>NW_021011477.1:5783467-6124630 GCF_003987935.1 Bombyx mandarina | reverse complement strand
TATCAAAGGTGGCAATCTGTGCATTTGGACAAAAAAATGTTATTGATATGTCAATACAGATTGATTTGAATATAATCGTCTCCTTCAAAGAATACGGTTCAAAACCTGCATTAAATAAAGGTTAATACTTAACCTGTTATTTATCTAAGATGTCGTTCAGAAGAGTTTTGTGACTGCCAATGGAATACAAAGTCAATAATTCGTTTTTCTGATTTACTAATAATTGTCCAAAAGTCACATTGCCGGCTTTGATAATAGTCGACTCACTTACAGTACCCATATCAAACATTTCATGACAGCAATGATATCATGCTAATTAATTAACAGTTTTAATATAATCGCATTATTCACGCAACACTACATAATTAAACTAATTAAAACGAAATAGTATGTAAAATGTTATGGTTTTTTCCGTATGTATACAAAAATATTTGTTTAATCTTTGCAATTACAAGCTGCCCACCTATAAGCTCATCCATATATAATATATGTTTAGAAAAGATAATAATATTACTTTATAATACAGTAGGTACACGCTTTGTTATGAAAATCATACATTAGATTATTTTTCCTCTCATAATAGCTAACGGGAATTAGGTACTTTATATATATTAACAAAATTCTTTATGGAGACAAATCGTTGAGTCTTTTGAATCACACAAAATCTATAATTTTAACAATACTGTAAATATCATTTCGCACCAGCACAGGTACAAATTACATCAATGAAAGATCTTGTTAATAGCTTAGGCACTAGTTTTCAAAATTCAAGAAAAGAGAATCCGTGCTATAAATATCTTCATATAGTGTACCATAGTAATTAGTGTTAACCACGGAATAGATAAATAAGGTTGGAAAGGCCTTTGCTCTAATTTTGTATTAGAACCAGTGTCGCCGCTTCATCCCCACTATTTTAATTTCTACACATACACATACTGTGATTACAAGTATTTCGCACACAACAAAAACACCCACACATAAATCTCAGGACAGATATTCGTTCGCAAACTAGCACAAAACACCCGTAGGCATACACACTCACACACGCAAAAAGGCAATAAAAATGTTCATACACGCTAGTGCTTGATAAAATCGATATTCTTTATCGATAAATTATCTGATGAATGAATGGAGAAAATGAAACATGAAATAAATATTGAAAAAAAAAACTATTTTACTTTTATTAATTACAAATAGTCACTGTCGCTGGAATAAAACGTATTTGTTAAGCAGTTGGCGCTTGCTATTAATTGCGAATGAATTTTTCAAAACTAAGTGTATTCTGATTTTTTTTATGATAAAATCATTTTCAGTAAAATGTTTAGAGCAAATAGTACTCGTCTTTGTCTCCAGTTTCCTCTACCTGTCACGTCAATCCATTGTTCCCTGGCGTTAGGTTCTTTAGGAAACCTAAAATTTTTAATTTACTGCATAAGTCAAATAGCATTTTACTTAGATTTTAATACGTCTTAGACAATATAGTAAATACCCGTAAATTAGAGGTCTACATGTCCCTTTATATTATACCTTCACTTTAATTCAATGATAATAATTCAATAATAATAATACATATTTATTTTACTCAAAATACGTCTCACTAAGAATATACTAGGTATCATTAATTAAATATAAAATAATGCAAAAATTATCCATGTCAAATGTAAATATAGTCGAGAATTCTGTCGATGATTTTACCACATGGTCACCTCACTATCGACAAACTGCACGGCCAATCAGGGCAAAGGCCGAAATTTCAAAGATTGAAGTGTAGAGAACGCAATGCATGTAGTACATTGGAAGCTGACTTGGTCATTGCGTTCATTGGGCGAGTACACATCGCGCAATGTATGCTATTTATAACTTGCTGCAATAATATTGTTAATGTTTGGAATTTCATAATGCTCAGTATATTTTTATGTTTTAGACAAATAATATTGTAATTAAATGGTAATTTCGACTTACCGATCGAAAGATATACCTCCTCGCTCTATACTTGAGGTCTGATTTTTTGTTTTACAAGTTATAATTGCACAACACGGCACTATAAAGCGGAGATCTGTTCGCCAAAGTAGTCCGAAGCGCACTAAACGCGGTGAATGAAAGAATCGGTCGAGTTATGTTTGTAGAATCATAACTGTGGCACGCTTGCCCCGCCTACATTACCATTCCAACCTTATTTATCTATTCCGTGGTGTTAACATTACTATAAGTCTATCTTAGGTTAATGTCACTAAATACATTGTATGTATCATTTCATAACTTTAATGGAATTTTTTGGGTTACTGATCATTCTTACACTTTTTGGCTACTATTTTTGGCTATAAAACTACCTATGTATAATCTACCAAATCTATCCCAGTAAAATCCAAATTCAATCAAATCAGTTTTCGATATATTCCAAATACTAATTACCTACATAATGATTTCCAAACTGTAGCAACGTGTTTAATGATCGTCTATCCTAAAATCCTAAAAACTATAATCACATCACTAAAGGACCAGTCCATAAAGAGCTCTTGAAAATTATAGCTGCCTATATTAAATTTCACATTGTTTTGTTACAGTTAATATTTGACAACGGCACTCATGACGATGGTCTCCTAACCAGAGAAAAGTTCATGGAGGTTCACGAAAGGATGGAAGCGAGACGTGAGTTCCTTAGAAGCGGGTGCTCAAGATTCGGTCTCGATAGCCGTGGACAAAAAGCTAATGCTTGGGAGTATCTGATAAACAGACAATACCACGTTATATGGTAAGACGTGCAAATATGTTGCACCAAAAAATATAATTAAGTTGTTCATTATAACTTCAAAGTAAAACAAAATGAAATGTTTTGGTTAATACAACAGTAACAAGCCAACAACTAAATTTAAAAACAGTGTTTGCAATTCGTTACTTTATTCACTATATTATTACAATAATATCAAATAAAAACAATCCTTTCAGGTGTAATATATTTAAAGCAGCTTCAACTTCGTGGATGTACAACTTCAATTTGATGGCAAATTATTCCGCTGCCTTCCTTGACAAAACCAAAGAAGTCCCCCTGGTATTAGCGAGAAGGAAATACGCAAGGCCTACAATAGAAATGATAAAGAAAGNTTACTTTATTCACTATATTATTACAATAATATCAAATAAAAACAATCCTTTCAGGTGTAATATATTTAAAGCAGCTTCAACTTCGTGGATGTACAACTTCAATTTGATGGCAAATTATTCCGCTGCCTTCCTTGACAAAACCAAAGAAGTCCCCCTGGTATTAGCGAGAAGGAAATACGCAAGGCCTACAATAGAAATGATAAAGAAAGCACAACCTGATTCGATAACATTCCTAATAGTTAGACACCCATTAGAAAGGTTAGCTTCGGCGTACAATGACAAAATTGTACACGCTTGGCCTAAATCGTTTCACGATAAAATGGGTCGCATGATTATCAAGAAGTATAGAAAAGTAAGTGTTCTTCTTCTTCTTATCAGCCCACAGACGTCCACTGTTGGACATAGGCCTCCCCCAAGCCTCGCCACAACGACCGATCCTGCGCTGGCTGCAACCAGCGGATCCCCGCGAACCGCGATAGATCGTCGGTCCATCTTGTGGAAGGCCTACCCACGCTACGTCTTCCGGTACGCGGTCAACACTCAAGAACTTTCTGGCCCCAACGGCCATCCGTTCTACGAGCAATGTGTCCTGCCCACTGCCACTTCAATGTGTTCTTCTTAATGCTTTTTAATAAGTGATATAATCTTAATTTTTTTCCTACCTTTTTTTTAACGCTGGGAAAACCATTTTTTTCCTACCTAAGCTGATGGTCTAGAGAGACCATTTCAGCGTCGCCGGGTTAAACTTCTTAATAAGTGTTCATTTAATAGTATTACTTATAACTAATTTTATTTTGGGTATCATTTGCTGTAAGATGTTTTGCTGTAATGAATTTAGAAACCTCCAAATAACATACGCATTTTGTACAAGAAGCTTGTTATGTTAGGATGAAAAATAGAATCTTAAATTGAAAATGTAATTTATGAAATTTTGTAATTCGTAATTTATTTATTTTTCTTTTACAATTTAATTATTACAGTCACAGAACAAGCCCGTACCAACGGAACGATATCCGGTATTCGAAGAGTTCGTATCGTATGTACTAGACGAGACGAGAGCTAGGCGGTCCCTTGACATGCACTGGACGCCGTACACAGATTTCTGCACACCCTGCAGATTCGCCTTCGATGTGATATTGAAGTTCGAGACCTTAGACGTGAGTTGTTCAGTTGAAAACCGAATATAAAATATATCTCGAGGGGTGATTGGCTGAAGCGATATTTCTGCAATTTTGCAGGAGAGTCATTTAAAGTTTAACATTTGGAAAATTATATAATAACAAAAAATACTTTAAGTAGCTATTTGAATGGAGAAACTTAATAGAAGTTCAATTAAAAACATCGAACTGTTGATGCTAATACCAAATAAAACGCACCTTTAATTCCAAAGATTTTTTTGAGGGATTTTATGACCTGGTAACTAAGACCTTCGTGTCTTATTTTATTTTATATTCTTATTTTTATGAAAACTGATAATATGAAGAGAAATAAAATGAATTTGATTAATCTGAAACATGGCATGAAATTAAGTGAAATGAAATGAAATGAGATGAGATAATATGGGATGAAATATAATCTCAGTAAAATGGTGGTAATTTACTGAGACTTTTTCAGTGGACTTTTTGGAGGATCCCGAGAATTTGCGTCCAGCGGCTTTGTTTGATTTTCCCACATTTGTGCACTTTCACAGATACTAAACGGTTAATAAACCACCGTTATTACATATTTAAACCTGAAGAATCACTAAATAGACAAAATAAAATAAATCACACAACATCACTCCTCGCGTTCCCGCCAAAAAGTTTTAATTAATTCCAAAGATAAATGTCGCGAAATGTTGCCGTAAGCCAAATAGCTTTTCATACCCCTCGATATATTATTATTTCAACATAACCTATAAGAATATATTTTTAAATGCGTTCCATTATTTACAGCTTTATTTAATAACCAATATTAAAATCAACTCTGACTTTAGTGATAAATAATTTTTTTGGTACAATTTGAGACAATCGCTGTGTCCCGTTTAGTAAAATCAATAAATTTCGATGACACACCGACAACTATTACTATTGTTGGCAATAACTATTACTTATTGCCAACAACAACATATCGACTAATCAAAAAGCGGAATTATCGGAAGCGTTCAACCACAGCGATTTGACCGCAATTCGTGGACAAGAGCGTTATTGTTAAACACTGAACCGAAACAGTTAGGGACGTTTGTTTTTATTGTAAAACCATTCCGGTGGAGCGTTACGGTCGTCCCGAAGACAAATTGGTGTTCCTATTCAGAAAATATATACAGGGTGTGTTAGAGCCGTTAAAGGTGTTGTTCCCATTCCGAAAATAAATGACTGACTCGATGGTGTAGTAGTTAGCGCTCCCGTCTATTGCGCCGAGGGTCGTGGGTTCGATTTCCGTGTTAGACATACATTCGTGTGATGAACAGGTTTGTTTGCTCGTTGTCTAGGTGTTTATTATCTATAATAATATATATGTATACATTTAAGTATGTATGTCAGTCTCTGATATTTATAATACAGGGTATCCTAATTTGGGGTGACCGTACGTGATTTTTCCTTTTATTTATTATTATTATTATTATTATACAGGGTGCTACATGTTAGAGATATTCTCCACACCCCACAAAAAATCCCAGTTAAAGTACTGGTGATTACTGTCATGTTAATAATAATTTAATATTTTTCTTTGCAAAAATATTTATTAAGTTTTTATTGCAAACTGCCTTCCTGTAGCTCATTAAAAATATACTTACCAAAAAAGTATTTAATCATAAAAAATAAAACAATATTTTTGTTTGTTCTAGAGTTGTATTTTATTCCTTTTTCGAATTTGGACATGCTCATTTACACCCTGTATGTTGTAAGCTAACCAAAAACGGATGTGCTCGGTCGGTGACACTTGTATAGTTCAAGAATAGACTACATTTTTGTGTTTTTTATTACAGTAGAGCTCAGAGCTTACTTATGATTACATGAATACTGCCCAAGGAATTCACAACATTCAGCCACTAACTTCAAGAGATGAGGTCGAAGTCCTAATAATGTCTGTCCTACTCTTCAAACTAGTAGTAGATGAATAGTGGTACCCGTGCAAGCTCCACCATCATGGCGAGTACGATTTTACAGTATTGTGCTATACATTAATTTTTATTTAACTCTTTCAGGAAGATCAAAGGTACTTGATCCAGCTGGCCCGTCTCCAAGACGTAGTGAAGCCAGAGTGGCGTAACAGCGGGAAAGGGACGAATACTTTACATAACATCAACCACCTCTATTCCAGACTCAAAAGGTCTCAACTTGATGGACTTTATAAGTTATATAAGTAAGTCTGTATTATAAAATTCTACTAAAAACTATTAGTTGTGATATAAAAAAAATACTATACGTTTGTTCACGACGAAGCGAAATGGTAAAAACGAACTCGCAGAAAAGCCAATGGGTTCGTAATACTGAGCTGCCTATTTCTGCCATGAAGCAATCCTGTGTTCCGAATCAAAATTTTATTATAGTCAATAATTATCATTTTAATGGACCTTGAGACTTCGTCCTCGTATCATAAGGTTGATTTTTTATTAATTAGTCTATGGGATCATGAGCTTACCCGCCTGTCTAAGCTAATTAACAGTGCCATAATTGTAAGCTATTATTCAGTAAGTTACAAAATTTACAATCCCAGACAGGTCGAGCTACTGTGTAAACTTATCCCTAATTTATTAAATGACTATAAGTTCAAACGGAGGAAGTTATCAATTCGAATGTTTTTTTTATTATTTATTTCTCAGAACTGTTTTTCTAGGTGAACCGATTTTGATGATTCCTTTTTTATTCGAAAACTGATGCTTCTTATGTATTTATTGATATGAGCTCAATTTTATCAAGAACTGATCAGGAGTTTTTCAATTATCCTCAATAATAATGTACATTTAATTGATTTTTACTACATGAATGATACAGTAATTTTATATTTTTTTTATTAAAATTTTGTTTCATTGACTTGTGATAATAGTAACTACTTAATAGTAAGGAGGTATCACTGTGCTATTCCTTTCGAAAAGCAATCACGGGTTCTGTTTGAAACAATAAAATGCACAAATGACATAATGATTGAAGCCGCCGCGCCGTGGTCTAGAGGATAAGACGTCCGGTGAATTCGTATGTAGCGATGTGTCGGTGTTCGAATCCCGCCGGCAGTTACCAATTTTTCAAATGAAATACGTACTTAACAAATATTCACGATTTACTTCCACGATGAAGGAATAACATCGTGTAATAAAAACCAAACCCGCAAAATTATAATTTGCGTAATTACTGGTGGTAGCAGGTCTTGTGAGGACTCACGGGAGGTACCACCACCTTGCCTATTTCTGCCGTGAAGCAAGTAATGTGTTTCGGTTTGAAGGGCGGGCAGCCGATTTATTAAAAGTGAGACCTTACAACTAATGTCTCAAGGTGTGTGGCGGCATTTACTTTGTAATGTCTGGTAACCACTTAACATCAGGTGGACTGTGAGCTCATTCACTCATCTAAGCAAAATAAATAAATAAATAGAAACCTAAGATTTCGATCTACCATCTAAACGTGGCACACGGTATAAACGTCCCAATACCTATGAGCTTTGGCAAGCCCACAAAACCAGGAGGCCGTGAGGAAAACTAAAATTAAAGTGACATGTTATTTAAGATGCGATCCATCCTTTCCAGATACGATTTCCAGCTCTTCAACTATACTATAGATAGTTATTACGAGATAGTTCAAGGTGACACGAAGCACGGATGAATGGGCTCAGGATGGTACTGCGAATTCATTCGAGGTTCAGACGAAAGCCTGACGAAGTAATTCATCGGACGCCATAGCCGATTGATTGACTTTTTATTGATCATTGTAACTAGCTAAGCGTTACGTTTAATTCATAAAATATCGTTACTGGTTTTTTTTTTTCGGGGATTTCTGTGTTTTGTCGCCTGACCTTTTTAGAACAATTTTAGTTTAGATTACATTTTTCTAGTTTAAGATTCTAGGTCTAGTGTCGTATTTTTAATGTCTATGACTGGTTTGTTGGTGATATAGTTGTTTTTCAATACATATTTTAATGCTTACGAATAAGAATTGATATTTGACAGTATCATTTAACGTTAAAAATAGGTTATAATTAATATAGTTATTTCTAGCATCTTTAAAAGTGATTAATTCATTGTACTGTTTTCAATGTTCATGTAACTGATGTTTTGAAGCTTTAGTTTGTTTAATGTATCGTTTTTTGATAATAGATTCCATCCATGTTTCATTGTAGGTTCTCATAGACAATATTAATCGAATTTTAACTAAAAGTGAGAAACTAAAATACAGACACATCTATATATGTAGGTAGTTGTTATTATGCCGTTAAATTTTAATAGAAAGCCATACTACATTTTCAAGAAAGAAAAAATGGATGGCCATGTTTTCTGTCAGGCTTTCAATAATTCAATCAGTATAGGTGTGTGTATTCACTAAAACGAATATTAAGTTAGGTGAATTCCCGTCTTTATATGACATTTAACATGACACTGGGGAGTGGTTATTTACGAATAAAAGACCAATCTTACAGCAATCGAATGAAGCCTGGAATACAATTTTTTTAAGCTCAGTGTATCAAAGGTATTTTAAAACAATCGTCCAAAATCATTAGGCATCAGATTAAATGTGAAAAACGTTTAAAAAGTAGTACATAGACGTAAAGGCAACGAACTCGATAAAGTTTATTGCGATATGGAATAGAATCAAAATTAATAAATTAGGATTGTTGAGAAAATAAACGACCTAAGTATAGATGCTGTTGAGATTTAATATAAAATATAGTAAGTATACATAGTTGTAAAGTAGGTAATAATGAAATCATAGATCAGTACTTGTCAAACGGTGTCATTATAATAAAAATATGCAGATGTTCAGATCAAGTTTACTCAAGTTCAATAAGCAATACTATGTTATCAACCAGCAGTTTTATCGAATACGTAATAAATAAACAAAAAACTTTGAATAACTTTTATATTGTTGCCTGGCAACAAAATTAATTTGCTGCCTTTGCCATTAATAATAAAAATAATGTAATAATTAAAATCACAATAACAACGTGATTTATCCAAATGAATTTTGAATATCTTGGTAAGACCAAAGACACAATATAGGGACATCGTTTATATCTTTTCAGGAACGAATCAAATTTGTAAATATTTTTAAATTATAGTTCGTTATAAAAGCAAAGAAACAAATTTTAGAGTGCTTCCATAATGAAGATAATTTTATAAGGAAATTATTAGAGTAATTGTAAAAAAAACGTTGACAATCGTGCCTCAAATTCAGCCTAAATCACATAAATAAAATAAAAACAAATATGAACGTAATGTACTAAGTATTGGATAAGTAAAAAATTGTAAGTATGTATACCTTACCTTTTCTGTGTACAACGAAACGACATCACGCTATTGTCATTTTCCGTCATACTTCATAGATAAACGTACGTAATCCAAAATATCTGTAGTATTTTGTTTTTAAATAGGCGAATTAAGAGTGCTTTACTGTCTCGAGCGCTCCTCTTTGAATAGAAATAAGTTGTTATAATAAATAATTTCATAAATTGGTAGTTACCCGTATCTATTTTTTTTTTATTTCAATTATTTTGTAATCGTTATTGCAAAGAGGTGTTTTATTGTATTTTATAATTCCAGAATTGAGAAAGTTCTAATTTATGATGTATTCGAGATTAAGTGCTTAGGCTAATTTCAATGTTTTGAATATGTTTGTATGGATGCAGTTTGTTTATATAGAAATAATTGAAACCATCGACCAACCTACTAGAATATACTTTATCGATATGTAAAATTTTAGAAAACAATTTTAGAAGTTAATTATTAGTTTGATTGTTACCTGTCCACTGCCTAGCTGGTATTTAAGAGGTTATCTGTGTGCTTAATGCAAGTTTGTTAAAGTTCGCGATAGCGTAAAAACAGCGCCCCTAGCGGCAAACGTAGGCGTTCCAACTCCATACAAATTTGAGTTAATTTTTACGCTATCGCGAACTTTAACAAACTCGTACTAAGCACACAGAGCCCATAAACTATATAACTCGCTTTGGAATGACGGCGATACCACCTTTCAAACCGTATAAAGAGGCAGTACACTCGTCCCAATCAATGCAAGTACGCAATGCTCCTCCACGAACAGTAGAGATAGGAATGTGGTGAGAACTGTGTGTGAACTAGAAGTAGGGGAATTTAGGAAAGAAAATAACTTGAGAAAATTAGTTACGGACGAATGATTATGAAGTAGCTAGAGGAAGCCAGGTTTCGCACACTTATCGCTAAAAACCGGAGATAATCTAAGCAAATTGTCATGTTCTGTTTATTCACAATTGATTTTCTTTTGCAGTCAATTTGTTATTCACTTTCAATAATTAAGAGATCTGATGAAGTTGAAGCAAAAAAAAACACGTAAAAATATAGAAAATGTTTTGCACGTATATGGATCAATTGAGTTTGAGTAAAATAAGAATATTTTCGACTAGTCTTAGTGAGTACATACTGTAAAGTGATCTTAGCAAAATATTCTTTGCATTTATCATGTAAGTACAAAAAGAGCACATTACATATTGTTAGAAATTATAAATTTTATAGGATGTCAGTAGTTGTTAAGCTCGATGCACATGGAGCGATCATGTTGGTGTTAGCATATTAATCAAGGTGCCAGAAGGCACCAACAGTTTTAACCGACCAGAATAAAAGCTCACGCATTCATCCCATACATACTGACAGTACCGTTGTATTGAATATCACATATAGTTCCCACATTAAAAGAAAAAAAGATCTAGGAATCCACATACCTAGTTCTGAAATTTTTTTTTTCTAATAAGTGTCCTCCGAAACATTCTACTACCGGTCAATTAAAAAAAAGGGAGATTTTCGAAATTGCTTCATTGTGATAACCAGCAAGTATGATCGAGGTCCTCACATCCATATTTGCCGAAAATTTTAAGTAATTATTGTTCTTGGAAAATGCGATGAGTATAAATAAACGACGTGGAGTACTATTAGATCAAATTCAAATAAATTTCCATGAAAATCATTAAAATCCTTGTGCCATACCTATCGCTCTATGTGCATAGATTAAATATAAATTACGCATACTGCACATTGAGGTTTGTAATGCACCGAAAAATATAATTTTAACAGTAGGGGTCTCTTGAAGGATTAAATAGAAATATCGCACTCAGTACCATAGATAATAAATACACCTATTATTCTCAGTACTTGCAAGCCATTCAAATAGAAACACTTTTTCTAATGTTTAATATTTTGAATAAGTATAAAAATTTAGACCTGTAATTTCTGTAGTAAATTAAATGTAAGCTGAATTAACTTAAGCTTTGAACTTATAACAACCCATCGTAAATTTTGTGGTCCACGGTTACCCAAGGCCTTGAATTTAAAAGAATAAAACGCTAATATGTCAAACCTCAATGACAAACCACATAATTTAGAATACGGAATGATTTTAGACCAAAAAAGACATGGCCTATGATTGTAATTGTAATGGTGCTATAGTCCTATAGTAATTGATCTCACATCAGTATGAGGTGAATGAATTGTTGCTTAATATGTATTGAGTTATACCACCAATAGGCGGTTGTCTGTTGATAATGTAAAACAAATTTTAATTAGTACTTATAGATGAATAAATTAATTATTTCATAAATGTATTGTTTTATTTATTGCACCTCGTCTGCTTTATTGTTACAATATTGACACCTACTAACATTATTATTTTACCTTTGTTAGACCATTTTTTTAAAACTGCCTACTGTGATAATTTCATTATTTATTTATTTAACTTTATGCACAAGAGTATAGTGAACGTTATGGTATCAGCCCATAGATAATATATAGACTAATACAGTCTCTACTAGCTAGACAACAAAGAGCAGTGTAGTAGTAGGTTCTGTTGTAGTAGGTTCATAGGTTCAAGGATGTTTTCAGGGCCCTATACACTAAGCGACTCCTCTGCACTTTTCGTCCAAGCATCCGATCCCCTCCGGGGTCAGAACCTGGATGAGGTAAGGGGGTTACCGCGGTCAACACTACAACCATACGGCGCAGCTCACCCCAAGAACACCCGGCCGGCCGATTCGCCTCGAAGGCTCTGAAACGTCGGCCGTCTCGGTACGGCAGCCCGTCAGGCCGCCCAGACGGTGCCGCCGGTGTCTCGGAATACCCTGCTGGACCAGAACTAGCCTGCCGGGTCGGGACGCGGTACACCATCAACCGGTTGCTCTTTCGTACATAACCTTGGCCTAGAGGGCTGGTAGTGCGCCGCACGGCTTCTACCGCCTCAAGTCGCCTGTTGACCTTCACCGGTGGGGATAAAATTAACCTACCTATCTCATTTGTATTTAAAACAGTAGTGTTCAAATTTGTTAAATTCGATTTCTTATTATCCGATTGATGATTAATATTATTGCCTTCTAAATAAATTCTCAATGAGGCAGAAACTAAACAAAATTCCTAAGAATCATCAGTTCACACCAGGAAAATCTATTAGAATTATATAGAATTAAAGTTATAGAATTTTTTTAAATATTTTAATTTATCATAAGTAAAAAAACAATACTTTTTCCTTATGTAACTTGGACTAGATGCATCGGAAACTGTGGCACATAGTCCCGTTTCACTTGTACCTTGGTTTTATTCCTGTGAATAAACAAAATTAGTTAATGTCAGAAAGAAAGTAAAAGTGTAAAAGGGACTACGAAAACTGTACTAGTCGTAATGATCGTTCAAATATGATATATTTAATAGTAAATTAGTTAATTTTATCTTAGTTCCAAAAATATATTCCCTATTTTAAACATACTATCATATTTTCGGTTATTTTATTTAAATATTGGACTTTAAAGTGATAGTGGTCCAGGAGGAAAGGTGAACTCTTTACTAGTATTAATGGATGTGACTTAGCTAGAGTCCGGGATCATTATTCGTCAAATACGTAACTACTCAATACCAGATGCGTTCGTTAGTTTGTTGTCCATCTGGTACAATAAAAAAATGAAAAAAAGTCTGTTTTTTTTTTTTTTTTAGCATAAGTTTAGAATGTATTAATACTTACTCAGTCTTTTTCTTTCTTTTTGGTGTTTCTACAATGTTTATAGGATCTGTTGTCAGGATCACTGGTCTAACTGAACCAAAGAAGTCGGTGATAGGCACTTTACTAGGATCTCTATTGAATAAATCTTTTCGTACTCCCACTGTCGATAAGCAAGCACTTTTCGGACATACAGCCAACTGAAATTCAATTTTTTTTTAATAACAGCCAATATTTTGATCACGCATAAATAAAGATGTAAAATGTTAAGTTTTAAAGGAATTGGTTTCCTTATCTTTTTAATTACTTTATTTTACTTTCCTTTGTATTACAAAACTAAGAGATTATTTAGTATTTTCATTATCAAATACTGTCTAAAATATAATACTTGAATCAGATAATTTGGAATTAATTAAGGAAGCAAAAAGTTTAGAACTAATCAAATACGTACAAATTCCGACATAGTCCTTTTGCTGTTAGGGTGAACATTTTCCAAAAACTCCAGCACATAGTATGTGTATCTATCAATGATGTATACACCAATAGCTGAATCAACATGATGCTGAAATAAACAAAGAAAACTTACATAATTTTATGTCAATTAGAATATTTATGAGTTTTAAAGCACTACAGTGAGGTTTTATTTTTTTATTAATACTAATATTTTTTTTAATTATTATTAGGATAACCAGTGCTCATTTGCTGCAAAGTGATTTTCGAAATTTTATAATGTGTATGGCATCAACCACTTCGAGACATAATATCTATAATTTAATTGTATTGTCAGCTGGATGATTGGAACAGAACATATTAACGCTTAGCAACAGAAATAAGGAGTATAGCGGGCTACTGGCGAAAGCTTCCAATACATACCACCGGTAATTAGGATAGTTTTTTGCAGGTTTCATTTCCATTACTTTTCTTTAAAAAAAATTATTTTTGTTTGATTGTAATTGTTTCATAATCGAAGTTCTTAGTAACCAAAATAGTAATTGAAAATTTTCAGTCTGTGCATTTAAGCACATAAAATCCTGTTAAAACTAAAAATACTGTGGCATTCTTACAAGTTGCTTGTAGATAATCATCACATCTACTCATTACATTTCCTGAATAAGTTAATAATAAAAAGGCAAAAAATTACTCACAGAAAGTGAATCTTCACCAACCAAACTACTTGCAGTTGCTAATATATTTGGTGAATAAAACTTCTCATACATTGATGAAGCTTGACACGTGTCTATTATGAAGAAAATTTCATTATATCTGAAAATTGTTTTAATAATGTAATTATTTCTTAGTTAGTGTAGAGTTTAACCCAGACCTGTGGTATAGTATTTAGCAAATAGCCACTTGCCTAATGAAGTAATGAATTCATTATAGACAAATAGCTTTAAGAAGTATTTCATAGGTGGCAAATTTTTTTTTACAAGCAATCTGTATCAATTAATACCTGTTTTAAAAAGGTTATAGAATCACTTCGCCAGTTATTGTGAAAATACATGACAAGGGCAAATGTTCAAAAGAAAAAAAAATTTCTCCCACAATCTTACGAGAGGCATTAATTAATTTTGTTACCTTTTTTTCTGCCACATTTGTTCCAAAGCATCAGCAAGCTCTTGGCTGGTCACTTCTTCTGAGTCCTGAAACTTGAGGAAGCCATCACCACCATGGCCTGTTAGGTAGATTAGTATGTTACTACCTTCATCAGTCAGTAATTGCTTGGAGCGAGGTGTGTCAGGTGGTACTCTGCCAGTTAGCAGACGGATAAAATTTTCAACTGACACCTGTGTAGCAGAACAATGGCTAATTTATGAAATTATACATTTTTATTTATTATTTTAACTGAAATAGATAAATTGAATTCAGTCATTTAATCTATGACTCAATTGTTCATTTACATTTAAATAAAACCAAAAATCTTGGTCCAATATTTACAAGAACAAACAAACCATCTAAACACGCTAACAGTAAAACTCACTATACATATTATTATGGGCATAGTTGGGCTTTATAAGAGAAGGACAATATTGGTCAATTGTTGGTGCTTATAAATATAGAAATAGTACTGAACAACTTTTACTGGTGGTGGGACCTCTTGTGAGTCCGCACGGGTAGGTACCACTACCATGCCTATTTCTGCCAGGAAGCAGTACTGCAGTTCGGTTTGGAGGGTGGGGCAGCCGTTATAACCATACTGAGACCTTAAAACTTATATCTCAAAGTGGGTAGCGCATTATGTTGTAGATGTCTATGGGTTCCAGTAACCACCTAACAGCAGTGGGTTGTGAGCACGTCCACCCATCTAAGCAATAAAAAGAAAAACAAAATACAAAAAGTAATGCTTAATGATAATAGCATCAACCTACTACAGGACCTATCATCTGCTTAAAATTAAAAGTGATTGGTAAGGTTTTTTTTTAATTTGCTTAAAGAAGCACACGTCGTAGCGTTCGGGAAATATGGTATATGGCAAAAAATATCTCTGGAAACGCACTGTATATGAACAAAGCGGTTCTAGGCAGTATGGATTAACTCTCCCAGGTAGCAGGCAGTGCAATGGTAAAAACGATGAGAGCATTTCAAACGATTCCTCAGAGCCCCCATGGTACAAAATACAGAGAAAGTATCATTCCTTTATCATCTTATGACTGAAATATTCTGACTGAAAATATTTAATACCTCATAACCTCTATAATCTACTTCGACATCATCTCCATACACGTTGATCTGCTCATGGGCACTATTAAAAATAGTTGCTGGTCGAGGATTCCTTGGGTTACATGCCATATCGTCAGAAATCATTAGAATAATCTGACTGTCAGGTATTCCTAATCGTTTCACACTCCGATAAATCGATAAAACATTCGCAACGTGACGATAGTTAAACCAAAATCGTGAAGTGTCCACTAGCACAGCCCAGTTATTCGTGTGATTCGACTTCTGAAATTCTTCTGGTATCTGAAAAATTCAATTTTTCAGTATCGAATATTGCAATAAAATTTCATACTTCATTCTTCATCATACCTCGATTCCTGATGATAATGATAAATATAATAAATTAAATATGAATACTAGCATAAGATTTGTAAAAGCCATTCTCCTCTTCTTTCCTTTTTTATTTTATTAAAAATATCCAAGTTATCAGTGAAACATTTTCAGATGTTTCAAAATTTTCAAATTCTTTTGCTTTGTTTTTTTTTTATGTTATGCTTTATCATTGGATAAGCATAAGTGTCCCTAGCCCATACGTACTAATTTTTGAGAACAAACCTATTATTACTATGCGAGTGTTTGAGTATTTAGCGGTTTTGGCTATATTAAGTGTATAATCTATGGTTTTGGCTCTGCCTCTGGCATTGCTGACTTTTTGGCGGGAACGCGAGGAGTGAAGTTGTGTGATTTGTTTTATTTTGTCTATTTAGTGTTTCTTCGGGTTTAAATGTGTAATAATGGTGGTTTAATAACCGTTTAATATCTGTGAAAGTGCACAAATGTGGGAAAATGAAACAAAGCCGCTGGACGTAACTTCTCGGGATCCTCCAAAAAGTCAATTGAAAAAATCTTAGTAAATGTCCACCATTTTACTGAGATTAGATTTCATCTCTTATCATCTCATTTAATTTCATCCCAGTTGATTAATGTCTCAAATTAATCATTTTCATTTCATTTCACTCCATGATATCATTTTTCATAAAATTAAGAATATACATTAAAATAAGATATGACTTAAAAGTCTCAGTTACCAGGTCATAAAATCTCATTAAAAAAACTNTTAGTAAATGTCCACCATTTTACTGAGATTAGATTTCATCTCTTATCATCTCATTTAATTTCATCCCAGTTGATTAATGTCTCAAATTAATCATTTTCATTTCATTTCACTCCATGATATCATTTTTCATAAAATTAAGAATATACATTAAAATAAGATATGACTTAAAAGTCTCAGTTACCAGGTCATAAAATCTCATTAAAAAAACTGGCATTGCTGAAGGCCATAGCCGACGGTAAACATCGGGTGGGCCTTAAGCTTGTCTACCTACAAGCGCAATAAAAAAAAATTACGATCAATATGAAGATAAATTTGTATATTTTTTTGTGAGCATGTGGTGTATGAATTTGGATGATTTGTTCCTTTTTATGAAATTAATGTTTATTCATCCATAACTGTGTGATTATTAATGGATTACGTACCATTTAGTATGTGTCAAAGTGCACAAGTGATGGAAATGAAACTTAACTGACTGAACACGACTTCCCGGGCTCTTTAAAAGTACTTTGAACTGTTTGTAAATTCACGAAATTTCACTAACGGGCTATTTCATTTTATTTCATCTAACACTTATAGAGTAAGATCTTGATTATTTAATTTTTAACTGATTTTCTTTTAATATTAATAATTTATTGATATGAGTTAACCGCAAGAGAGAGACAGAGAAGTCAAAATATTTTAATACATGTCTCACTCAGTCTTATGTGCGTGGATAATGCCCTCGCGCTGTTACCCGCAGAGGTATTAAATTGAATTTAGGGGATGATTGGCCCCTTGGATTGGTCTGTCTTTTTGTAAAAGGTTTTAAAATAGCTGTCTGGTGGACATATAAAAATCAGCTTTCAGAATTTATGTGAAGTGAGGTCATTCTTTTGGGAGCTTTAAAGCGTCTGAAAAACAATTCGGCCGACGGAAAGTGTCTGGGAGTATTGGCGACTTATTTTTAAGGATATTGCCTAAAATATACGTTCTTAGTTCATACTAACACTACGCAATCGGCCACATTTCGTTCGTCAGAAAATACGTAACGTCTGGGGGCCCTGCGATCTTGGACTACTACGGTGATGCTTAATTTTAGCTCACTTAATTCCATTTAAATCGTTTAAATTTTTAAATGGCTACTTTGAAATTTATTATCAAAGAATTGTATGTTCTATGTTCTTAAGCCTGTCGAATTGACAAATAAAAAAGTAGTGAATGTCAGCCTAACCTTAAATGTCAAAAAATAACGTAAACATAGATCGTAGTTTGTAAAATTGTTTTAAAATTAACTATGAGCAGCCGTAACCCCAACACGCTAATGAGCGTGCCTGATGACCAGTTTGATTATTTATTCAAAATAGTTCTCATAGGAGACTGCGGTACCGGTAAAACATGTATAGTGCAGCGTCTTAAATCAGGAAATTTCATCGAAAGACACGGAAATACTATAGGCGTAGACTTTTCTATGAAAACATTATTAGTCGACGGAAAGAAAGTCAAGGTTAGTTGCATTATATAAATAGGTTAATACTGCGTTGATTCTATTACGTCTAATGGCACATGCTTTTTTATTAGCTGCAAATTTGGGATACAGCAGGCCAAGAACGTTTCAGGACTATCACTCAGAGCTACTATCGGTCTGCAAATGGAGTCATTATCGGTACGTCAGAATCTCCCACTGGACAAAGTATTTTATAATGAATCATGAATATTAACAATTATAATAGATATTGTAATTGAATCCTGCTTTTCAGTTTATGATATCACAAAACGTTCAACATTTTTGTCCCTGCAAAAATGGATTGAGGAAGTGCGTCGGTATACGTCCTCCAATGTTATAGTATCTCTAATTGGAAACAAATGTGATCTAACAGAGCAAAGGGAAGTTGAATCAGATGAACCAAAATCTTTTTGTCGATATGTCCCGGAGATAATGTTTGTAATGGAAACATCAGCCAAAGACAATACCAATGTTGAAGATACATTCCGAAGTCTGGCTACAGAGCTGAAGGTAGAGTTTAAAATTATCTTTAAATGTTTTTATGGTTTCATTGAATTGAATAACTTTATTAAAATAATAAAATGAAAAATGTGGAGAATAAACATCATTGAACAAATAAGGAAACATAGCTTTATGCTGTATTGACAAATTACAAATCTACACTCTCTCTTACTGCATGTTCACAAACTGTAAAGATACCAAATAAATGAGAGTTTATGCTTTGTTATGCAACAAATTGATGTTCTGTCTTTAGAAACAGCTCCCTTAAGCTCTACAAAATTACCTTTATAATATGTTTCGCAGCTATTAGTCACACAGCGGTTGCCAAATTAAATTGAAATTTGATGTTGTTACAGCAAGCATCCTTAATACTCCAATGCACAATGACAATGTTGTGAAACACCTTGTAGAATTGTACAGTGAAAACTGTTTAGTACAGAAATCATCAATTTCAAAATTTTAATTCACTGTTGTGCTTTATTTTGTACTTACACAGTGGTCTAGCAAATTTCGAGATACATCTTTTTTTATTACTCGTAAATATCTAAATCAATTCAAAACACAGATTACAATTTTATAATTATTTTCTTAAAACAAACATAATTACACTTTTCGTTAATACCATTAAAATTATGATGGTAATAAATTGTATTAATTACATATTTATTTTTAGTCTCTTGTGAATTTATGAAAAATTTCAGAGACAACATGACAACAGTGAAGGCCCACCAGCCGAATCGGATTCAGTAGTACTTGGAGAAAGCCATTCAATTTCCAGATGTCAACCTTGCCGCTCCTCCTAAATTTCTGCTCATAGTTAATTATTTGACTAACAAGACCAACAAGACCTATCTTGTATAGGTTCATGTGCATTTTGTGTTTATCTACCTTTGACAATTACTATCAAAATATGGTTATTACAAAAAAAAAATAGAAAATTAAGTTCAGAAATATTTAAAAGTCCCACAGTTATCTATAATTTTGAAATGTATACTTTCAATAGTTGAAAGTTCAGAAATTTAACTCATTATTGAGATTCATGAAGTATTTTTATTTTTTACCTTGTTAAGTAGATGAGCAAGATGAGCATAGTATAGCCCTCGAGATGGTGAGCAGTCACTGTCGCTCTTATAGCTCAGTAATACCAGGAGCATAGCATGTCTGCTACCTACAGAGTGCACTGAATTCACTATTCCATCCATTGATTTTTTGTCATTAGCATTCTCATCAAGCTAAAGTCATTCAATTTTAATAACTGACAATGATCTCACAATACTTAATTTATTTATCTAGTTATCAAATGGTGTGATAAATGATAATTATGCATATGCAACCAATATATTAGACAAAATATTAGTATGTATAAATGCTTATGAAATTCACACGTTGCTATCATAACCTTAATAACTTAAAGTTTAATCATGCATGTTGTGTAATGGTCACAAAGAATATGATACAATATGTAATGTGTATTAAGTATTTCATACAAAGTCACAACTAAATATTATATTTGCATATTTAGGATACACGCAAACGGTGTATGCATATTTCTAAATCTATGTTTTTGTTGTCTTTTCATCTAATCGTGTAATTAACACAAATAACAGCTGACATATGCATCTATAATATGATCCAGCTTTACTTAATGAATCTCTATTAATTGTTGTTAATTGTACTACTATGATATTTATATAATAGGGAAACGGACAACTCATACTTTTCACAATTGTCACGCAAACTTTTAAAAGCCTTGCGGAACACTCCGTTCATCATTAAGTGTGAGATCATATCATTGCATCTAAAATTCGTTTAACCATACGTGCCTTGTGTGATTGGTATTTAGTTTGAAGTGGAAAAATGTAGAATGAATAGATTTTCTTTAATATTTCATAACATGTTTCATTAATATTACACTAAAATAGTAATTTAATATTGATCTTAATTTAATTAAGATTAATTATGATTTTCTTAATGTGTTTCATTGTTGTCCGGTTGCCCATTTTATTGAATTTGTACCTACTGAAATCTTTAATTGTAGAGAGCAAGATGAAGGCTAGTGAGTACCTAATGTCAGAATGTTTTGTTTTAATACAATATCTTAAATTTATTCTTTGAATTAAAATTTTCTTTGAATTCTTTGATAAAAAATGCTTGAATTTCTGTAAACAATTGTTATTAAGAACTCAAAACAATCCCTTATACCGAATGTCATTTGCCTTCATTTTCATCCAGCTTAATTTGTACAAATCGGATTAAGTAATTTTCATTGTTTTATTCATCATTACCGTTATCATCATTATGAAAATGAATAAATTGTTGGCTATGTTATGCTTATGTCGAATATATATTAATATGATTATCTGATATTATAACTTAAAGAGCAAATTAAATTTATATCCTGCATAATTTAAATAAACGAATGATGTTCTCTTAAATATTTTAGTGATTTATATAATGTGGCTTTAAGTCTTAATTTTAAGGAAATAATGAATAATATTTTATTTTATTTTTCAATTGATTTTTTAATAAGTTTCGAGAATGTATGTAAATAAATTGTAGATGTAAATCTATATGACCACCTAATCGGGACTGATTTAAGCCATACTTTAGTATGTACTTTTGATGTAGGATTTATATTTATTTAAAAGTTATACTGTCCTATAGAAATTTTGGTGCATAGTGTTTAAGCAAATAAAACTATGTAGGTCAATACTTTAATAGATTATTCAATTTTAGTGATGGGGGAAAGATTGATCTTTTAGATTCATTCAATATGATTTTTATTTTCAACAAGAACTGATTGCGATTAGGAAAGTTATGACTTTAATGTACTAATTTAACAGAAAAAAAGTATCATATTTCAAGAAAAAAATATTAAAATGGGTTAACTCTCTTTATTCATTTATTTCTAAGTATAATAAAGATAGTAGTAAGTTATAAAGTTTGAAATACTTAATCATTATAAAAATGTTATTAAATGAATAATAAATTGTTCTTAGTGTGTGTAATCCCTACATTACAGGAAAGCTCAGCATTCGTATCAATATTACAATGCCTACACTAGGCAAATTAAAGATAAAAATATAAATAAAATGCTGACTTGTAACTACGTTAAAATAATTAAATGTATATTAGAACTCAATGATTATGACATAGAAATTAATACTTAAAAACAAAATGTATAAAATGCGTATGTATATCGTAGTTTTTGCACCCATAAAGCATTCTATGAAATATCTGAATCTGCAAGCTTATGGACACAATTAACAAATAGACACAAGAAGTTAAATTATTTCAATATATTTGCGGGTATTTTGTGATTAGCGGCCCTACGCGTTCCTCTCGTTCAAAACAATTGCAACTAGGGGAATTATCAATTATCTTTTCACTGATTTAGAATTGACATTATGTACAACACGGGGAAAATGTTATAGGTAATGTAATCTAAAATAAATATAAAACTAAAATTCGTTTTAAGACGACTGAAGCGAATTCAATGACCTTTTAACTAGATTCTGTTATTAATTTTACAATAGCTGAATTTTGAATTAAAATATAATCAGTTGTCAAACAGTAAGTTAAAATTACCAGTGCTAGTCTCTAAACTTTTATTGGTAAGCCCTTTATGTAATTTGAAAGCAGGAATCATATTTTGCTAACATTAAGTTTTCAGAGATAATTTGTTCCGCGTACAAAGCCTTGAAACTAAATCCTGCCCGTAATAGTATAAAGATCATAGAATCAGCTTAATTTTTCAAACGATATTTTAGATGAGTAGCTTAGCGTAAATAATGCTTGTCGTGCCCCTAGGTGTTGCCAAGCTGCAGTGACCACTCACGATCAAATAGCACGTCCGCTAATCGTCATTCGAGTAGTAACAAATAATTTTAACTTAAATTGCAACAATTTGAGAAGTACCTTAAATGTTCCGTTCTGTAGGCAATCTGCGACTTATCATTATCATAATGTAGTGATTAAAAGATAACTTCAGTAATGTAGATTTAAGTGTTGCCCGATCAAATAATATGCAGTTGGTTCATGTGAGCTTTAATAACTTTCATAATAATTGTATTGTTTACTAGACATGTATAAATAAAGAGTACCTAATGTAATACCTAGTTAAATGGAAACGTATATGTTGAATAAAAAAATTGATTATTTATATTCACCGACTTTAGAGGCTAACGTGATCCGTCATTGTAAAATAGAGCGACAAGGATCCAAACACTGGCTAAAATCGAGACTAATATGCCGGCATCTTGTGAGACAACTTTGTAACAATTTTAGCGGCTCTAAATATTAAAGTACATTGAAGAATGCGTTTACTGTGATGACCTCCGATGAAAAAAAGCGTTTTAAAAAGAATTGATAGCATTTTGACCGACGCCAAAACTCCAACGTTACATCTATTTTCTTGCAAAAATGTCTTTCGTTTGTAACCTTTATCTTACCATAACTTGTTTAAAACTTTAAAGATTTTTTGCTTTAAAACAGTCACACAGAACTCTTTATTAGGTAAGAACTCATTACAATTTGAAAAATCTCAATTTCAAAATCTGAACAAATATAACGTTATATCTCTCTTATTGAGATGTTGAACCTTGTTGCCATTTTAAAAAAAACCTAGAATCTCATTTTGAGAGTTGTTAAAATAATATGAGATCTATAACTATGACTACTTAATATAAGCTTACTAGAGTGGAATGCAATATATTGTTAATTTTTATAATCGTAAGACATGTAAAAATTTTATTTGTATAATAATTAATTCATTTCAAAAAATAAAAATTGTTTTGAAATAAAATGCGCCATTTTTATATTTACACTAAAGTCACTTCGTTGCGATCATTGCTATTTATTTATCGGTAGTCTCATAATTTAAGTTAATTATCGTAGCGATTAAGACTAGCATTGACGTTATTAGCTAATAAAACTTGTGGTTAGAAGAAATAATTTAAATCGGCTAATAAAGCCTATTTTTATATAGTAGAGGGGGTTACTTTTCCCTTTATGGCAAAATAGGTGTTAGTGCAGAATGTAATAAAAATCGTATTTTAAACTCGCACGGGTAAGTATCACAATACTATCTATTTCTGCCTCGGAACTACTCTTGCGTTTCGGTTTAGAGCGTAGTTACGTTATAATTTTTTTGTTGTCTTAGCAGGCAGGCGAACGGACACAGTCATGGCCCTGATGCTGAATGGATTCCGTCCCACACGGACGAAAGTAATGCCAGCGCCACAGCCAAGCCACAGAGTGCTCCGCAAACTTTGAAGTCGTCGTGGCCTAACGGATAAGACGTCCGGTGTATTCGTGTTGAAGCGATGCACCGGTGCTAGAATCCCGCAGGCGGGTACCAGTTTTTCTAATGAAATAGGTACTCAACAAATGTTGACGATTGACTTCCACGGTGAAGGAATAACATCGTGTAATAAAAATGAAACCCGCAAAATTATAATTTGCGTAATTACTGGTGGTAGGACCTCTTGTGAGTCCGCACGGGTAGGTACTAGGTAGGCCTATTTCTGCCGTGAAGCAGTAATGCGTTTCGGTTTGAAGGGTGGGGCAGCCGTTGTGACTATACTGAGAGCTTAGAACTATATCTCAAGGTGTGTGGCGCATTTACGTTGTAGATGTCTATGGGCTCCAGTAACCACTTAACATCAGGTGGGCTGTGAGCTCGTTCACACATCTAAGCAATAAAAAAAAAAACTTTGTTTTTAGAATGATATGTCATAGAGCTTAACCTATAAAACACCGTGTAGGGGAGTTGATTCCAAAGCCGCATAGGAATTCTAGGAAGTAAGGATGAACTCTGCCCCAGTGGCGAACGTTGCGATGGTATAAAAGGAGATGGAGAAATCATTTCGAGCAATTCCTCAGAGCACTCTCAATGGAACACACGGTACTTAACACAGAGAGGACTGAAATCTCAACGTAGAACCAGAGGTTCCGAACAATCCATGAGAATTGTACTATCGACAATCCTGAGCCCTGGCCCAGAGATGAGAGCGGTATTCCACGCAGGGCCAGACTTGCGATTTGTAAAGGAAAAATCTTGTCCAAATTTAAAGTATCACTTCTCTGGGTTGAGGAGTATATACAATTTAAATTCTAGTATAAAATTGAGACTTCGCCGCATTCACGTTGTGATGTCTATACGTTTCAGTAATTAATCAGAACCAGATGAGCCTCGAGAGCGTTCAACCTTTTAAACAATAAAATAAAAACTCTTTACTTTCTTTTTTAGTCGTTCTGTCTAGCTTGAAACCAAGGGCGGATCCAGCTTTGGCGCCAGGAGGGGGTCACATAGTCGTGGGCAAGTTAAGAACTTATAATTTCATTTTGATAACAATAGATAATAAATAAATCATGATGTTCTTCAATTAATTTTGGGGGTTGGTGCTTCCCGCTTCCGTAGGTTTAACCCGCGATTCCCTACAAGTGACCCTTGGGTGGTGCTAAACGGGAGGCGAAAACATAACCGGTGGTAGGACCTAGTCTGACTGGCTGGCGACCACCCTCCAACTAAAGTCCGCCGCCAAATAGCCTAGCTGTGTTCCGGCGTGTCGGTTGGAGAGCCAGTTCTATCCCTTCCCTTTCCCCTTCCTTGTTGGGGGTGAGTTTTGGTGACGCCTGGAACTTGCGGAGCAGACGTACGTGCGAACTCACGGGGCGTGATTGTTTGACGGGGGTATAGGGAGACCCAGTGAAACGGTACCCGCTGCCGCCCGCCGGTCAGTAGGGGACCTGAACCCGGGTGTCTCTACTAAACTCCGCCCCGGGCGCTGTCCCGCCAACCGGTGTAAAATCCTGTCGTGCGGTCGTCGTGCCGGAGTCGGAGACCGGAGTGGATCCCGGCGATCGCACGCAGAGTGGACTGGGGGCCCTTCCATGCCCTGCGTCGGTCTCTCACGCAACCCGTGGTCGAGCACGTACTATGTTCCGCGCTTCGTTCAGGTGTTGTCTCGATCTCACCTCCAACATCCTACCTCTCCTAATCCTACTCTCCGAAAATTTTAAATCATGAAGTCGACAAAAAAAAAGAAAAGGGTTTCACAGGCGGTTCCCCATTCCACATTTAATGTGGATTTCAGCAATGTCAGGGGCCTAGATAGCAACCTTGACGCCGTACACCACCACCTTGAGACGGCGCAGCCTGCCCTGCTTTTTTTAACGGAGACGCAGATATCTGCTCCGGATGATACCTCATACCTTGAATACCCCGGCTACGTATTGGAGCACAACTTCCTGCGTAAAGCCGGGGTGTGCGTATTCGTCCGGGCTGATGTCTGTTGTCGCCGTCTTCGAGGCCTCGAACAACGGGACCTGTCCCTCTTGTGGCTGCGCGTAGATCACGGGGGCTGTAGCCGAATCTACGCGTGCCTGTACAGGTCCCACAGCAGTGATGCAGGTTCAGCTCTGTTTGAGCATGTGCAAGAGGGGACTAACCGCGTGCTTGAGCAGTACCTATCTGCGGAGGTGGTGGTTCTTGAAGACTTTAACGCTCACCACCAAGAGTGGTTGGGGTCCAGAACCACTGACCTCCCGGGTCGGACTGCCTACGATTTCGCCTTGGCCTACGGCTTCTCCCAGCTGGTGACACAGCCCACCCGTGTCCCAGATATCGAGGGGCACGAGCCTTCTTTGTTGGACCTTCTGCTGACCACAGATCCGGCCGGATACAGTGTGGTGGTCGANTCCGGCCTCGCATGGAGTACTGCTCCCATCTCTGGGCCGGGGCTCCCAAATACCAGCTTCTTCCATTTGACTCCATACAGAGGAGGGCCGTTCGGATTGTCGATAATCCCATTCTCTCGGATCGTTTGGAGCCTCTGGGTCTGCGGAGGGACTTCGGTTCCCTCTGTATTTTATACCGTATGTTCCATGGGGAGTGCTCTTAGGAATTGTTCGAGATGATACCAGCATCTCGTTTTTACCATCGCACCGCCCGCCACCGGAGTAGAGTTCATCCATACTACCTGGAGTCGCTGCGGTCATCCACAGTGCGTTTCCAGAGATCTTTTTTGCCACGTACCATCCGGCTATGGAATGAGCTCCCTTTCACGGTGTTTCCCGAGCGCTATGACATGTCCTTCTTCAAACGAGGCTTGTGGAGAGTATTAAGCGGTAGGCAGCGGCTTGGCTCTGCCCCTGGCATTGCTGAAGTCCATGGGCGACGGTAACCACTCACCATCAGGTGGGCCGTATGCCCGTCTGCATACAAAGGCAATAAAAAAAATAAAAAAAATTAGTCCAAGTTAGTTCAAGTCCTGGAACTAGCTCAGGGGGGGTCATGACCCCCATGACTCCCCCCTGGATCCGCCGTTGCTTGAAACTAAAGATTTTATGACTTTCGTATTTGAGATAAGATATTATTTTTATTGATGGACTATTATTATTTTATATATCGTCTCTGTCAAACCGATATCTTCTACATGCAAAAAATGTGACTACTTTTGTTTTTCTTTTTAAATGAAAATGTGGATAACTAACTAAATCATAAAAGTCAAAATGTGGAAATCTAAAAAGTTTACATGGAAAATTTAATATGTATATACCTAGTATACCTACTTACCTAGTATACGATATACTATACTAGTATGTGAAATACTTATTTCATGGTGTAAAAAAATAAATAACCAGTGGTTAATGCGTATTAAAATTAATATTGTGCGAGTTTAATGGATATTACGATAAATACCATAATGTGATACCGGCCTACCTCAAGGCTGCATGTCGCAGTCGCGGTTAATAGAATAACGGCTCTGTGCCCTTCAAACAAGATCGTAATTTTTTAATGACTTCTCGATAGAGATAGACACGGTGTGCCCATTCCGTTTGGACTCATTATCAAACTAAGCTAACTTAATTAAGAATTAATACTACAGGATTTAGGTGAGGATAATAAAGGAACAATATAGGAAATCTTTTATCGTATATATTTGAAGTAATCTATGTTGTGAACAAATTTAAATATTCATATTTTAACGGTCTATTTTTAAAATCGTAATCTGTATTAACTCATTTGGTGAAACAACTAACTTTATATTACAACTAGCGGACCCGACAGACGTTGTCCTGTGAATGCATACACAAAATTTCATTCAAGTCGATCCAGCCGTTTAATTGCAGTATAGATAAATAACCTAGATACAGACTGCAACGCCAACTGCCGGGCTGATTTATGAATCTAAACTATCCAGGGCGACACTAAAACGCATACAAAAAATATCATTCAAATCGGTCCAGCCGTTTAGGGGGAGTTCAGTGACATACGCACATACAATAGAATTTTAAATATATTACTATGTACCCAACAGACGTATCACAAAAACATATGAATAGCATAGAATTGTTTTTCATGGAGATTTACAGAAAATTCACAGTGTGGTTTTTGGTATCGCAAATTATAATATCTAAATGCTTTGTGACGTGTATTCCGGATATCCACCCGAATTTGCCGGGTTGAGTGCCGAAGCCTCCGAATACTCTGACCAGCTGTCCTGTCGGCTTGAACACCTGGACTCTGCAATTCCCAGAGTCTCCAACTAATATGTAGCCCATAGGATCTACAGCCAAAACCTCTGGTTGTCTGAACTGGCCTTTTCTCTGACCCGTAGAGCCGAATTCGAGAATTTTTCCTTTGTCATTTTTATTGTACACTTTGACGCGTCGGTTTCCGCTGTCCAGTATGATTATTCGATCGGCGGTCAGGGCGACCGCAGTGGGTGTGTTTAGTTCCGTGCAGATTACTTCTTTGGTTTCCCACAATGTGGTATTACCCGTTGGTTTCAGTTTATTATAAACTCCTATTTGGTCAACGAATTTTCCATCAGGTTGTATAATCTGTAGAAGTATAATACCGCTTTTAGGCTATATTATAATCTATAATATAAATTATATTACATATACTACATTAACTATTTTATAAACTTTAAAAGTTAGTTAACAAATATCCTAATTTAAAGTTTGTGTTATGAATATAAGGTTTATAAGACAAAGCTTGTCCAACTATTATCAGAAGATCCGCCTGATCACATTGAGTTGCAACTACAACGTTCTCGACGAGTAATTTTTATAACTCTCACTATTAAAATCAATTTTCTGGTTTGCCAAACCAAGGTTTACCATTTTCTCAGGTCGTAAAACTATAAGCCAATTTAGCCACTTAATATACGATATTACCTATCTAATATAATATACGAAATATATTGTAGGTATATAATAATGATAGATGATTGTCTCCAGTTAGAGGATTTAACACAGGGGGAAGAGGTGAATTTGTATCAGAAATGCAATTAATATATTTTTTTTAATCATATTATCAATTTTACTGTTGGATAGGTGATAGGTTTTTACATACGTATACAATATTTGTCAATATATTATATTTAGGTATATTTGTGAATATTTCACAGGGGCTTACAGCACTCAAACTAAAATTATAAAAAATTACGAAAAATCCTGAAACTGAAATTTTCAAGATGAGTTTTTAAACTTTAAACAAGTTCTGAACATTTGGACCGATCAGTCTACCGATCAATTTCACCTACTCGGATGATATTACCTTTGTTATTATCCCCAAAATTGCAATATTAGATCCCAAAATTACAATATTAGATTTTCAGAAAAATTACACCCTGTACGTACAAGAACATGTTGATTATTATTAGAACGATGATCTTACCTGTACCCTATCGTTTCCAGTATCAGCAACATAAATAAGATTATTAGCGTTGTCTGTGGCAATACCCTCGGGAGAGCGAAACATGCCGACTCTGCTGCCTTTATGACCGATGGACCTTAAGTACAGACCGTCTTTGGAGAAAACATGGATGCAGTGTTTCCATTTGTCTAGAAATGAAAAAAATCGCCAAAATGAATTTCACATAATCCTGACGTGGCTTCGGCTCACTGAAAGTAATCTCCGACTTACCGGTGACATAAATTTCGCCCTGACTTTTCATAAACGCGATCTGGACAGGACATAACATCTCATCGCACGTCAGACGCGTCACGATCTTCGCCTGCGCGCGTTCTACCACCATCACACTATGACTGTCCATTCCGCAGACGTAAAGATGACTGTCCCACGGACTGAGACCGACACCGCTCGGTCGCGAGGTTTTGCGCCACACATAGTGTGGTATGAAATTACGGGATCTAAAAATATTTATGTGGTATATAGATAGGTAGGTTTTATTCTCGTGGTGCTTAACTATGTTCATTTAAACATAATTATATAAAATAAAACAACTTTTGCGATCTACGATTGCGGTAGGCCTTGTTGGGAACTAGCAATATAGGACTGCGGCTAATGCAATAGATTTGAGATTTCGTTCTCATAACTCAAAATAAGCGATACCTCTCCTTACTTAATGATATCTGTGGACTCGCGTGAATGCTCAGCACATTTTTTCACAAAATTTTCGCTGGTATCTTATGTTCACGGGTTCAATTTGAGAGACTTTGCTAAGGTCAGCCCTAGCAAGAGCAGTACTTCGCAGAGTCTACCACTCGATCGAAATAAACTCGACATCGAGTCAACTGTGGATCACCTGTTTATGTCAAGTTTATAGGCAGACCAGCACACAGAACAGAAAGCACGTGTAAAATTAGCGCCTAATTGGTACAAACATATCCAATTTAGTAATGAATAATAAGTATTTCACTTTTCATCTGCTTATTAATTGAGAAAAATTGTTTGAAACGTGCGCGCGTACCGAGTAACACGCGAGTTTTATACAGAAGCAAATAGTTGTTAATATTCTTGATCGTTTTACGTGTTTCACTATAGGTATTAGTATAATAGTCTACAATTAAACTAAACGTAAGGTGGCTGAAGGTTTTTGGAACTCAAGTAAGTAATTAAAATTTTCTTTTTATAAAATGTAATGTCGAACTATTGATTGGTACGTTTATATTTGATAGCACGCAACAAGATGAATCAGTAAGGTAACTAAATTATAAGAATAAATCTTGTTATTAACAACGTCAATAGTAATGCTAGCAATGTTCAATTTAGTTCTTTTTTAATGAACATTTTTTGGCACAGTCGTATGACAGTTTCTCTGACAAAAATCTATACTAATACTAGCTGACCCGGCAAACGTTGTGTTGCCTTAAATAAGATTTCTAGGGAAATTCTACTGTAGAAAAAAAACCTCATTTAACCACCTAATAAACAAAAAAAAATCCAACAAATGAAAATAAAAAATTAAAAATGTTTGGGGTGGACAACCCTTTTCACTTAGGGGTATGAAAAATAGATAGTAGCCGATTCTCAGACCTACTGAACATACTATTGATACACAAATAAAACCAAAAAAACATGGCTGTAAAATGTATAGTATTGTATAGCTCTCAAATATATTAAGTGTATAATCTATGATGTATAGTGAGTAAGTAAGACAGGAGACCGGCTTCGTCCTCATCCCTACTACGTGATGTTTGCTGGATGAGTGGTGACACCTGGCGGGGATAGCTGATCGATTGATAGTTGATCAGTAGTCGACCGGCGATTGTGGGAGATCAAATTCAATTTAAAAAAAAACATAATTAAAGGAACTTGAAATTATAAACTCTGAATAAGAATTTATCGTACTACAATTATAATATTTGATTGCCATCTTGCAACCTTATTGCGGATCTGTGCATAGAATAAAAAAGATAAAAATCGGGATGGAAAAATAGGGGTCGATCATATAAGAATGAAAATTGAGAGTAATATGATTTTTTTTATTTTAAGTCATGACAAAACAAAATTAAAACTTGCCAAAAAAATTAAAGTTTATAATTAACAAATAAAAAATAGGGGTTGAGGGATGAAAAATTGAGAGTAACATCAGATTTTTTATTGTAATTCATGACAAAATAAAAATAAAAATGAAAATCTTGCCAAAAAAATTAAAGTTTATAATTAACAAATAAAAAATAGGGGTTGATCGTGGAGGGGTGAAAATTTCAGAGTAATATGAATTTTTTTATTCCACGTCATGACAAAATAAAAACAAAATTCTCGCAAAAAATTTTAAAGTTTTTAATTAGCAAATAAAAAATAAGGGTTGATCGTAGAAGGGTGAAAATTGAGGATTGTATGTATTTTTGTATGTTGTATCATAAAAAAGTAGAAATTAAAAATTTTGTCTAAAAAATAAAAAATAAAAATTAGGGGTGGACTACCCCTAATATTTAGGGGGATGAAAAATAGATGTTGGCCGATTCTCATAGATACCGGATAAGCACAAAAAATTTCATCAAAATCGGTCAAGCCGTTTCGGAGGAGTATGGCAACGAAAACTGTGACACGAGAATTTTATATATTAGAGAGAATATAAATCTACAGTGGTTTTTACGGATGTTCCTTTATAACTACTGAACCATGCATCCGTCTATGCTAATATATAAATCTACAGTGGTTTTTGCGGATGTTCCGTAATAACTACTGAACCATGCATCCGATTGACTTGAAACTTGGTATCCATGTAGAAAATACATGTACTTAATGGATAGGCTAATATTTATATGAGTGTTGGACTCTCTACACCAGTTGCGGGGGCGTTAATGATGAGAATTTTTGTTGGGGTGAGAAATAATAATGTTAATTTTAAAAGCCCAGTGAAGCGGACGGGTGCAGCTAGTATACATATAAATTTCCACGAGAATGTATTTGTATGATGGTTTGAAAACCATGCTGTACTTGGTACTGTTACGTAGGTATTCATTTCGATCGATACCAAAATCAATCGTTATCTAAACTGTACCTTACCTGTAATAAGTGACTAGACTTTCCTCGCTCTCCAACGGATCATTATGTTTAGATCCTTCAGACACTGGGTCTTCCGATTCAGCATCGACTGGTGTAGTCGAATCAACTTCCAACGTGAAGTTCTCTTTATCGAAAACGAATCCTTCCGTGTCCCATTTTATTACGTCCGTTAGTAATTGTATTGCATTTTGATGAAGATTCATGAATGTTGTTACCTTCAAGTATTTATTATTATTATTACTATTATTGGTTAATCGTTTTTGAGTCAAGTCTGAAGCTTTACACGCATTTAAAAACAATAATTTCAGAGTTCAGTGTTCAAGTAAGTTGTAAAATTTAAAAAGTCACTTTCCATTATCCACCAATCACAGCAATGGCATCTTATCATGAAAAGGCTTTTACTAGTTTTTCGCTGTCGTTAAAGATGTCTCAATAATTAAAAGATACAGTAACTTTTGTTAAAAATGTTCAACGTGTCACTTGAGATGGACACAACCCTCCGAGTTTCATGTGAGATCTCGCAGTGTAATTTGTATCGCGATTCCAATCCGGTGGTCGATTCAGCAAAGCACTGGTCTTACTAGAGCTAGTGTTAGCAAGTTCTCCCAGGATGAGCCCTGCGAGCTCACCTATCAAACCCTTCGAGGTTATGAAGATAAGGTAAAGAAAAAAAAATAGGTAGGTACTACTCATAATTCCACAATTACACAGATTGTAAATATATTCGCTGTTCCCTTTGTATTTTATCTTTTTGTTTATGATTGAATACGTATTTTACCAATCAGTACTTCGAAGTTTTGTCGAGATTTAATTACTATGATAAAACTGTCAACTTAGGCTTAGTTTGATAAGAAATATTTTAAGTAAACATTATATTATGACGAATAATATTCGTGGAAGCACAGAATTACGCTTATTGATAAATACATATCGTTCACCGTGTTAGAAGTCTAACACGACAAACTACTTAAGATACCAACTTGTTGCTCGCCATCTATGTTAACGCCATCCGATACTGTCATAGCCTTCGAAGCGACTGTTTTGGCTTCCTCCAACGAAGTCTTTAGCGCCAAAGCAGACATATCGCCAGATTTCTGCAAGCTCACCGCTTCAATCAGCATATTGTTTTTGGAATCGATTATAGCGTTGATCTTATCTTCAGCCGTTTTGTTTATCTGTTCAGTAATACGTTCGCAACGATCCTGTGAAAATCGGATTTATTTTATCGATATAATTGTTTTTTTTATTTTGTATTTCAATATTAAAGGTATTTATTATTTATGTTACTATTCAGAATTTTCGAATTTTGTGCTAAAATTTACTTTTTTTATTGCGTGGATGGGTGGACGATTTCACAGCCCATCTGGTGTTAAGTGGTTACTGGAGCCCATGGACACCTACAACGTAAATGCGCCACCCACCTTGAGATATAAGTTCTAAGATCTCAGTATAGTTACAACGGCTGCCCCACCCTTCAAACCGAAACGCATTACTGCTTCACGGCAGAAATAGGCAGGGCGGTGGTATCCACCCGCGCGGACTCACAAGAGGTCCTACCACCAGTACAATGAAATGTTTCGTTCAAATAATAAATCACTAACCTTAAAATGTTCTATTTTGTGATTGAGTCGATTGGTAGCAGAATCGAGCTGTTTCAATATTGATCCTATTTGAGTTCTCATATCGTCTAAATGTTGGGACCAGCAGACACCGCAGAATTTCTAAATAAATTATAAAATATCAATATATATCATTGTCACTAATAAATAGTTTATTAGTTTTCAAAGCAAATAATAATTTACCAATCTACAATGTTCACATGAAGTAATATTTGTATTGTCACAATGGCTTTTGCAATTCGAACATCGGAGCCCAACCGCGAAGAGATCCACGCTTTGAGTGCCAGGTGTAGTTGGAGTGGCTGGTGGCGTTTCTGGATTCTTCTGGGGCTTATTATGAATACCCACTATATTCAATAACGAATCTATGTATAGATTCGAAGGCAAATCTCTTATGAAATTCGGTCCTTGTACTTGTATTTTTGTTTTGCATATTGGACATTCAAATATAGGTTTATCTAAAAGAGAAGATGATTAAATTTTTATTTATTACCAAAACTAATTTAATAATGACGTTGTTGAAAGCATGTAAGGAATCAAACATTAATGGAAAAAGGGAGGAAAGGAAGAGGAAAAATGTGGTAGTACCTATACTACCAGGCTACTCATTACTATTGCACAGCAATCTTTTCGATTATAAGGGGAGGAAAAATGCTATACTATTTTAACACAAGGGATATTTCGCCCTTATATCTCAAATTGAAATGCGGCATTTTCGTCGAAGTTATATGTTGGTTGCCGGTGGATCGTGAGGTCATCTACCCGTTTAATAAATAGACTCAATTGAATAAATGTTGTCTTCATAATTTAAATTGTAGTTTCTTTGTTACTCTTAGTCTTTACATCGAGCAATCTCATCAATAAAACATATTTGAAAAAAGCATTTATCTAAGATACTGTTTTTTTTTATTTGCGATTCTGGACATGAAAATACCAGTTTCGAACGTTGTCGAATATTTTAGTTGTTGACTCAAGTCATAATTTTAAAACACGAAAATGAACGGTAGGAGTATGTATGTAATAAGTCATGAACACGACAACATAAACCGTAATTTAAATAAGAAAAAGTACCCAAGAAGATGATCATGTTCACTTTCGAATTGCAATTAAAAAAGTTTCTACTCAAATATGGATGTAACAAGAAAACAATGGAACACCTACTGCTTTCGAGTGGCAAGGAAAAGTTTTGACACAAAAATATACGAACCGCCAATATAAGAATTGAGACAGGTCATGCAGAATGTGTGCTGACATGGTAGCATCTTCGGATTGTGAAGTACGTCAAGACATAGCGGACACTGAACCAATTCCTTGATACCGCCCGCAGATAACCTTAATAAAAATAACACGTTAATGAAATCATAGCTCATTTGGCGGGTATTTAGATATATCTAATACTAACGGCCCGCTCCGGCTCCACTCGGAACTTAAAAAAAAATTTCAACGATATTTGACATTGTTCTATTTTTTAAAATACAATAACACTTACAAAAAGTGTCGCAATAAGTGTTAATAATAATGTGTTCTACAAAGTCGTAGTACATTCTATCATCAATAGTTTTCACAGGGCACGCGATGTAAAGAATATTTTAGGTAATTTTTTTACACCTTGGCTTACATTATTCGATTTTTAGTAAGGATCCCTAATTTTTTCAAAAAAGATTATAGCCTATGTCACTCGGGAATAATATAGCTTCCAAACAGTGAAATAATTTTTCAAATCGGTTCAGTAGTTTCGGACTCTATTCAATACAAACAAACAAACAAAATCTTTCCTCTTTATAATATTAGTATAGATACAAATCGAAGACAAATCATCATCAAACGGCACTACAGCTAATCCATTATAGTATCATTTTTTAAGTTGGGACTTCGAAATCGTGTTTTTTAATTAATTGAATCGAATTATTGATACTAACGCAATTATGTGCCAAACTACACCAAAGCAGAAACATGTACATTTGCTAAGTTTAGTACATATCATTGTAAGTTAATATTTCACGAACCGCTATCTAATGGCAAGGTAGTCAGCGAACGCGAATCATTGTTCAGCTGGTAATTTGATTTATAAAAAGCGTGCGAGGCAAAAACTTTTTAGTATTTTTTTTTGCAAAACTATGAAGTTTTATTGTGTGCCTAAATTTTCTTTAAAAGTTTCCTTGCGTTATAAATGAACTAGTAATTGTATATACTCCGATGAGTGCCATTAAAATTTACCTTATATTTTATAGTTATTCTAGTTATTTCCTACATCCACAAAGTCGTAATACGTAAATCGATTGCATATGCTTGTTATACGCATCCTTCCAAGAATCACGTACCGATTTGGTCATGGAGAAAACGAACGAACGACGAATTAATTTATAATTTCTAAAGGTCGTCTTTCAGAAACGTAATTGTGAATTAAAAGGCTTCTTTTTATAGATCGTTTAAGGATAGGACTATCGCCAATATTATATCATTAGGTGTTAGCCTTAATAGTATAAAAATAATAGACATCGCGCCCTTCAAACGAGAATACATGCTGTATTCGATCTCATAAAATACACACAAAGAGTAAGTAGTTAGTAACTATAATATATAATATGTGCAAATTTTGCAAGGTTCATTTTACAGGATTTAATTCCTCAATCGCGGCAGTAGTTTATTATCAAATACCAAGTTTTTTTTTTTAATTGTACCGATTCTAGTTTCGAATCTTGGTAGAATCAGAAAGCTACCAAGGCGAGTATTCTATTATACCACAACACTATATCAAGTAATCGATTTGTTTCGTAATGTTTTGTATCGGCAAACTTCAAATCGTAACGATCTACAGTAGTAAACTTTAATTAACTAAATCGGTTGTTTAGCGAATGACGTAGTCTCATCATACTTTATATTTAGTACTCACTTTCTAGGCTTAGAATCTGAAACGGAATTCATCGTCCGAGTCGCTAGTGAGTTGTGTGACCTGCACAACTCTGTGTTATCCTGAGACTGTCCCCGCGGCGACGGTGTTATTGGACTGATCGTTCCCAAAACGTTGTCGCTTTGCTTTTGACTATTCCAACGCTTAAGCGTAAAAAAAGGTTTCTTTTTCACTTTATCTGCCATTCTTAACACCTCAACATTTCACGAAAAACTAAGTGTAAATTATCAATTGCTCAATAATAGATAAATCGCGTTTATCCGATAACGTTTTCATATTGATAAAAAAATTAATTATGAATCGCTAAAATTACGAAGCGTTGGCCAAACAGCTTGGCGTCATCGTCTTGGTAAAATATCATTTCTGTATGCGCAATAAGCGTAACATAAATTTTACTGATCCCCTCCGAGGACATTTATTTAAGTCTTACACGTTTTTGAGAAAGTTATCAAAATTTTGTAGGCTTCGAGGCTGCTATAATTTAGGGGTCGATGCAGTGTAACGGTAAAAACGAGTGAAGCTTAAAAAAAAAACGCTTTCGCCTGTGTCCAAGGCTCTTCTGTCGAATTCGGCACATTAAAAGCAAACCTGATCTCCTTATCGGCGTAAGAAATTGTTTACTATTTTATTGTACTGTTAATGTTTCGCGTTACTATTTCTCAGTATCGACAACCGGTTGAACTGCTGCTTACGGCTAATGGACCGCATACCTTATATAAACGAGTCAGTTAATACGTTTAAATCAAGCGCTAAGATTACGACTACGCATATGGTATGACCAGATTAAATGGTCTTAATCGATACATACATACAACTAATTTAAATCAATGAAAAGCTGGTGCGGTTTGTGTCTTAAATACTTTACAGATTTGCGTAATCGAGAAACGAGAAAAACGGATACTTCTGATAAAAAGATGAGGCAAACAAACGAGAATGATAATAAGAAACTATTTCGTGAATCCGAAAATCTAAAGTAAATAAAGTGTTTTTTGACAAATCTTTACAGCTTGAAAAGAATTTTTGCCTCTTTCTATCTATCTATCTATCTATCTATCCATCTCTTTAAATAAAAATGAATTGCTGTTCGTTAGTCTCATTAAAACTCGAGAACGGCTGGACCGATTTGGCTAATTTTGGTCTTGAATTATTTATAGAAGTCCAGAGAAGGTTTAAAAGGTAGATAAATATAAAAATGCTCGGAATTATAAAAAAATAACAATTTTATTTTTCATTTGATGTGTCCCCCGTCAGACGGATTCCTTTTATTTGTTTTGAGTTTATTTTATACAAAAGTTTAGGTCTTTTATTTGTCGGTTGAGGCACTACGAAGTCTGCCGGGTCAGCTAGTACAATATAAAAGTGAAAAAAATGTAAAATAAATGAAAATAAACATACATACATACTAAATTATTGGTCATTAGAGCATAAGTATTTTTAAACATATTAAATTACGTGTTTATTGTGTAAAATTTTCTAAGAAATCATTGCTGTCGGCGAATTAAAATTTAAAATAAAATCAATGTTGAGTTTTATGGTCTCTAATGAATACAACAATTACATTAATATAAATGCTATTTAAATTAAACTTTCTGAAGAAAGAACTAGTAGTTTCTCATTTTTAAACTTCATAATTATAAATTTGTTTCAGACTCGTGCTATTTTATATAGTTTGTTTGGAATTCAATAAGAAAAGTATTCTTTTAAACATACGTATTCGAAGTGCTGACCGTGTTACGCAAAAGTCTATCCGGCAGAGCAGGGTGAGCGACTTCGCGCTGCCAATTAAATTGTACGTCAAGTTCATTGCATTTCTCGTTCTCACAACTATGATGCACTTTCTAGAAATATTTTCGCAATAGTTTAAGGAAACTTTTAGAAGAAGTACTAAATTAGATCTAAGTAATAAAAAAATATTTATATTTAAACGGTATATATCTATTTATTGTATGCAGGTATGTATTTTCTTTAATCTTATCTTTTCAGAATTTGGGTAAATCAATCGGTTCCCTGGAAGAGATCGTTTTTAGCGATAAGATTGACTGTTTTTTTAATGTTGTTTTGGTGCGCAATAAAGTATACTCTCTCTCTCTCTCTCTGTCGCTCTCTCTCTCCCTCTCTCTCTGTCTCTGTCTCTCTCTCTCTCTCTCTCTAAATCAAATTACACATTTTTACTAAGTAATAAAAAATACTCAAAGCGGTCTTTTGGTTAGCAGCGGCTTGGCTCTGCCCCTGGCACTGCTGAAGTCCATGGGCGACGGTAACCACTCACCATAAGGTGGGCCGTATGCTCGTCTGCCTACAAGGGCGATAAAAGAAAATGTGAATAGTTGATCGCTATAACATGATAAAAAGTGGATGAAACGAAAGGTTTTGTTGAGAGATAGTTAGCAATTCATTAAATGTTGTGTGAATATTTTTTCGGATTCAATTTTCGTTTAAAAGACATTGAATTTGCGTTATTTGATCGACGGGATTTTAGTAAATAATTTAATGAGCTTCTTCTAAATACTTTGTATTTACTGGGTCTATAATCGAAGTCAATGTGGCCTTTTATAAAACTGGCTCTAGAGTGTCTCGAGCTAGTTATTACTTACCTACATATAAGGATTTGTATTTAGAAAGTGTATAATATGGTTTATCAGCGGGATGTAGGCAACATCGAGATTAAAGGACGAATCATAACAAATATGTAAATGCTAAATAGTTTTAAACAAACTGACGCGGACATGGCGTTCAAAAGCCGTTAGTTTTTAAATAAAAAATAGTTGTTTATTTGTTAGGTACCTGAATATTAATGAGATAGTATCTAGGATGTACATGTAGATGAGTGTGGGTCAACAATGAATAATTTTAATTGGCTTGTCACACAATATTACTATTACCTCATTTCACACATGAATTTATGTACCTATATTACCTCCGGAATACGTTTGTGTTTGGAATAATTTTTTTTTATCGAATCTCTATGTTTTTTTTTTTTATTGCTTAGGTGGGTGGACGAGCTCACAGCCCACTTGGTGTTAAGTGATTACTAGAGCCCATAGACATCTATGTCGTAAATTCGCTTAACCCACCTTGAGATATAAGTTCTAAGGTTTCAAGTATAGTTACAACGGCTGCCCCACGCTTCAAACCGAATTGCATTACTGCTTCACGGTCGAAATAGGCAGGGTGGTGGTACCTACCCGCGCGGACTCACAAGAGGTCCTACCACCACCAGTACTAACAGGTATTGAGTGTCTAAAAGCATTTTAAATTAAATACCCGCTGTGTGATAAATAACGTTTTAGCTATATTATTATCCATCTTATTAATAATGTAAATGAATGGTTGCAGATACTTTGTTGTGGTTTCATGGTTTCCACCAACGAGCTCTTGCATGAAATCGCGAAGCCACGAACACAACACGACAATGCTAAAAAAATTCGGAAACTATTTAAGAATAAGCAAAGCTATATAAAAATTACGAAAAAAAAAGTTTGATCTCAGCCGATAGCAATTAACCAAAATTCCTTTAAACGATCTAGAATTTTTTTATGTGTTCATTCGTGCGGACTAAAGAGCTTTCATTAGATTATCATTGTCCTGAGTGACTTCAGTAACAGTTTTTATTTTATTGAATAAGAAATTCATTTATTTATTTTGGTAATAATTCTTTAATTGACAAATATTGCTAAATACTTACTACAGTATTTTATTCAATTTGGCTTTTTAGGGCGCTTGACATTAACATAGATTCCTTACATTGGGCAGATAGTACAAAATAAAGCTCACGTCATTACTGATCCTCCTGAGCCATTAACGGTGATTTTAGATACCACAAGCACCGGTCACCGTTCTCGTCGAACCTGTCGCTTGCGACGATGGGCTCGACGAGCGAATTAACCCACAGACACAGCCCACTGAGTTTCTCGTCGGATCTTCTCAGTGGGTCGCATTTCCGATCCGGTGGTAGATTCCGCGAGGCACTGCTGCTCTTGCTAGGGCCAGTGTTAGCACAACACCGGTTTGAGCCCCGTGATCTCACCTACACGTTAGGGCGTAGCTGATATAGCCTCTCAAGGCTACCAGCATAGGTAGGATAAAATAAAAGTAAAAATAAACGCTTATTTCGATGAAGGTACCTAGGCAGAGGGATGGCAACTATAGTTCCTAATAATTTAAATACCAAATATTTATGTTTATGAATGCCTTTCAATACGAAACAGTTTAAGCTACGATTTTGCTAGTCGTAGAGCAAGCGTGACTCTGTACTAAAAGGTAATTTTATATTAAGTTCCTCCTAAGGAGCGGTCACGTATGCAGTTCGGAACAAGAGATATGACTTCATTTTGGGAAATATTAGTTGCTCATAACCAACATATTTCTATCTATATACATAAAAATGAATTGCTGTTCGTGGGTCTCGCTAAACTCGAGAACGGCTGGGCCTATTTGGTCAATTTTGGTCTTGAATTATTTGTGGAAGTCTAGAGAAGGTTTAAAAGGTAGATAAATATGAAAATGCTCGGAATTAAATAAAAATAACAATTTTGTTTCTCCTTTGATGTGTCCTCCGTCGGACGGATTCCTTTTGTTTGTTTTAAGTTTATTTTATACAAAAGTTTAGGTCTTTTATTTGTCGATTGAGGCACTACGAAGTCTGCCGGGTCAGCTGGTATAAAATATTTTAAGGAAAAGCAAACAGTACAATAAGCGAGTACTATGTATTCAGTTTATCCCGGTGATACATAAACAACGCTTGTACGCATCAAATTGGCGGTTAAGCAAATCTACAAGTTTCATCTCCATTATGTTTGCGAATAAAACGTGAGACGACTGAACATTACGCGAAAAACAAAACGTATTACGAAAATAAAGCTTATTTGTTCAAATTCACGAAATAACACAAAATTAAATGGTAATACATTTATCATAAATGCTGTTTAGTTTTGCTGTCTTTTTTTTATTATTATTCAAAGAAGTTTTCAGTTAAGATTCTAAATAACTCTCGTCTTAACCTCTATTATCACTCAAGCTATAAACTCTGTAAGCACCCAATCTTATTGTGTACACAACCAAGGAATCTCGGACCCACTCCAAAGTATTTTCAAAGAAACCCACTGAGATAACGTTGTATTAAGCTGTAAATTCTTTACCAATCAGGAGGAATTGTATCTCCGATATGTAACATTGAATACAAATAGCAATTTTAATACTATTCTTTCTTTTTTAATCTAATACGAGATTTTTTCGGTGTTAATTATAAAACAGCAGTGATAAATCTACTAGAATTAAATATACCTAGTAGTTTTTTTAATATACAAAATTCCAATGCTGTTGTACATTCGATTTTACAATGTAGCCTGTAGAATCTTCGTATTTGGTTATCAGAATAAACAGATCGAGACCGGGACTACCCTGTCAGTGAGAAGCCAATTTATTTTTTTAGCTAGTAAGTATATTTCTATAGTTGCAAGTTCCAGATAAAATTCCAATGCTGTTGTTCATTCGATTTTACAATGTAGCCTGGAGAATCTTCGTATATTGGTTATCCGAATAAACAGATTGACACAAGGGTTACCATGTCAGCCAGAAGGCAATTTAATTTTTGAAGTTATACTTCTTTAGGCGCGTTATGAAAAATTGATGAGAGTGAAATTTTACGATGCGCGCGCACCGTGACACAAAATTAACAGAAATGAAGTTGCCCACTAAATCGCTCATTACAATACGACCGACGTAACTTGGCGAGTCTGAATATAGCCGCAGGTGAACTTTCCGAACCGTGCCGATAATTACCGAATTTATACGATGTCAAGAAAAGGGATGTCCAATATGCGTGTTCGAGGATGTTGTTTAATCGATTTTTTTTCAAATTGATTAAAATTTAAATAAAAAAAAAGAAATAAATTTAATAAAAATAAAGTATAACTTCTTACGCGCGTACATAATAACTACACGCACCCTTTTTTTTTAGCCAGTAAGTATATTTCTATAGGTGCAAGTTCCATGAATCGCAGCCTGTTTCTATTCGACGAATATTGCTTATCGATTCGCAGCCTTGTCAAATGCCTCTCACAATTGAATATAATAACTGTTATCGTCGTTTTGGTACAAAATGTTCAATTCAGTGACCACAAAATTTTCACTCTGAACATTTTTGTATATACAATAAATCTTTGTGTATATTCATTAATGAGTTTCGTGAAACAATACACAGTAAGTCAGTGACGATGTCTCTCTTGTCATTGTACGACGGAAGGAAAGGATGTCTGAGCAAAACTATGTCATATACAATTAGAAGCTTTGGTTACCGCGCATGCAAATCTGGCGTCGTGCGTTTTCACCCTGGGACGCGCGTGTGTGCCAAATTAATTACCATAACAATGTGCCTTCTAAATGTATTATTTATTCGATAGGGTGAATTAAAGACGTTTCACTATGCGACTCGAGTACGTAAATTACAATGTATTTTTTCTTGAACATCCAGGAAGCACTTCAAACTATAAAAAATAATTGTAGGTACTCAAAATAAATTTAAGCAATTTATAGTATTTTTTACTGTACCAGTATTTACTGTATGTATTAGTATTTCAAACTGTAAAAAATTTAAATGTGAACTATATAGAAATGAATGAATTTAAGCATTTATCATACCTAAAGCTATTTATCACTATATTTAAGATACACCATCAAATGATTTACTTCTCTAAATATCGATTTTCATTAAATCATTGCTCGATACAAAATAATCACAGTTCGATGAGAAATGCCAATATCTTTTAATTAAAAACCAAGTGTTTTTATGACATCCATAATTATTATTGAATTCATTACATGAGATAGAAATAATTAATAATAATCAACATAGCAACAATGTGATGAACTAGTGTTGTTAGAATGACAATAGATCGTGCACCAAATGCCTGCGTATTGTTAACGGCTTATGATATAAATGATATGATAAAACAATATAAATCTTATAATATCTTTGGTTGAGATTTCCGTGAACAATTTCAATTGAGATGCTTCCTACGACGCCTTAAAGTCTAATTTATTGGATTTACTATTTACAGATGTGTTCGATCCATACCACATAATATAAAGTTTACTATTATATGTAAATCCCTTACAGTGTTATAATTAAACAGTATCTTTTATTATTAATCTTTAATTGCAGTTATTGTTACGTCGATTGAGTAACTTGGTGGTCAAGATACCCAAATTTCTATATCGTGCGATAGTCAACTTAATAAAATGCATTCGTGTTTATTCAGAATATCATTTTTGTTTTACACATTAACAAATTTAATTCCTCAAAAGACAATCTAAATTTGAATGCAGTTTCAGTATAATAAAACGTATGCATCCTTATATTGCCACATGTAGGCTGTATTAATTTATATACGTCACCCATTAAAGACGGAAAACAGGAAAAGGAACACCGCTAACCCAGTGGCCAACTGCCGAGACGACTTCGAACGATTACACCCGACTCAACCTCCATTCCGTACCGGTATCGGCGCGCCACCACTCGCAAACAGATAGTTAACTGACTCTCATTACTGCGTACGGCCATTAACGACCGACCTCATGACGCGTGAGCGATGAGGTCCCGCCGCCCATCGCCCCGTTGTGCCGCGCTTCATTATTTTACAATGCGGAAAGCGCAGGACACGACGCGCATCCTAATCAGCGAAGAGAGTTTCGGCGACACGTGAATACAAAGTCATCGTATATTGTTCCGGTCGAAGAAATCATAGACGTCGAGTGAGCCGAGGACAAACGTGACGTCGCCTCGTACGTACGTAACTCTTCAGTGTCGATCCTCGAAAAGAAATTTTAACGCGGATGATACGAGGACGCGTTTAGTGGAATACAGTTTGTTATGCACCACGTTTATCGAAATTTCGCGAAATTTTGGCAACTGAACAAAAAAAAACAAGTGTCGTGCTGTCCACCCGCTATCAGCAGGTACCGATCTGTGCATCTTCAGACGATCGCTCGCAAAGGACATACGTGATAGTGTTCGGTATATTAATAAGGACACTGCTTTGTGTGTTCGAATGATAATTCCTAGAAGTTGTGATAAATATTGAGGTAAGCCAATTCATTTTAATTAAATTTTGTTATTTAAAGTAAATTAGTAATTACTCATTTGCCTAAAGCATAAGTAATATCAAACTTCCGGCGAAATGGAATTACTACCAAAATTATAAGTTTTTATTCAAGTTTTCTGACTTCTGACGCTGAAGCTATAATTCACGTAAAAAATAAAACATTGTCGATGCAAAGCATAACTTATTGTAAGCACTTGTGGTTCTGGTTGCTAGATAAATATTAGGTGTACAAAAAGGTCATATACCGAAGCGTGCTTAAAAATAAATATGTAAATAACTAAATAAAATCTTGAAAACAAAAAAAAAAATCAATAAATTATGTTTACTGAGACAATGCACAAGACAAGCGACCCATCATTATACGTTGAATAATATTAATTAGTTCTTGTAATTTATGCATGTGATATTTTTGAGCATCATAAAGTTTGAAAATATTTAAATTCTAAACAAACAATTTGTAATTCTTCAAAGCCCAATTTCGAACAGAATGAATAATTTTCAAATTGAACGATTTTAGTGGAATTCTCAAAACATTGGTTCGATGAGTCATCGGTTTTAAAACGTCGTACACTGTAGAGACATAATTTGCCGATAAAGATGCATTTTGTGTTTTTTTTTCGCCTCTGTGTCATTGCGACGCCTAAATAAAGATCACACTATAGTCAGTTTACAACTGTACTTACACACGATTGTTACATGAAATGTCTTTGAGGTAAATCGAAGTTCGTGCATGAAAATCCCATTGATTCTGTGTCAGACGTGGAACGAATTACAAAGTTTATTTACATGAAACCACAATAGTAATAAGGTCAACACAATACTATTAAGAATACTCTTGAGATTATAAAGCTACGTAAAACAATGCGAGTGTTTGAAGCGATATTGTGATTTGGAATAACAAGTTGCATGTCCAATTTGTTTTATCTTTCTGAAATGCGATTTCCATTGTTCCTGACGCTCGTACTTATGGTGGTAGTATTTGTTTTACTACACATACATTATTATTTTTGATTATAATACTATAGACGGTCAGACTAGCCCACCGCCCGTCCGTGTTACCAAAGTGATTATGGCCAGGACCCTGAAACTGCAATGCTTTAAGACAATTTTTTTCTGTATGGAAACTAGCGACATCTAGTTTCAGATGCCCCTAAACATTTAAGCTGTTAAAGTTAAGGCATTTAATTATTGTACAACTAAACACAGAAAAAACATCAACAAGTCTTCATTTGTTATAGACAAATTGATTGAATTTTATCAATTTGTGGTTTTTAAAAATTTACAAAATCCTTCATTAAAAGTAAAATTGTATAGGATAGGAGCAATGAGAAACTAATTGAAGCGAGGCCATCTAGTGGCCAACGCCCGTAAACATTTTTGTTGAGTGCTTATCTCTAATTAATTTATGTGTATTATTTAAGATTATGGGAGCCAATAGAAATGACAACCCGCCCGCCTAAGTCCAAGTTGTGTTGTAATAAATACTAACTATCCTTTCAAATCAGATAGAATAGTTCGTGGCCGATATAGATGTTGACCGAATAATAATTATATTAAGCATATTATTATATATCCGGTTGTAAGTTTAATGGTAAACCTAAAAGTTTCACGTAGGTACATGTTTTCAGTAATTTCAAAGTGATGCATCTGCTACCGGAAGATGATGATGTGATGTTAGAATGAACAAGACGCCTTCAGCTCTAACACTAGGAGCAGGCTTAGGGACTCTGGTAAGCGTATTTGTCGAACTCGGCAAAGAATTTGACGTGCAACCTAATCCATACATCAGGCTGCTGAGTTTCTCGCCGGATCTTCTCAGGGGGTCGCACTTCCGACCCGGTAGCAGATGCATTCGCGAAGCAGCTGTCCTTGAGCTGTTAGGACTCTTTCGGAGACGCTCGGGCAGCTGTTAGCGAATCCCACCCTTCCTGGCTGAGCGTTTGCTCGCTCATCTGTCCTGGTGAAACCGGAAAAGCCTCCAGGCCCCCAGTAATTAATCCTTCATAAAAAAAATAATTAACAAAAACAAACTGGGACATGACATATTTCAAACACTGGTGACGTTATCTGAACACTATAATATGAAATTTCATTCGTAAAAATCATTAATTTACAGATGTCATTCTATATTTAAAATAGTATTTGTATAATAAACTAGATGTAATTGCAGAATACATACGAATAATATAAGTTTTTTTTTTACAAAAATAACGATAAGTATTTATACTCATATAGTCTGTTATCCTTTATTTTCATTGAATAAGTTTAACAAATATAATAATTAAGACTATGTGCAAAACGAACCAAAAAAATAAACAATAATATAAGGAAATCTCGAAAATTACCCACTTTTTTGTTATTACAGACTTTTTGACACAGATTTTTTAATTACCTAAAATATTCCAATGGATTCTATTGCTTATTTTGAATCAATTAATAAGGTTTTTATATACAATATCCAACATGACGTTACAGAAAGAATAATACGCGAAACCAACCTATCGCGTTATAGGGTGTATTACTGGATGCGGTGTATGTTTCGACTGGCGGTAGGACCTCTTGTGAGTCCGCACGGGTAGGTACTACCACCCCGCCTATTTCTGCCGTGAAGCAGTAACGCGTTTCGGTTTGAAGGGTGGGGCAGCCGTTGTAACCATACTGAGACCTTAGAACTTATATCTCAAGGTGGGTGGTGCATATACGTTGTAGATGTCTATGGGCTCCAGTAACCATTTAACAGCACTTAACGGTGGGCTCTGAGCTCGTCCACTCATCTAATCAATAATAAAAAATGTGGGAAATCCCCGCGTTATATTGGGAATGCCCGTGTTATACGGGGGATTGAAATCGCGTAATATGAAAACGCGTTATAAGAGTGCCGAGTTATAGGGGAGATTACTTACTGTATTACTATTATTTTTTTCTAGTGCATTCTCTAAATCGATTATCTGTAAAGACTGTATATTCTGTTATAGAAATAATGCTATTTACGTTAAAGAATTACTCGCACGTACCGTAAACAATCTAACAGTAAATTAATATGTTGATGATATCAATGTCATTATAAATGAGTACTTAGATAATCACGCTAACTGTGCAAGCGTAAGCGACATGCTCGTAATGTAAGTATATTATTTGTATACTTACATTAAGTAAGGTTAAACGAATAATTAAATATGTATTTAAGGATGTAAACTCAAATTCGCTTTGAAATCAAAAGCAGCAGTTTAATGAAAATTTGATTTATGCTCATTTTACGTGGTAAATATATTTTAGATTACGATTGTCGCAATGTATGTATATGTATTAGGTATAAATACATTTTATTTAAGTTACATTGAATTTGTCAAGCCGAGAAAAAACCTAATCTCAAAGGAAACATACAATACATAACATCCAAAAACATTAATGAAGAAATAACATTATCTATCTAAGTAAGTCAAATGAATGCGACTAACTTCTTGGATTTACTATCACTCCGCCGAAGTCTTCGTGTTCACATTTTATTTTCTTACCTCCTTGAACATTGGCGGTGTAATCACGTGTTTCTCGAGACACACGAGAATAAAATGTACATTTTTCTATCCTAAATATGAAGGTCAGAATTGAACTATATGTAAGTATTTAAGACATCTCATCTTTCTTCTTACACTGAATACTTTCTATGATTTAAGACTTGGCTTGGCTTTGGATTGCTGTTGTCCATGAGCGACGTTAACCATTCACCATCAGGTGAGCCGTAAGTTCCTCTGTCGAAACAGGCAAGAAAAAAGACAACATTTTGTTTTCTTGCAAAGAAAAATCAGGATATATTACTGAAGCAGGAACTATAGTCGCAAAGTAGGTTAGGAATTTATGCGCAATGGCGGATCCAGGGGGGGGGTCATGGGGGTCATGACCACCCCCTGAGCTGGTTCCAGGACTTAGGTGGACCACTAATTGAATATAATGATTTTATTTATATATTTTGTCACCATACAGATTTTATGTAACTACATACCTTCAATATTTAATTCATTTAATTAATAACTTTGTATAATGGCAAACGTTTGGGAACGAACGCATCTAAATTTGACTATGTGACCCCCTCCTGGCGCCAAAGCTGGATCCGCCCTTGTTTATGCGTGATGACTCCTATTCCTTATTTTAATTTGGATTATGATGAAATCGTCATGAACTTTGTGAAAGTCGAACACGATACGAATTTTAAATTTAAATCGAATTTAATCGATACATAATCGATTTTGTTTCGGAGCTTATTTAGAATGACTTGTACCGTTGCGATGCGACACTAGGAAACATACAATTTAATACGATCCGTGCATGTTAAGGACTTGGGGACAAGTAAGGGTACGACTAGAAAATTTGTACTTACATTCCTTTATATATTACTTTTACGTAGTTCTGGTTCAATAATGATTATATTTCAAAACCTGTTGTTGGCGTCCCAAAAAATTACTCATACAACATTTAACCAAAATTGAACAATATTCAAAGGACTATCACTCGTTCCATAAAATATTTCGAATGAGTATTTTATGAAATCATGAATATAAAACGACAAATCATGGTACGGTAAATTTTACGACATCAATATCTTGCCAATCTACAATAACGATCGTTAAATCACAACGAATACCACAAGAGCCTATCAAAGTTATCACTGATTTATTGTCGATTGTCCTATCGAACCGGTTCCGATACGACCTGTACATCTGGTCTGGAATATTATGCGGGTTCAGGCAATCAAGTCACTTGACCCGTAATACATATGGAAAGTCGGTCATTTCAACAGGTTTGATCCTTTCCGTCTCTTGTCCGGACTACATTCTTTGGAAAACTTGACTTTTTATCGTGTTTACTTTTCTTGTGAATGATATATGTGAATGATTAAAGGCTAAATAAAATGAGAAATGCTGTCGCTTTAATCATTAGCATGAGTTTTGTTTTTAGCCTTCCACTATTGACTTAAATTGCTCCTCGTTTAAATATTTCCGACTGTTAATCTTTTCGAAATAAGAAGCACATGGCGCAATTATTTCGTAAAATATCGGTGGTACTTTGTCATAGATTGACTTGTCGCCGGTTATAATTATCTTGATCGTAAAATGAACAAAATCATCATATCCTTCTGAAGTACACAGATCTTTTGAACATAGTCTCACGCGTAAGGTAACATTGGAGGAGGTCGGTATTAGAGTTGACATAGGTCTTATTTGAATCATATTTTTCATGATATCTGTTAACTTGATTTTTACTAGAACCGGGTAAACGTTGTGGGTATTTGCTATTACAATTTTATCCTCGTAAAATCCATGCATCTGGTGGGATTGAGTCATATCTAACAATTTCGGATATATGTGTATAGGATGCTGCAAAACTTCACCAAAAATTTTGATAGTTTTGGTTACGAATATGACTTCTTCCTGTTGATCATAGAAATGTAAATCGTAATAGCATTGATGTTTTCCAATATGTTCTGCTTTAGTAAAATAAATAGGAATAGTTTGGTTAGATTTTGGATCGAGAGTCATGAAGGTTCTATCGAAAACAAAAATATCTAAAGCTTGATCAATGATTAGATTTAAGATATCGTCTACAATGTCTTGATTTGTGTCTTCAAGTGGGTCTTCTAAGCATTCGTTTTTAGAAAATTCTTGAAGGTCTTCAATATTATTCAAACTTTCTGTATTAGGAGGGAGACCTTCCAAAGATGTCGACAGTCCGTTAAAATCTGTGACAAAGTTCACTGTGCGTTTAGTAATACGAAGAATGTATTTATTGCAATCTTCAATTCTAACATGGAGAAATGATTTTGGATAACCAAACTTTATTTGCCACAGATAAACAGGTTGTATTTCAACGATTTCTGTTACAGAAATGCGAGATTTTAGTTTGAAAGCGCTTAGAATTCGGATATTAAGTGCTTCAATTTGTGGCTTAACATAATCATTATTATTCACCCGAAAATTCAAATTGGTGTCGAAATCTTGGTCTGTTTGTAACAGTTTAAACATGAATTTATATTTAACAGCTATTCCAGGATAGAGTCGCATTGGAATCTGAGGTTCTATTATGATTTTCTTAAACCAACATCGATTAGTAATAGAGTGAAACCTGATCATGGTGGTTTCTGAACCACAATTTATTAATGAAAACGATGCCGTATGTTCCTCCAAAGTTCTGCAGCGTATGCATATTTTTCTAGGTGAGCATTTTATTAAAGTTGTAAGTTTCAATTGAGGCCACTCAGGTTTGTCCGGCAATTTTTTTTCCCGATTAAATTTACTCTCGAAAGAAACAAATCTGTCTTTTGAAGTCAATGGTGATATTAAATTGTGCTGATTTGTATCTATATATATGGGTCTATGTACAGGAGAAGTCAATTCTGAAACAGGTTCGTCAGTGTTAACGTTTCTAAATTTAGGTTCTATTATATCAAGGGAAGCTACTGTTTCAGTATTCGGGTGTGCTACGTCACTAAGCTCAGATGTATTTTGTTCTGTTTCAACAATGCTGGATTCTTTTTCTATGTTTTCTATTGAAGGATATTTAGGTTTCTTATATACATGGGCTTGCCATTTGTCTGATGTTCTGAATAGACAATCTGTTAATTCAAATGGAGTAGGTCTGGTCCATTGTACGTATATTTTATTTATTATGTAAGCTTTTCTTTTCTTAGCTTCAAAAACCTTGTTTTTGCAAGTAGAAGTTCTACAATCTATTCTGTGCTTCAACTGATTCCATTGAGGTAGTGCTCTTATTTGTGTTTTGTATAGATTTTCAATGTTCTCTATGTATTTTTTTAAATTTACATCATAGTCTTTATTTCCTCGGATTCTTAGATGCCAGCAATTATACCTGTCCATTTATAATCCTTATTGTTAATAAATAAAATTTTAACTAGTTAAACATTATTATAAAAGCCCGTGTATACAAATTCAAGACAGGTTCATTCAAATATGACAGTTTTGTCAAAGCATTATAGCAAATTTATCCTGTTTAACGAAAAAGTTCATGAAATGTATCGTAGGTCCTTTTATCCGATTGAGTTGAAACTTTCATAGTTTCTGTTAGGTAGTACTTCAGGGAAAGTCTCCGGCGCTTTAAGCTTGAACAATTTCTTACAATTCAAACAAGTACCAAAGTGTATTTCATAAATTTAGCATATCGGCATATTGGTGGACATTTATCAATAATCAAAATGTAATCTAATGTAATACACGCTATTAGATTACAGTATTCTTACTGTGTATTATATCTCAACAGGTTTAAGATGGATACATCAATACCTCGCGTGATATTAGGCATAGCATTAGCAGCTCTGTTGCCAATTGCATCACCAAAAGACGAATTGGCAAAAGAGAATATACCACATTCAAGACAAAAAAGGATACTTTGGATAACGAATGATGGACGTCTGGCTTTACCACCAGGAACAACAATGGCGATCACACCATCACTCTCGATGCCATTTGTCCGACACCCACCAAAAGGATTCCTTTCAAATATGACCATCAGCTTCCCATTCTCAAGTAAGATACATATTTTATTGAATTTGTACGATTTGTGAAAATGATTAACTTATACTTTCATGTAGGGTCTGAGAATTTAGTAAAAATCAAATAATTTACAGGTATCCTGATATGTCAACTGGATTTACAAAGTTTGTATTTAGAGAGCTCATAGTAGTAGTCGGTAGTTAATGTAGCTAGATTGAATTGTTAGCAACATCTCGTTGTAATTTTATCATAGTCTGTTCTGATATAATTATTGTCAGACGTATTTTCTTCGTAGTACTAAATAACAGATTATCGATTAATTTACGTGAACTTTGGAAGGGTTTCTGAACTTATTTAAAATTTGTATTCTATTTAACTTTCGTTTCTTTTCCTAATATTGAAAACGGAACCCGTCTTCCGACAATACATTTGGTTTTATTTTGCGTAAAAAAGCTTTATAAGTATAAACTTTGGTATCCGAATTAATGTTATACGAATTTTATTAATTTACAACAAAATTTAATGAGTTTCTGTCCTTTCAGTCGACTTCGACAAGCTAGGATTGACCGACAATGAGAATCCTTACGGCGATTTTCCTCCAATATTGGCCCGCTCTATGAGTGGGGCCGCTTTAAACATGGTGACAGATTATGTTACTCGATACTTAGAAAGAAGGAGGGGAAAACGATCGGTTCATGATTCTGTTACGCCTGAGATCGAAAGAGCAGTTTTGGATCGACTGCATGGCGGTGAAAGGTAAATGGAGTTCTTCTTTATCAGTTGTAAAAAAACCTCTATTTTGAAATTTAATCGTTAGTGACACAAGTGACGGATTATCATTTAAAATGACTTTAATAATTAGAAATTATCGGCAGATTGGCATTAAAAAAAAAAAAAATTGGAAATATTAAGTGTATTATCTATGTAATTATTTTTTCACTTATGTACGCTTTTAACTGATAACTTTTAAAATTTAATTGTAAAACAATATTGCGAGATATTTTTCAATTAAATATGTTAAAATTTATTTTAATAATACATCCCAATATCAGTCGTTAGGATAAAAACAAAAACAAGTTTACACGAAGCCGTTTAGTCTTTAAGGGTTTAATAATTTTTACGTAAATAATTTACTCGCAAACAATTCTGGCCAATACGAGGCTTCTTAAACGAGGTCAAACAATCTTAGCTCTGGGGACCACACACAGTAGCTATTGTCACGTATTTCAGTCACCGGACAGACCTGGTGTGCGTTGACTTATTGGCGGTTACTTTCACCTTCATTCCGATAAAGCACATCGGGAATTCTCTTCACGGAACTTCTTGGCAGGAAGTTTAACGAGCGACCGCTTCGAATGCTATATGTGATTCGAAAATCGACGCAAAACAAAAACGACGTGACGTAACGTCTTCTGTTCATCTAGTACTTTATTCATTATCTAATTTACGTACAACGAGATCATTTGCTCAACAATCTATACTAATATTATAAAGAGGAAAGATTTGTTTGTTTGTTTGTTTCGAATAGGCTCCGAAACTACTGGACCGATTTGAAAAATTCTTTTTCCATTAGAAGCCGACATTGTCCCTGATGAACATAGGCTACATTTTTTTAATTTTTTTTAATTTTTTTGTTTGTTTCATGTGTGTTTTAATGTTTCCGAAGCGAAGCGAGGGCGGGTCGCTAGTTCTATATATATATATTTTTATTTTTTTTATTGCATAGATGTGTGGCCGAGCTCACAGCTCACCTGGTGTTAAGTGGTTACCGGAGCCCATAGACATCTACAACGTAAATGCCGCCATCCACATTGAGATATGAGTTCTAAGGTCTCAGTATAGTTACAACGGCTGCCCCACCCTTCAAACCGAAACGCATTACTGCTTCACGGCGGAAATAGGTAGGGTGGTGGTACCTACCCGTGCAGACTCACAAGAGGTCCTACCACCAGTAATATACGTTCACTTTCGTACAAGTTTTATTCAACAAAATCATTTACGTTACTTAATATTAGTATTGCTCGGTGTGCTTAGTGCGAGATTTTTACCTTTCTCGATAGCGTAAAAGTTAGCTCATATTTGTATGGAAAGGGATCGTTTGCCTACGTTTGCCGCTAGGGGCGCTGTTCCAACTGCATACAAAATTGGGCTAACTTTTACGCTATCGAGAACGTTAAAAAACTCGCACTAAGCACACTGTTGGGTCTTTTATGTAAATATGGACGTGAAACTCAAAAGCACTTTAGATTCTAAATCAGCTCATAAAATTGTATATATTGTTTCTAGAGCCATAATGTACGGTATAGCAGAAGACATGTTATCCAATTTCGGACTCTCGGGGAAGGAATGCTTGCTTCGTGCCATTTGTGAGATACAATCACATCCCCTTACAAATTTCGGTTTCCTTGGGGAAATAATGAAGCTGTTCTTCACGTGAGTATCCTTATTTACCAAATAATATGACTTAGAACATTATTAATAGAGTAATAGATTATATAATAACCACATTAACAATTAAATCGTAGTAGGGATCTATTGTCACGTAATTAAATTCATTTATCTCGTAAATTGTATGAAACTTAAATTGATAGATAAAAAAATATATTAATATAATACTGTGATTAAAGCCCCTTGGTCCAGTTGACATGACGATTTGATGAAACTGTTTAAGTGAAGAATAAACCTTTTTCTAAATTTTATAGGCCCAGCAAATCTCCATACTCTGATCTGCTGCCCGAATATTTAGAAGCGCAAAAGGCCGGAGAATCCGGCGGCGAATGTTGGCCCTACTACAGGCTATGTCCCAAGAGCATTTTCCAATCTTCGACGAATAAGTACACGTAAGTTTATTATTGTACTAGCAAAGATCAGCAATAACTGGTTAAATGGACACTTACCCAAGAATTTTATTTCAAAATGCTGATGCATAACCATGATTTTAAACATTTAGTAATTACCAGTTTGGTGTGTATCTGAATAATCAATTAATGCATTGAAAAAGACAGTTGTTACTTTATCTGTCTGAACGGCAAAATACACAAATTTTTTTTGCACACACGTTCGTACATCTACAGATTTAACATTTATTTTTAAAATTCAATTTAAAATTAAAAAATACTTGTTCAATGACAAAACATGTTATCTCTACCACATCGGTTCCAAAAAAGCCACAATTTTGGGAAGAAGCAGCAAAACAAACTCAGCGAGATTATTTTTTTTCTTGATACCACCTCATTTTATGATTCCAGGTGAACATATCTATGAAAATAAGTCTTTTGAATTAAATTTATTAATTTTTTTTTATTGCCCTTGTAGGCAGACGAGCATACGGCCCACCTAATGGTGAGTGGTTACCGTCGCCCATGGACTTCAGCAATGCCAGGCGCAGAGCCAAGCCGCTGCCTACCGAAACTGATTAATTTTTAACGAGTGTCATAGCTTGTTGTAAAGCGAGCCCTTATAAGCAAATTATATTATTCCTTTGCACTAATTAACTTACGCATATTTATAGGCAAGAAGCTGAAAACATTCACAAAAGACAAGAACACGAAAACATTGAAGAAAATAAAATAGAAGAAATTCAAGCAATGTAACATATGGTACAGGTTCACAAACGAAATACGCCGACATAAAAGTTCTACAAAGCTAAAATGATCCAAAAGATAGTGGTAGTTTTCGACCAAAGCTCTATATAAATTAGTGTTTGATCTTTATTTTCATTTATTTATTATACTAGTGGAATTTTCCCAAAATAAATTTATTTTAACGTAATTACATGCATTTGAAAATGTTTTATGATTAAGAGTTTATTTATAACTAAGTGCCATTCTATAAAAAATACTTTATCTATGTATATGTAATATTACAAGTATATACAAAGTTGTGAAGTCTTATATTTTAATTGTGTCTTATTATGGCTTACTTAATGTTGCTTTTCCTATATTTATATTTTTAATTGTTAAATTTTGTATATTTTCAAAGCGATCGTCCTAAATAAATAACATAGTGAATACAAATTTAATTATTTTAAAGTGGTAATAAATACTGGTTAAGTGAAATGCATTTTAATTAAAATTTATAATTACGTAACTTATGTTCGTAGAAAAATAATTAACCCAATCCAACTAGTGTTGCGTGCACATCACACCATTTAACTGTGTCAATGTCGCAATATACCTTTGCATTTTTATTCCGAACTTAGTTGACCTCCGTGAATCAATAATGGAATTGTCAATATGGTGTGTCTGAACTTCACTTTATCAACCAGTGAATGTTCAAAAGCTCCGACAGGGGGCGTGAAACCAAAGACGCGCTACACAATATTCACCCGAGTTCATTTTAATGATTCGCTCTGCCTAAGGTAAGGTTGAATCAAAACTTACTAGTGTGTGCGTTCAATATTTATGTGTGATTGCTGTGCTGCATTACAAGCGCAGAATGAAATGTACGTGTTAATACTTGTCGTGTGTATGCTATTGGAAAGCACGGCCGTTTCAAAACGAAGCTATTCGGATCAATCGGTGAAAGGTTATGTCACGGAGGTACAATAAAAATCGTTTATGTTATTATTATTTTTTGTTAGATTTCAGACTAATATATCTCCATCGTTACATTTTAGAGAACTTGTTGGTGGAATGAAGTTTGTAAAGAAGAATTTCAGATACTATTCCGTTGTAAATGCCCAGCATGGTCGTACTGTAGAAGCCCTGGGAAATACTACAACGCTGTGTGTTCTATGACAGAGACTGGTTATATCTGGGATCAACCAAATTCTGAATGGAGAGGGCAATGAGATTTTTTAAAACAAATAATGCACCAATCGGCACACATCCCCTTTATACTTTGTCCGATTAAATTCTAATTTAAGACTGATTATTTATAAAAAATAAGGATATTTTATTATCGTGTACCTTATTTCCTCGTCTTGTTTTAGCATAATTCTGAGTTATAAAAGGTAAGTTCTTCTTCCAATCATTTACGCGTGTAAAATGTGCTATCCAATGAATAATAGATTTATATGTACTCGATAAATTTGGCTTTTATTTTCCATCTATATCTAAACGTGACCTTGAAGGTATGGCTATGGTGTGATTGTATATTTCGCGCATGCGTACAATAAGTACCGAAAGACCAGAAATCAATAACGTCTTAAGCACTCGACAGTCCTGTTCCAACAATAGACCACAACAAACAGTTCGAAAATGTTGTTCGTTTTACTGTACGCCGTAATTCTTAATGGCATCAATTGCGAGCCGGAAGCGGTTAGGGATAACTTTGACTACTTCAACTATGGCGCGAACGATGATGTTTTGAAAAACTTAGAATCTCAATTGGTAAGTCGACATAAAATCCCCAAATACATAGTAAGTACATGGCGGCCTTATTTGTAATCGAATTGAACGGGAATTTTCAGTCGAAAGATGAAGTGGTCTTGAGACCTCAAGAAGTCAAAGACTGGCCACAGCAATCTTTGAATGTCGGACAAATAACAGCAGTATCCATTAATTCTTTGGGACAGCCCGTGATATTTCACAGGGCAGATCGAGTATGGGACGAAAAGTGAGTACCGGTTGTAAAACAGTTACATTATGACGTGACGTATATTTATCATGTACACAATTTTAATACGTATTCCAAATGTGTTTTAGTACTTTCAACGAATCCAATGCTTATCAAAACTTCGACAAGGGACCTATAGTTGAAGATACAATTCTTGTTCTTGACCCTGGTAGCGGCTCCGTCCTACATAGCTGGGGAGCGTATATTTTTTATATGCCTCATGGCCTTACCCTCGATCATCATGATAACGTGTGGGTAACTGACGTCGCAAAACATCAAGTATATAAGGTAACTATGGCAATTGCTTGGATAACTTGAAGTCGTCGTGGCCTAAAGGGTAAGACGTCCGGTGCAATCGTATCTAGTGATGTAACGGTGTTCGAATCCCGCAGGCGGATACCAATTTTTCTAATGAAATATGTAATTAACAAATGTTCACGATTGACTTCCACGGTGAAGGAATAACATCGTTTAATCAAAATCAAACCTGCAAAATCATAATTTGCGTAATTACTGGTGGTAGGACCTCTTGTGAGTCCGCACAGGTAGGTACCACCACCCTGCCTATTTCTGCCGTGAAGCAGTAATGCGTTTCGGTTTGAAGGGCGGGGCAGCCGTTGTAACTATACTGAGACCTTAGAACTTATATCTCAAGGTGGGTGGCGCATTTACGTTATAGATGTCTATGGGCTCCAGTAACCACTTAACACCAGGTGGGCTGTGAGCTCATCCACCTATCTAAGCAATAAAAAAAATCTAATTATTTTTACGACGACAGTTTATATCTATATTATGTGGCCTGTTTCGGTATTAGATTTAGGTACTCACTTAAATACTTCTCTATTTATTTTTACAGTATACGCCAAGTAACCACAGATATCCGACCCTGACTATTGGCGAACCCTTCACAGCTGGTCTCCCATTCAGGCATCGTGTTTTATTTTGCATGCCTACATCAGTAGCAATTGCTAGCACCGGAGAAATTTTCGTAGCTGACGGATACTGCAATAATCAAATAGTAAAATTCAATGCCGCTGGGACTCTATTGCTGACGATTCCAGCTTATTCCGACACCTGGTCATTGAATTTGCCTCACAGTGTCACTTTGCTTGAACATTTGGATCTGGTTTGCGTGGCCGATAGAGAAAATATGAGGATCGTGTGCCCGAAGGCTGGATTGAAAAGTTACGCGGATCCGTTAGAGCCGCCTACGATAATTGAAGATCCCACTTTGGGCAGGGTGTTTGCTGTGACTTCTCATGGTGATACTATTTACGCTGTGAACGGTCCCACGTCACAGAATATTGCTGTCCGAGGCTTTACAGTTAACGCTGTTTACGGAAACATTTTGGATACTTGGGAACCGACCACTGTAAGTTTATTTTCACAAACCAAAACTTATTACAACAAAATATATATATTTTTTTATTTCTAGAATTTATTTGAAATTTAACAAAGGAATCGAACACGATTGAAAAAATTCAAGTTTGGGGATTCTCAAATTTTATTTCACTTTATAGGGATTCACGAACCCACACTCGCTGGCGGTTACAAGGAACGGATCACATCTCTACGTTTCTGAAATTGGACCGAACAAAATCTGGAAGTTTGAATTGACCGACGTATACGATAAGAAATAGACGGTTTTTGGTAGTCAAATGTAGGGCTATCACTCGAGATATTGGCTGTAGGAAGCGAATATAATTCGCACATCGCTGCGTTTATTCGACGAAATTATTCGTCTAATTCGTTGATCTCCATAAACCAATTTTATATGGATTTCAACTAGCGTGTATCTCAAATTTACCTTAAGGTTCATTAAAATGTTTTTTAAATGAATTACGAGACGTTTTTTGAAACAGATTAACGTCACAACATCGATATATTACCATCGTGGTAATATATATCGATATGTCACAAACTAAACACAACTATGACCTGAAGTTCGCGAATAACAAAATGTCAGATTCAACGGTATTGTAACCGAAATTAGTATTTTTATTGTGATTGTATTGTCCGTAACATAGGTACGCCTACTAAAAAGCCTAAGCCAACATTTGAAATTCATGAAGCACATTGCAAAGCTAATAGAATAGTATATTAGGTAACACTACGAGTTCTCGTTATCAAACTCACTCTAGAACTATGTATCACATGTTACGATTTTGCTTTCGTTTAGAATTGAGAGTTAGGTATTAAATAAATATATTAAAAAAGTATTATAGTAACTGCTGTTGAAGTAGGTTATATCGCTTGAAAAGTATTTACGCATTGATATCGATACCAAAGGTCCAGTGCAATCACGCACAAAACAATCGAAGATTAATCGAGTGGTGTTTGATGAATTATTGTATGTCAAAATATAATAATCACCTTTGAATTTAATTATTAATCTATTAAAAATATATCTAGATATCAACTGTCTTTTCTTTTCAGTCCTTTATTAATAAGTATTGCTTATTGAAACAATTTTCAATTTATTTCTTCCAGTAATATTGAAGTTTAAAGCGTGCGTGAAGTTTTTCTGTTAAAATATTACCTAATGCTATTTGATCAACAGAGTGTTTATTTAATTTGAAATTCTTAAATTAAATTATTAATTTGTAATTTTGCGGGATACTTTCTTTTTTTTGTGGCAAGCTTACATACATTTTTTTTTAATTTTAATTTTGTATAAACAGTTTCGTATTTAGTTTGGTATTGGACAGGTTAGTACATGCCAATGTATTATTTTAATAAACATTGATCAATCGGATCAGTAACCTATCGCTTTCTGCGTGAAGCAGATATTTACGTTGTAGGTGTCTATGGGCTCCAGTAACCACTTAACACCAGGTGGGGTGTGAGCTCGTCCACACATCTAAGCAATAAAAAAAAAAAAAAATGCATTCCAGTTTGGGGAGTGAGACAGCCGTTCGAATAACTATACAATTGAGATTTCTAGCTCATGTTTTAAGGTGAGTGCGGTATTTACGTTGATGTCGTTGGGTCCCGATAACAAATTAACGCCAGGCGGGCCGCGACTTCATCCACCCATTTATCTATTCCCCAGTTTCATGGCAAATCTCATTACCACCCCAAGTGTTCCTCAGCGGACTTTACACATTACGCGCCTCATTGAATGTCAAATGTCATTTAAGCAAAAAATTAGCGTGACGTGCATTCCATCGGTGTATTTCTTTATCACTATATTTCAGCATTCACTTCGTATGTGCATGGGCTCAGGAAATATTAGTGTCCGCGTAATCTTTCAGCTATATCATCTATCTCTATATTATTATATAAAAAAGAATTGCTGTTCGTTAGTCTCGCTAAAACTCGACAACGGCTAGACCGATTTGGCTAATTTTGGTCTTGAATTAATTGTGAAAGTCCAGAGAAGGTTTAAAAGGTTGATAAATATGAAAATGCTCGGAATTAAATAAAAGTAACAATTTTGTTTTTCCTTTGATGTGTCCCCCGTCGAATTCCTTGTGTTTGTTTTAAGTTTATTTTATACAAAAGTTAGATCTTTTATTTATCGATTGAGGCACTACGAAGTCTGCCGGGTCAGCTAGTATGCAATAAAAATAGTTAATACTAGAGACGTCTTTCAGCTTTCAGCGTTAAATTGAACAACGAAATTCGATTTAAATCACCGATACCACAAGATTTAGATTAATTCAATGAATTACATTTTCTCCTTGTTTTTTTATTTTATTTTTATTGCTTAGATGGGTGGACGAGCTCACAGCCCACCCGGTGTTAAGTGGTTACTGGAGCCCATAGACCTACAACGTAAATGCGCCACCCACCTTGAAATATAAGTTCTAAGGTCTCGAGTACCTATAGTTACAACGGCTGCCCCACCCTTCAAACCGAAACGCATTACTGCTTCACGGCAGAAATAGGCACGGTGGTGGTACCTACCCGTGCGGACTCACAAGACCTACCAGGTGTCGTTATTTACCTACATTTTTTTCTGTAATGATGGAGATCAAAAATGTTTTTTCAACATTCAAAAGTCCAATTGTTAAAAGGAAAACGGTTGACAACCAGACGAGAAAAAATAGGTCACTTTTATCTTTGCCTTTTTTTATATTTTTCCAATGGAGAATTTGAGATTAGTTAGCAAATAATTATCTGTGGTGATCGTAGGTATTAAGCAAATACTTTAACATATCTTTATATTTTATATGGAAAAAAATCAAGCTTAATTTTATATAGCCAGCCTATGAAACCCATTTAAAATGTATCATTTATTGAATGATACAGGGAAAACTAACAGTATTATCCAACTTACTACTACTAAAGGTAATAAATAATAATATATTAATTCATAAAAACAATTTCATATTACTGCTATATATTTATTATTCATCATAAATTATATCCACATTGTCATTGGATAAAGTAATTGTCATTAGACTTTAATAAAATAGTTTAACAATATATTCACGTACCTAAACATTTAAAGTTCGTATTTTCTTTTCTTAATAACCTTCATAAACAGGACCATATCTGAAAATTAATTTGACAATTTTATTAACATTTTTTTCTCTTGTCCATGTTCCAAGGGAAAATCCACCTGTGATTTTGATTTAATTAAGAAATCGGTGGATAACACTGTAAGGCCAAGCTTTACATTATTACAGCGATATAAATGAAACTTAAAATTAAGTTTCAAGATTGACATTTAGATTGTAGTGTCTATGAACTCCAGTTAATATAAAAACAGTTGTCAATGCCTCTATCCATCTTCTTATCAGGCGTCATACTTCCACTGGACATAGGCCTCCCCAAAGCTTTGCCTCTATCCATCATTGCTTGTAAATTATGGCACACAAAGTACAACAATCACTACTTTTTTACTAACGTATGTAACTACGATACGTAACTATAACGATTTTGCTACTATCAGGACAAGTTATGTATGGCAAAAAAATCTGAGTAAGCACTACACTAAGAGAAGGATCGGAATGGCAAAGGGGGCCATGGCGCAAATTAATAAGATATGGAAAGATAAAAACATCTCCCTGAAAACCAAGAGCAATCTTGTACGCACTTTAGTGTTCTCCATATTCATATATGGCGCAGAGACCTGGACCATGAAGAAAGCCGATCGCGATCGAAATGTTGCATTTGAGATGTGGTACTGGCGAAAGATGCTAGAAATTCCCTGGACAGCACTTCGCACCAACGTGTCGATCCTCCAAGAACTCCAGATAAAGACGAGGCTTTCTACCATCTGCCTACGTAGAGTTCTGGAATACTTTGGCCACATTTCAAGAAAGGATCACGGCAGCTTGGAGAAGCTAATGGTGACTGGCAAGGTGAACGGAAGAAGACCACGAGGTAGAGGCCCGACACGTTGGACTGACCAGATCCGCACTACCCTCGACACCACAGTTCACGATGCTCTACACCCGGCGGCAGATAGCGGCAAATGGCGTGGAATGGTCCGTAATAAACTCTTGTTGCGAGGAGGTGGTCACGACACTCAGTATTGAGGAAACCGAAGCAAGAAGAAGAAGCACTACACTTACTAATAAATATAACCATGACCACAGCTAACATGATCCAGAGCCAACATTTCCAGGCACTTCGACTGTGTTCCTGCAATCTCTCCGATTCCACTTTCAGTGATGACAAGTTACGGTCGGTCAAGTCTGATGATTTTTTTAATGCCTGAAAGTATGTGAAAAGGTTCAAAATCAAAGACTATTATTGGGCATTCTGAGTAATTAGTTTTGAAAGCGAAAATATGGCCTCTGATAGCTGGAGAGCTGCTTTTTTTACGTAATAAGCAGGTGGTGGTGCTGTTCTTTGATGTAGTCTCTCAAAACGCATTTTTACCTATTAAAAACCAAGTGAAGTATCTGCAGACTACTCTGCTTCTGCTATACTCAAACAAGTGAATCTATATAATATATTAATACGTGAAGCAAAAACTTTGTACCCCTTTTGACGAAAATTGCGCGGACGGTGGAGTATAAAATTTCCCACACTTATATAGAGAAGGAGTGCAACATGTTAATATTTTTTTTAATTATGCATAAAAAGTACATTAAATCAATAAACACACCACCATATTTTACACACACACACATGTATACTATTTGTTTATTGTTTAACTTTTCTTAATTCTTAGTCTGTGGTCAAATTGAGAATAAATTAAATATTGTTTATCTTTATTATTATTTGTCTAAAATGTAGTCTTGGTGAAATATGTGATTATAGAATTATAATAAATAGTCTTTGACAATAGAATCATAATAATGTACAAACTTATAATTTCAAATAATTATAGTCGAATTTCGATTACTGGGGGACCACTAGTAGTTACTAATATCCATATCCATATCCATGTGAACGTATTTATTACATACTTATATGTGCAGTTACGTACATATTATTTACATACATATAACTTTCAGAAAGTTAAAAGTTTTACTATTAGCCCTACCTCTATCCTGTATCTAATCATACCAAGCATGGGCAAGTACTTCAAATTTTTCTATTCTTATCTCGAGTGTCTATAAGTCTCTGGGATAAATTTTGGCACTGAACTTCATAAATTCCACGTAATATATAGCTAATATTAATTAAAAAGACGACCATGAGGAAAAAAACATCTGCTTTATTTTAACTAAGTAATTTCCCACCTCTGTATCTGCCTTAATAATTGTACTAGCAATCTGTGACTGCTCCTTCAAGTTCTTTGTAAGCATCACCATGTTCTCAGCAACTTTCTCCTGCATGTTCTGATGGTATTTCAGAATTGAATCAATGTCTTCCTGACTGGTAGTGTTGCTTGTGAAATTTGGTGTTTTAATAATGTTCCTTTTACGGAGAGAGTCATCATTATCATCTGCAGCAAAAACCTTTATTTGGGGCTATATTAGTTTGTACTAAATTAACAAGAAACTGGGATGATAGATGATGAACTGGGAGAGTTCTGAAACTGTTAAAATAAATAGAAACCCACTTAACCAAAAGTAAGCTATAATAGTATGGTATAAGGGTACGGGGGACCGACGTCTGCCGAACAATTACAGACCTATTTCTATTCTGCCAACCCTCTCAAAAATTCTGGAAAAAATTATGAACCATAGACTCATAAAATTCTTAGACAAATACAACCTTCTCTCCCCCTCTCAATATGGTTTCCGCTCTGGTATATCGACTAGCGATGCAGTTTTAAACTTAACTAATGAAATTGTCACAAAACTAGATAAAAAGAACAAAGTAATTGGTATATTCTTGGACTTAGCTAAAGCCTTCGACACGATTTCTATCCCAACTCTCATAACTAAGCTTGAAGCCGTTGGGTTGAGAGGCAATCAGCTTTCTCTTTTCAGGAGCTACCTTACGGGCAGACGTCAATGTGTCAAAATCAGTGACCTTATCAGTGACGAACTCCCTANCTAACCCAACCCAAACAGTTCAGATCTTAATTCTACTCCATACTTAGCAACAGTCTTTTGATGTATCTCTTGTGTTGCATCAACTGACATTGTAGCTGCACCGTGCGATAGTTGTTGAACTGCTTCAAGCTGTGTAGAAATTATTCACAAATTAATGAAAAAAAAATGTTTTTCTTTTTGGTTTCCAATATTTTTGATTGATGTGTCTTTCCAAATAAAATCACAAAATGAGATCCAACAAACAAGGAATGGAAGGGTACTAATCAAAACAATAGATTTTTTACATTACAAACAGAAAGCAAAAGCTAAAGATTGGGAAATAGAAAAGTATTGATATTTCTGGTGGCCTTTTTAAATTAAAACAAGTAAATTTTACCTTCTCAATAGGAGTGCTCAGTGTAGCAGTTTGAACAACACCTTTTAAGAAAGCTGCTCTTTTTGAATACTCAGACAGTATATCTTTTGATGGTTTACTGAAAACATAAGATTGATATATAAGATCTGTTATTTTTGGATATATTCATATCTGGAACTTTTTGGTTTTTTTTTTTTTTTATGGCTCGAGTCTCTTCTTTGACGAATGACTCTGCCAATGTCAGGTAGATAGAATATCAGTGATTTAAATAGATGATAGCAGATGAGATGAATGAGAACGGGAGAAAAATGAACGGGAGAGATATGATCTAAAGTACCGATAGATTTACCACAACTACACATAGGAGAAGGTTTAATTTTTAGCTTAAATAAGAATTGTGGTGAGCAAAAGTGACCCAATCGAAGCCTGATAAGTACACTAGTTATTTGCTTGTTGAATTTTTTGAACTTATAGAACCAAGGTTTGATAAAGACACTAGGATTTATTTTAGAATATTGATATTTGTAGGTCTCCCATTGCTTTTGCCAGTATGATACGAGATTAAGTTTAATGTTATGAATAAGAACTTTTTGTTAACATGAAGACTACAACTTGACTTCAAAGTTGAAGTTTTTTGCATTCCCCTTGATATTCGAGATATCAAGATACTACTGTCTATACAATGTCTAAAGTAGGATATTGTAAATGTTATAATATGTACTTTTTTAATTAGGCTTCAATTTCATAGTTACTTTTTATTTCTTAAACGGGTAATCACACTCAAACGAGTACTCAAAACTTAAGTTATCTGATGTTTAAGACATTAACAATTATCTGAATGGTGCCAAAGCTTGACATCTAAGATTGAAGTTTCAATTCTATTTTATTGTTCAATTGTTGTTTGAACCATCCTAATGAAAATTGTGAAAATGACAGTACCTACTATATGGCCTACGAATAGTATTTAGGGCATTTTTATAAATATTGAGAGTTTCATTTCTGTTACATGTTATCTCTTTAATGCGGTATCTATTTACCAACTGGATCAGTACATATGTCCTTATAAAACAGGTCTCTGATTGTTGGATTAGATGAATTGCATCACTTGATATGAGTACACCAAGCACTTTATCCTTTAGGCATTTCTAATTAGAATTCGCCGTCCTAAATAAAGAGTAACTGTTAACAGATTGAAGATGGCACCATAGGTTGAATTTAGTCTATGAATTTTGAAATTTGATTAACAACCATCCGTTTGATTAAATTATAGGCAATTCAAAATGTTTACGCAGAACTATCACAATAAAGCCCTGGTTGATCATGTCTAAACTATTTGTATTTACTGTGAGAGTCTTACTCAGGTCCAGTTTTTAGTTCCGTAATCATACTGCTTAAAGATTCCACATATTTTTTTAGACGCCAGTTCCCGTCTATTGATTCCTCTTTGGCTATAAGTTCACATTTACTTAGGAGCTGTCTTACATTCATTTCTAAGCGAGATTTCTTTGGTACAGGAACTGTGGACAATTTGGGTTTCTCTATTGCCATATTGCTTGAAATAAGAAATTTACAAGTTGTAGCAGTCTTCTTCAATTAATTATGCAATTTCAACTTTAGTTTTTGAGGTACGTTTACAAATAAAACAAAACTTTATTGATTTTCTAGTAGGTCATCAGCAGGAATTTTGAATATGTGACAATGACAGCATTCTACAACTAGTATCCATAGACAATATTTTTTTAAAGATTTTACCGCTTGATAACGAGACCTTTGAGCTAAGTCTTATAATAATAATAATAATTTATTTATTAACCATGATACATTTACACATAACAGTTTGCTAAAAACTCTCCACACTAGGCACTGCCTGTCTCGTGGAGAGTTTTTTTTACAGGAGTATCTTAAAACTAGTAATAACGGTGCTGAATATACAAGTAAATCAAAGTAGTTAAGCGAAATATTATACATATATATATACACACACACACATATACATNATAATAATAATAATTTATTTATTAACCATGATACATTTACACATAACAGTTTGCTAAAAACTCTCCACACTAGGCACTGCCTGTCTCGTGGAGAGTTTTTTTTACAGGAGTATCTTAAAACTAGTAATAACGGTGCTGAATATACAAGTAAATCAAAGTAGTTAAGCGAAATATTATACATATATATATACACACACACACATATACATATATACACATACACATATATATAAAAAGAAAAGGAACAGGTGTAATGATTTTTACCACAAGTAAGTTTAAGTCTTAAATTTTCTATTCTGAGGCGATGTCAAAAGTGATATGAAGGGAAATAAGATAAACTTCGTTAATTTGAGACTGATAAATTGGGATGAAACTAATTAATGAAATGAGATGAGATGGAATAAAATAAAGTCCAGCGGCTTTGTGCATTTTTCCATATTTGTGCACTGTCACAGATGTTATACCAATGTCAATGGTCCACTGTCATTTACACCATAGATTATACACTTAATAGATTTACACACTTTATATCTGAAGAAAAACTAAATCAACAAAATGAAACAATTCACATAATTTAGCTCCTCGCGTTCCTTCAATAATACATTTAATATTTAATTTTAGTCTCAAACTAATGTTGGTTAATAACGATAGTATCAATCGAATATTATCCCTATATAGGCTTGAATCGCCAGTATGAAAGACTACCATGTTATTGAACCACATGAAAAGTGGCAGTCTTGGTACCTATTGTAGTGAGTGCTGATTTTTTTTTCACAAACTAGACTGGATTTTTCATATTACCCACGGATAGAAATTGGGGAATAAAGAAAAGACGATCTCGACTCTAATGACCAACAATGTTGTAAAACCCAATAAATAAAATAAAAAAACATTGTGTAAAAGACTTTATTTTGTTTATAGAATACTTAATTAAATATTATTAAGATTTAGCAGGCTGTTTCTTGGCAGCTTCAGCTTCAGCTTCGGTCTTTTCGAATTCGGCAATGAGTTTCTCAACTTCTGTATTCGTTAGAATCCTGATGATAGTCTTGTTGTCCTTACGAGTTAGTGTTGCCATTTCGACTGTAAGGAACATATAAGATTATTTGTTGTTTCCATATAGGTACTTTATTGCAATATTAAAATTTAACATGCAGCGGATTTTTGGCGGGAAAGCGAGGAGTGAAGTTGTGTGATTTGTTTTATTTTGTCTATTTAGTGTTTCTGCAGGTTTAATTGTGTAAACACGGTGGTTTATTAACTGTTTTGTATCTGTGAAAGTGCACAATGGTGATGTGGGAAAATGAAACAAAGCCACTGAACGTAGCTTCTCGGGATCCTCCAAAAAGCCCTCTCAAAAAATGACCACCATTTTACTGAGATTATATTTCATCCCCTATCATCTCATCTCATTTCATTTAATTTCATCCCAGTTGATTAATATCTCAAATTAATCATCTTCATTTCATTTCACACCATTTTATCATTTTTCATTAAAATAAGAATATAAAATAAAATAAGAAATGACCTAAAGGTCTTAGTTACCAGGTCATAAAATCCCTTAAAAAAATTTACATGCAGCCAATACAAAAACCAACAAATAATGTTGAGATGTAAACTATATAATTTCAATTTTTTTTATTTCTGGATTAAATATTTACCTTTTTCTGGAGTCAGTTTAGTCATATCCAAAGTCTTGCTAAGTACTTTGATTGCCAGGGCCTGTGCTTCTGCCAGAGTTGTCTCATTTTCCTTGTACTCCTGTTTTAAACTTGAAACTGCTGCCTGTATTGTAAATAATAAAATCGTAAAAAAATAATGAAATTTGGGTTTTGACTGATATATTTTGTTCACTGCATTAATGACTGACTCAGTGGCACAGTCACTAGCACCTCTGACTATTGGATCAAGGGTTGCAGCTTTGATTCTTAGATTAGGAAAATACATATTGTCATGATCAGGTGTGGTTTGTTCTGAATTATTTATGTATTATCAATCAAAAGAATGGCTGAATATGCTTAGCAGATTTGAGTTAACATAAATAAATAATAATCTACATACACAATAATTTACATTATATTCACTTATTTATTAAACAAAATAATTGTAATTTATGAAATCTAGAAACCTTCAAAACCTAAAGATATTATATAACTTCCTTGTGTACATATGGACGTACAGACCAACTAGATATAGGTCTAAACTATCTTAATTGACCAAGCATTACGTTTGTCATACTATTGTACATCATTTAAATATGTAGAATTCAGATATAATATTTGCCAAGAATGGCCTATTTATTGCATCGGGCATTCTTGACAGATTTCCACATGAATCAATATTGTGTTGATATTATATATTTAACACTTTATGGACTGCTAGCCTATTAATCAGCTTGTCTATTGCAAGTGCCTATTCACCAATACCTATTGATCAATTTTTAGCTAGCCAGCTTTCTTTCATAAATTGAGATTTAATATTTTGTTGTGCCTTTTTTTTAATGGGTCTTGTAGGCAGCATGCGGCCCACCTGCTGATGCGACCATCACCCATGGACGTCAGCAATACCAGAGACAGAGTTAAGCTGCAACCTATTGTTAAGTACTCTCGACAAGCCTCATTTGAAGGAAAACATGTCAGAGCTCAGGAAGCACTAGCTCTATATAAATTTTTTCATATTCTTGTGGAATATAAAGATAATAAGGGGACAAACGAGTGTTAAACCAGAACAAGCAAGAGGATATTGGTACAATAGTTATTTCATCTATGAATTACTTACAGCACTATTGTTACCGATGCATGTTGCTTTCCACCCCCCATAGTTTCCACTGGGATCAGACTGGTAGAGCTGATAACCATAGTGCTTATCCCAGCCCATATACAGAATTGAGACTCCAAAGGGCCTTTTACCTGTAATTTGAATTTTACTATAAGATTTGGAGATATTAATTACAAAACTACAATAATAAATATGCAGAGCCCTGAGGAAAATATGTCAAAGATACAATGAGCTTTCAGATTTCCTAATTTCAGAAAATTTGGTCAATCAACTGTTTTTTGTTAAGGCATCTATGGGCATTAAGCGAATAAACCATTGTATATGTAGAGGGGCAGAAACAGCTGCCTCTGAAGTCAGTTTCTTGGCTATTGAGTCATAATGAGCAAAAAACTTTGTGATCTTTTGTGTGCTGCAAAATATTACTACCATTTGATGACTGATAATAATTGTATGCATATTTTTCTTTCAATTTAACTACTTATTTATACTTTACAACAAACTCCTTTTTTTTCGTCTAATTTTTCAAATTGTTTAAGTGAGAAGAATGTTTTAAATACAATATTAAATATTACCTCCATATTGTGTGTAAGCTTGTTTCACATCACAAAGCCAGGAGACTAATTGCTCACAAGGGATAGATTCGCCATATTGCAGCAGGTATCTTTGAGCGATCAGTCTTAATTCGTTTGTCAAAACGTTAGCATCCGATGTTATACCAGCGACTGAACAGACCATGTCATCATTGAGCTTGTAGATTTTTTCAGAAAAGAACACTTCATCTAGAAGTTTATTGGTGTTCCTGCGTTCTGCAGCCAAAAGAATACCATCCGTTGCTAAAATACCCAGCGATGTTCCCGCATGACTTATAGCTTCCATAGCATATTCGACTTGATACAGACGACCTACAAGAAAACATTTTTTTTAATAAATGTAGTTTATTTTATTAAGTGTCATTTTTTTTACTGTTACTGTACCTTCCGGCGAGAATATGGTTGTACGGGTATCATAACGTCGTGCCTGAAAAATTATAAATGTTGTTTTTTTAATGAATGACCAAGCAATAAAGTTCTAACCTACGAACGTTTAACTGATAAAGGTAGTTCACCGAAGCTTAAAGTATCTTACCATTTTCTCTACAAATATATATTATTTGTGATTGATATGACCAAATTAATAGTAACTTTTGTTGAAATTATATTCCAAAATAATGTCTAATCACTTGAAATGTCGCTTACCGGAACAATTTGACATTTGATATGTTTTTTATTTTTCTTTCTTTTGCTGGCAAAGGAAATTCGCCCATAAGTACAAGTTTATTTTTAGAAGTGCTACATTGCTTTTTTGCCTACCTAGCTGCTCAAATTTACTTGCCATGCATGCCCTATTTATCGTATGCAGTGTGAATTTTGTGTAGGAATATTTCATAGTTATGAAAAATTAGGCTGTAATGTGTACTGCCATTCTTTTGTTGTTGCTTTTTGAAAGTTGGTTTTCCAGAAAATGCGCCTGGTTTTATTCACAAGGCACATTTTTTACAGTTCTTACAGTGAAAAATTAGAAATCACCAAACACACTCATACTGAAATATTAGAGCGCAGTATCTAAGTACTAACTTCTATTTTTTCGTAGTGTATGCTTAGAGCGCCTCCGAAGAAGAACTAACAACTCAAGAGTAGCTGCTTCGCGAATGAATCTATTACCGGATCGGAATTGCGACCCGATGAGAAGATCCGGCGAGAAACTCAGCGGGCTGATACATGGGTTAGGTTGCACGTCGAACTCTTTGCCGAGTTCGACGAGTAGGGTTACCGGGACCCCTAAGCCTGTTCCTAGTGTTAGAGCTGATGGTATCTAATGCAAGAGTTATTGGATCTGATGGATCCGTAAGGACGTGTCTAGGGCGACGACGGTGACTTGCTCTTGCGTGATCAGGATTCGGAGAGTAATCAACGGCGGTAACGATAAGGCGATTATCATGACGACCGCCTTATCGAAGTAATGTTCCGACACCGACTTCATGTGTTTGCGGATCGATTCGCGGTCCAGGTCGTCGTGTAGGTCGATGTTCCTCACGAACCACGGAGCCTCGACGGTTAGCCTGCAAAAGCGGGATTGTAGAGATTGGAGGGTGTCTATGTGTGTGCGGGCCGCGTGAGCAAACACCACACTCGTGTAAGTCATGACGGGCCTTATGCAAGTTTTGTAAAGTGTCACCTTGGGGTAAAGTCTGCCGAGAATAAACGCGGCACGATCGCAGACTGTTTTAATATGCGGGCGGAATGACATAGATGCATTCAGGGTGACTCCCGGGTATTTGACCTTCCTGGCCCAGGGAATAGGTTGGCCAAAGAGGGTGATCGGGGGTGTGAGACTTCTTCTCCTAGTGCGGGAGGAAATTCGTGTAGGTAGACTTTCCCCTTTAAAATAGCAACGCTGTACTTTTCACTGGTTTGATGTCTATGCGCCATTTTCGGAACCACTGCCCGAGGGTCACAGCTGCGCTCTGGAGCTTACTCACTTTAAGGGACTTGTTTCTAACCGAGTAATAAGCGGCTGTGTCGTCAGCGAATAAGGCTAACTGTATCGGCGACGACCGGGGAATGTCGTTAATATATAAACCAAATAGGAGCGGAGAGAGAACAGAGTCTTGCAGGACTCCAGCCGTGAGTGGTCGTGGTGAGGAGTGGGTTCCCTCTATTTGATATCGAAAAGAGCGGTTTGACAAGCAGTCCCGTATGATGAGCACGAGACTCTCCGGTACGCCTATGTTGAATAGTTTGTAAATTAAACCGTTGTGCCAGACTTTGACCGCTACAACTTGCTTGGATGACCTATCTAATGTCGAGGGAATATGTGACGTTACGATGTCTATGGCTTCAGCGGTATCCTGAGGGGACGGGGTAGAATCCGGGCTGAACGGGAGCGATGGTGGATCAGATTCAGCTAGGCTGATGCTCAGCGTGTCCCAATCCACTACAGTTTTCGTGACGGGAACCGAATTGGGAGCGCAACCGAGCTTCATAACGACGAGATTATGGTCTGAGTCTAACTCTGAAACTACTTCTATCGAACGTAAGCGCAGCTACATTTTTTAGTAATGCTATGTCGAGTATACCCGGGCGATGCGCAATATTTAACGGATAGTGCGTCGGGGTTAGCGGAGCGACGATATCGAAAGCGAGATCATCGACTAACGCGTCGATACGTCTGCCATTGGGGGTTGTGGTATGAGAGTTCCACCTGATGTGTTTACAATTTAGATCGCCCGCCAGAATGACAGAGCTTCCCATATCGAGCAGCGCCTCGATATCACTGCTTAAAATGATCTTATCAGGTGGAAGATAAACGGATACTATAACGATCGGCGCGTGTCCCGTCAGTAAGATTCGGCATACTGATGTTTCGATGTTAACGAGCGCGGGGTTCTTCCTGAATGTTCTTTATATCCCTACTCATAATATTCGATTCTGACTAGATGTCATCTGCGCTAATCACTATTAAGTACATCTATTCGACGACAGATGGCTCTCCCTACAACTCGGTAGATGGTTTTTATATTAATTAGCTACAATGCTTCCCTAGTAACAATAATAAAGCCTTCCTATTTTTATGTAAATGAAATTAATAATAATAATAAAAACTTTGTCTTTATCTTTTAGGTATATTTTGAATGTGTTTCTAAATTTTTAGTAGTTCCTAATTTAAAAAACAATACCGCATTTGTCATTTAAAGTTTCATACTATTTATTTATGTAAAGGCCTGATTTGCAATTTTGTAACAATTTATTTGCAGTTTCATTCATCATCATAACCCAACAGGCATATTGCTATATATAAATATAGCTTAGACCTTTGTTTTGATAAATATTATTAACAGCCTATTTTAGTCCACTGTTGGCTAGAGTCCTCTCCCAAAGCACGCCACGCGACCCAATTTTGGGCCACTCGATTGGATCTACTTTAATAAGCTCGATTTGGAAATGATTATCCACTAATCATTACCGTAGTGGTAGTAATAACAGTTAATATAAAAAAAAGTCTTCATTTGAAATGCGATCGAATTTTGAAAGTAAAAGAAAATAAAGCATCAGCTTGTATAAATTAACATTTATTCGACACTCAAACATTTAGGTCACTTGTACGAACTTAATATTATTATTAACTAATAACAATACAAGTAACTATTACAGTAATATAAGAAAGGCTAATAAACAGACAAAACAAACAACGTTTTTTTGGAAATCCTTAAAATTAAATTAAATATTTTGTTTTTTTAAATTAAAAGTGTTCTAAGTTTGATATACAGTTAATTAAACAGAATAATTTGTGAAACACCATTAAAACTGCTCGTTTTTTTTATGACAAAAAGAGCAACACGAGCAAATCGTAGTATCTTCCGGTTACAGAACTTTAGTTTAGAGATGATAAAAAATACGTTGAAAGCTACGGTCAAGCAAATAGAAACGCGTTAAAAATAGTTTTTCCTTGTCAACTTAAGGCTTGAGTTACTTACATTCAGAAATAGTGAAAAACAAAAAACAGTTTTCACTTATGAATTTTGTGCATTTTAAAAAAAAAGTACTAATCTTCTGAGACCACGAAATAATTTAACCAACGAACTAAAGAGGCCAAACCGCAAAACTGTTTATAAGCATGATGTAGTAAACGTTGTCAGGTTAGTTAGAAAAAGTGAGCCTAAATTCCAGTCAACTGTTATTTATACGCGTAAAACTGAATTACACGTATAAAAATTTTCTAATCAACAACACTCTAAGAAATTATTATTACACTAAGGATTTAATTTCATTTATAAACAATATATAATTAAAAGATGCAATACTTGAAAGTAGGTACTTAACCTTAAAAATAAAGCTATGAAAAAGGTTTAAGTTATACCTAATTCGAACGGACATTACATTCGGTTAATTTTTCGTCTATAGTTCCTATACGATCGCTTATTATTTTATTACGACTTACTATTTTAAATTCAACCTACGCGACACTGTCACCATCTGTAGAACCCGGGACTTCGACTAGTCACATAACATTTCGAGTTGTAGACACTAAGTCTACTATAGGCTGTATTATAACATAAAACAACGTTAACACTACAAAAGCTATCAGCGCTGTTGACAGTCCTCCTTGCGAAGCGGTGAAGAAGTCCATGTTCAACCCTATTGTGATGGTTATAAGGCCCATTGAAACTGCAAACATACCTACCGCAAGATGTAGAATTTTCACAGGTCCGCTTTTAACCATTAACCTTACTTTAGAAGAAAATAACGCTATTATGCCGCTGATGAAACTGACTAGAGTAAATGCTAATGCTATAACACCTGTAATTGAAAAAAAAAAGATATTATTATTATTTTATAAATTTGACAGTTGCGTTTATTTTATGAAATTCGCTATAACTATTTTTTTTGCCGTTTTTACACAATTAACTTATAGTCAAAGTTTATGTTGAGCCTCATGAGCTAACCTATCAGACCACGCATATTTGGAATAGCCTTTTAGACTACAAAAAGAGTTGTTGGTTTGAAAAAAAAGAGAAAAAATGAAACCTCGGAAATGGTTGAATCGATTTCGATGAATTATTGAAGAAAAGTTATAATTGACTTAACGGGTTATACCTACTGCTTAGTAGCGATCGTATCAAAGTCACATCAAAGATCGGCTGACAGAGTGGGCTGGGTTTGGGCATTGCAATTGAATGAACAACGCAAACAAACAGATGAAACTATAGTAAAGATTTTCGTTTGCTTTAGTAAGATCTAACAAGGTTTTTCTATATCTGTCAAGCGGTTAAGAAATGATACTGTCACGCTTATCTTATTTTATCGTTTCTGTAAACAGGCCAAATAGAAATATTCTATTAAAAAGTTTAATAGTTAGAATAGTTTTATAGATGTACTAGAACGTTCAACGGAACTTGATATGTAACGTGTTCAAATGAAAACTAAAATTCAATTTCAAATTTGAATAAACGCTCACCGAAGCCACTACGCAATTGATAATAAATTTCATACATTTCTAAATCCTTGTCAAGGAGGGTTTGGTTAAAGAGGTTATAGACCCACCACAAATATATATTTTTTAATCATCAATTACTTAGAACGTTTCCATTGTATTTTTGTTTGTTTGGTTTACACAAGGATAAAATCTACACACATTAACGCTTAACTAGAATATAAGAAATGGATACACTATTGAGTTTACCCTTTTTAGTGTGAACACTTTTTTACTGGTGGCAGGACCTCTTGTGAGTCCACATGGGTAGGTACCACCACCCTGCCTATTTCTGCCGTGAAGCAGTAGTGCGTTTCGGTTTGATGGGTGGGGCAGCCGTTGTAACTATACTTGAGACCTTAGAACTTATATCTCAAGATGGGTGGCGTATTTACGTTGTAGATGTCTATGGGCTCCAGTAACCACTTAACACCAGATGGGCTGTGAGCTCGTCCGCCAATCTAAGCAATAAATAAAAAGTGCATCCTATAAAAGAGCTTTTGAAATAAGAAAAAAACGCCTTGTGTAATACTGACCGCAGATTCCGTGGGCAGTATTGATTTGCATGTTCACTTCTGCCAGGGCCAGAAAAGTTCCGGCTAGGACAAACAGAGCTCCTATTAGCTGCAGACAGCCGTGTATGATTCGTTTACTGTCTTTTGATAGCTGCGAGGACCATGAGTTGTGTCGGTGCAACGTCATTATAGCTTCTACCAGGAACAGTTGGTACTGTAATGAAAATTAATGATGGCCTGAAATAGCTAATGAAGTTTGTACGTACGTATTTAATGTAGGTACTCATGTGCAATTAAGAGTTGAACATTCTGGATTCGGTAAAATTGTGATTTGTTAATCGGATGATATGATCCCGATTAAATTTTAAATAAATTAATTGTAAATGGGTAATTCAACTTAATGTCCATCTGGAGCCGTGTAGTTATCGAAGTCCATCTAGGTGATGTACCTAGATGGACTTCGATAACGTTAATGCTGTGTGCCTTTAGACATGGGTACGAACTTTCAATTGTAATGTTTTGATGCTTCTGTCATATTTTTGAAGCGAAACGTTTCAATTTCTTGGCAGATATAGGGAGGATGTTGGTACCTATTGATGTAGGCTTATACATAGTACGTCCTGTTACATTTAAGTTCTAGTACATTTTACCATTAAGTAGTGATAGTTTTACGGTTATTATATATATTTACGGTATTATATATATTTTATCTCGACTATTAGGCTCAATATCTAGACAGAAGTTCCATGATTTCCTTCTCACCCACAAAAAAACCCTTTACAATTCCTACCCTATTTTCCGAACCAAGACTCGCTTCGACTTTTGATGCCAGGCTGTTTGAGAGAGAGTGGCGATAGTAAAACAGGTAGCAACATCGAAAGATAAGACGTGGAAAAGTCTCTTTCAAATATTGTCCATTCCTATTGTCGCACTAAAAGCATTTTAATTCGAAGGGATAAAAATATATTGTGTAAATATGTTATATAAAAAAAAAAAATTTTGCAGATAAATAATCCCTTTGTCAGATACTTTTAAATCTTGTTCGTCTGGAATACTAATAAAATAAGATCAAACTAGTCCAGACTTGCGATTTTATCGAGCGTTTCTTACACAGTTTTTGGTTTTATAAGCAGTTTAAAAATAATTTTAAATGATTACTTGAGGTAGTGCCATCTCTAGGTGATTGTTCGCAAGATATTGAATAACCAGAGCAAGATTCACCACCTACAGCTTAATTTTCGAAAAAAAATATGATGTTTTTATTTGGATAAACCAAAATACCGGTGTTGAGTGATTACGGTTATTGGGTACTCGAAAACACCTTAATATTTATCCTGCTAAAGTTTTAAGCCAATTGTATTATAAGAACGAAGAAACTTAAGTGTAACTTTCTGGATTTATTTTCTAAATTCGGATCTGCTTTGCAAAGATATAATTTTTTTATATACGTACACCAGTTCCCGCGAATATAATATGAAGTTGTAAATTACTGATCGCCCCGCTTGGTGCTGAAGTTAGCGCGAAATGCCACAGGGAGAACACAACAATGGCCACTTGCATGTGTTGGAGCAGATTGAAGAGCTGACAAATAGATCTCCAAGCTGAATCCCAGGAGGAGTTATACAAATCTCCGCTCTCCTCGTCGTATGCTGCCGGGGCCCTGGTTATCTCCGCTTGATACGGAACATGCTCCCTAACCTCGAACATTTCCACCTTCTCCACTGACTGTTGGCTTGTGCTTGGTCTATCCATTTTCGAACTCAATAGGCCTGCACAAACCGTTACGAAAAACACACCGACTTTCTCAGAGGGAAGTCAATACGCGATCACATGGGTTAATGTCGATTTCAGCACTAAAAAATTGTAGTATTTGGCCGAGATAGCGGTAGGTACTCTTGTTTAAGATAAGATGAGAGAATTCGATCGCTTGTTCACCTATCGTCATCGAATTGACAGTTTTTAGATTAGGATGAATCTTGCGTAAGTTTGATAACGCGGGATGGTGTAGTGTTCGGTTTATAAATGTTATCTTAACCAGAGCTCTTTTGCGGTATTTCGAAATATTTTACGACCACTGAAAGTACAGCAGCGTGTTTGTCATAAGATCGGAATGCATTTTATATTTGTCGAAATATCTATAAATTTTCAGATATTGATAATTCATATCTGAGTCGGAAAAATGGTGGCCATGGATTTCTTCATCAACCACTTAATGCCAGTAATGCTCTGTGATTACTTGGCCGCTTAAAATTGAATAAAACGATTGAGAATTTCACACTGTTTTAGGATTATTGTAACTTAATAGTTAAAAGCGGCATCCCATAAATTTTCGTTAACCCCGATTTGATCTCAGGCTTAATATTTTCATCAGACAACTTCGACGTTACGTAAATTTGGAGAAATCCCATTAATTAAAAAATATATAATAACTGTATAGGTGCATCATATTTAAAAAAATATATCGGAGCTTACTATTCTTTGCATACAGAAAGAACTGGGCGTACTTTGAGGTCATTATCGTATTCGTTGTTCTCCACCAAAACTTTAAACTATTATAATAAAATAGTCGGATATTTTTAATTTTGAAATGCATAGCTATTCGTACGTCGTAAAATCTGTTCTACCCTTAGATTTTTTAGGATAAGACTGTAAAAGAAAAATATTCGATTGTTCAACTAGATATCTTCATAAATGAAAGCATTTTCATGCGTGTTATTTCATTTAGGGTCAAAACTCATATCACGGTTTTTTTTGTTCATATCTACGGTCAGCCCTGGACTATGAGTAGATACGTTGCGTGTGCCGTCGGATCAAAAATACCAAAACCACAGATAAAAAATAATTCGTAGAGTTTATTTAGTGACTTAAATTATAATATAAATCGTTAGTATTTCATACATATCGTTCTGGAGGCGCTCGGGTAGCTGTTAACAAATCCAAACATAAAAAAGAACATATAGTGCTAAAGTAGGTAAATGTTTTAATTTGATTAAGATTCCTTTATAGAGAAAATCACGTTTCACCATTTTGTCTATACGCTCTTACCTGCCTATTTTCTTTTTTTTTATTGCTTAGATGGGTGAACGAGCTCACAGCCCACCTGGTGTTAAGTGGTTACTGGAGCCCATAGACATCTCCAACGTAGATGCGCCACCCACCTTGTTATATAAGTTCTAAGGTCTCAAGTATAGTTACAACGGCTGCCCTACCCTTCAAACAGAAACGCATTACTGCTGCACGGCAGAAATAAGCAGGGTGGTGGTACCTTTTTTTTTTTTTTTTTATTGCTTAGATGTGTGGACGAGCTCACAGCCCACCTGGTGTTAAGTGGTTACTGGAGCCCATAGACATCTACAACGTAGACGCGCCACCCACCTTGAGATATAAGTTCTAAGATCTCAGTAGAGTTACAACGGCTGCTCCACCCTTTAAACCGAAACGCATTACTGCTTCACGGCAGAAACAGGCAGGGCGGTGGTACCTACCCGCGCAGACTCACAAGAGGTCCTACCACCAGTAAAAATGTTACTTTAATTCAATATACAATCCAAATCTATTAGGTATATTTCCAATCAATATTATCTCATTTGCGAAACACTCAATACCAGGAGCTGTTATTTAGAGTATTGTTACAACACATTGCTAACAAATTACATTATGTGGATATAAGTCATTACTGACTCGAAATGTAACTATTTCGAGGAAAAAACCGAAACGGATTGTCCCGGGGCTGCCGCACTAACCTATTAATAAGATCAGAGACAAATCTTTTGTAGCTAGCCGCTTACAATTAGGGAGGAAACTTGTATACGCCTCCCAATTAATAAAGGCTCTAATGAATTCCGTACCTGAGGGTCCGATGGTAGGACACGTGCAGGCGTGACCCATTTGTCAACATAACACGAGATAATGAGAGTTCAAACGCAAGGGGTATAGATACAATAATTCTTATTTCTTTTTTTTTTTTATCTTTATCAAGCACTTGATCATAGTTTTGTTGAATTTTAATAGGTCCACAATATGGAATAGCAGAATCGTCCTAAGGAAAATATGATTTCTAAAACATAATCATTTTCTCAATAAGTTGAAAGCAGATAAGCTATCGTGTGCCATAGATTGAAAGTGAAACCTTGTTCAGAAAAAAGGTTTTGGTGTAAATGTGAGTTGAGCTGGGTTTTTTTTCCAATAAGTTTCAATAGGTTTCGGTAATAAAGTATTTACCGAACCCATAGACGACACTCCCGCAACCTCTTACGACCGGAGTCTGGCAAGGCTCCTATCTAGTACTCCTACTAATAACAATTCCATTCTAAAAAAAATAGGCGTAACCACGAGACATAAATAGTCTAAATTTCACTTGTATAGCGGCTGTCCCACATTTTACATCAGAACGTATTGCCGCTTTGCGGGAGAAATAGATAGTGGTACCTACCCGCGTGGCTTTACAGGACTACCAACCACCTAAATTTTAACTTTTGCGGGCTTTCATTTTATTAAACGACGCTATTTCTTGATCACGAAAGTAATTCGTCAACGTGTTCAATATAGTTCGGACACTGGCACTCGATACTAGTACACCAGACTTCAATCTTTTTTTGCTTCCTATCTAAACATAAATTTAACATTTACCTTTTGTTCGTTGACCCGCGTTTCGATTATAAGCGTCCAAGGGTTTATTTGCTTTATTAAGGGCTTATTATTTTCAAAGAGAAATAGTCAACTGAATATTTATATTCATAATTTTTCCAAAAAATTAAAAGTACTTAAAATAACATCAGTGTATCAAGAAAATTTTCTCCACAATTAAGTCTTTACTTTAAAATAGCTGCACGCATATTACCTTAGGGCGTTTCAGTACTCGTCTAATCCAGATAATATTATACTTTCCGAGATGCAGCGATTAAATATCGATTCTCTGGAGCACAGCATTTATCGTTTATTGAATCTTACATGTTCATTATGGAAGTACGTACCTATCAATTTCTTAAACATCAATAAAATTACTGAAAAACATCATATAATATATTTAAATCTAGTTAGTTACGGCTTAATCTTGAGTTTTTTCATACTGATTGAATTGTTTTCGACGTTATGAATATTTTTTAAAGTACTGACGACCTTTTTTTCTCTATCTATGAGCACACGGGCTCAAGTTGAGAGAATTTGCTAACACTAGCTCTAGCAAGAGCAGTCTTTCGCACAATCTTCTACCGGACCCGAATAGCGACCCATTGAGAAGATCCAGTGAGAAACTCAGTGGGCTGTGTGGGGTTAGTTCGCACGTAGAAGTTCTTCGTCGTAATCGACGAACTCGACGAGGATGGTGACCGGTGTGTTAGGGGCCTAAAGTACCGAAAGTGCATCCGGACAAAACATGTTTCGGGCGACGGCAGCTTTGCTTTGCTTCGTCGCCTGGGTTATATAAATATCTAGCGGCGGTCAAGATAAGACGATGATCGTGGTGCGCCGCTTTCTCGAAGAAGCGTTCTGACGCTACCTTATGATACTTACGTATTGTTTCTAAACGGACGAAACTACGACACTACTAAGCGAAACTTTAAAGTGTACGAAACATTGGAAATAACACGAGGGCAATATAAAAACAAGATGTTAAATCATACAAGTAGTTTTAATTAAGTATGTCTAAGAAAGCTATGATTGTATTTTTCTAGTATTAGAAGTCTTCGTCAAAGTATTAGAAGTATTTAGAAGTCGTCGTGACCTAAAGGCTAAGACGTCCGGTGCATTCGTATCTAGCGATGCAACGGTGTTCAAATCTCGCAGGCGGGTACCTATTTTTCTAATGAAATGTGTACTTAAAAAATGTTCACGGTTGAGTTCCACGATGAAGCAATAACATCGTGTAATAAAAATTAAACTCGCAAAATTATAAATTGCGTAATTACTGGTGGTAGGACCTCTTGTGATGACTCACAAGAGATCCTACCACGCACGTCCTGCCTGAGGTCCTGATGCACGGGTAGGTTCCACCACCCTGCCTATTTTGCCGTGAAGCAGTAATGCGTTTCAGTTTGAAGGGCGGGGCAACCATTGTAACTATACTGAGACCTTAGAACTTATATCTCAAGGTGGGTGGCGCATTTACGTTGTAGATGTCTATGGGCTCCTGTAACCACTTAAAACTAGGTAAGCTGTGAGCTCGTCCACCCACCTAAGCAATAAAATAAAATAAAAAGATTTTATAGTTCTTGTTGTATTGGATTGATTAATGGATGAGCTGAGTGCTTACTGGCTACCGGTATCCACAGATATTTCAACGTGGATGGCACTGTTCGCATTGACATCAGACCTCGAAGTCATAATTATATTGTAAAACAGATATTCTAAGCCATCATAAATAGAGAAAACGGTGGTACCTGCGTGTCCCATAATCGGCTCTACCACCGTTAAATTGAAATATCCGTAAAACGAATAAATAATACGTAGGTAAGAAAATTTGGTAGAATAGGCAATGTTAAAATAAAATATTAAATTAGCGTTTGGACTCTGAATGAGATGTCTTCCTTAATATAGCCGTAACGTGTATTCGAGTCGAGAATGGGGACAAACAAACATACTTAAATATAAAACGAGGTTATAAAATCGGTTTCAAAATGCAACTGCCACGCGGACTGTATTAAAATTAAGGAAACAGTGTGAGAACGTGACAGTAAGACATTAAAAATATTTATAGCTTTAACTCGATTTGACGATGATCGAATCGTCATGTTTTTTGTGTGGAAATGAAATGAGCATTTTTTTCCACTACTGATTGTAACTAACCTATCTAAAACATTCCTTTTAGATGTGAAATGTTCACCGTTTATTTTTTTATATCATATTGTATCATTATACAATTTAGGCTGGGTGGTGTCTAGGATAGGATCACACTATTAAATTATTATTTCAAGACTTTGTAAAATGCGACTAAGCTATTCATTAGAGAATCGGCTCTCTCAGAGTACCTCTCAGAATACGTATACGTGTTTTGTTTGTTTTCTATCTGAGTAACCCCCCTCTATTTTTTATTCGGTTATATCTAAACGAATCTTTTAGTAAATATGGCTCCATAGATGTTCATAGCACATTCGAGTCGAATGCAATTTGAAAATTCGAGATTCGGTCAGCCAGCTCTAGCGTCCGAAAATTACTAAATCATTAGTCTAAATTAAAGTCGTACGTACAGTTATTCGACCACCCAGACCAATCATGTATTTAGAAGTCGACCTGCCTTATCACGCGTAATAGTGCTCGTGATTTACGGTTTTCGTGTAAAGCATCATCGTGGCTGATGGTAAATCACGTTAGGTACCGCGTCATTCCCATGGCTGTTAATTATTATAAATCGATGCCGGCCGCGGCTGTATTCGATTATTATCGTTAGATTTATCGTTATGAACGACCGACGGCCGGCGGTGCATTCATAGCAAAAAAAACTTTCAATAGCGACAATTAGTGATCGTGTTTAGTATATTATCAATTTATAAGGAAACAGCCAGTGTTGTGATGTTTAAGAAGCACAATTATAAACCTTAGTGAATTTATTAATATTGTATTACTAACAATACCGCCGTCTTGCCAAAAAATATTTACATTTCGGTTTTGTGATAGTTTCGAAATCAAAACACACAAAGAAACAATCGATTATTAATGCCTGATCTAACTATATCAGCAATAGAAACGAAAAAAAAAAAAATTGGAACATTTTAAATAAATTTCAGAAACACTAGGGTCGGTGTTCAAATGGCATTTCATTTATTTTATTGTTGTTGTGTTCTTAATAAATAATAGAATATATAAGATTGATATATAGTTATACTTATATATCGCAGTAATAATAATAATAATGTTAGAATAGTTTTATTGAAATAATGATACGTTAAACATAGTTATATAATTTTCCTATTTCTGGATTTGGCCTATTTCTGCCGTGAAGCAGTAATGCGTTTCGGTTTGAAGGGTGGGGCAGCCGTTGTAACTATAATTGAGACCTTAGAACTTATATCTCAAGGTGGGTGGCGCATTTACGTTGTAGATGTCTATGGGCTCCAGTAACCACTTAACACCAGGTGGGCTGTGAGCTCCTGCACTCATCCAAGCAATAAAAAAAAAATATATATAACATAATTATTATATTATCGTTCATTTAATTTTATATCAACACCATAAATAATCCAAAGTTGGCCTTTTTTATTGTTAAGGTTTTATCATCAACAACGTAAATGTCGCTACCCACCTTGAGACATGAATTCAAGGTCACGGTTTTTACAGTACAAGGGCTGCTCTTCAAACCGAAACACATTGCTGCTTCACGGCAGAAAATGAGCAGGGTGGTGGTACCTACCCGTGCGAGCTCACAACACGCCCTACTTGCAGTAATTACGCAAATGATCATTTTTGCGTGTTTGATTTTTATTATGCGATGCTATTCCTTCACCCTGGAAGTCGTCCTTGAACATCTGTTAAGTACGTAGTTTATTAAAAAATTAGGTGCCTGCCTACGGGATTCGAATACCGGCCCAGTCGGATGGCTCGATGCGAATATAGCGGGCGTTGCCAGTGTATTAGGTCCTTTATGCCACGACGACTTCAAAAAATAAGCCGCAACAATATTGTTATTTGCTTAAATGCGACCTGCTCAAGTTACCATAATCCAAGGCAAGCTACGAGGAAAAGGGAGTGTAGAAAGAAGGAAAATGTGACTGAAAAACCTAGGCTTAACGAAAATAGGTTTTATTTAAAGTAGTTGTTCTAAATAAGTTTGCAGTCGCTGTAATGTTCCCTGACTTTAGTAGATGATACTGTAAGAAAAATAATAATCTAATCATTTTTAAATATATAGTATTGTATTTTCAAGTTTTAATTATATTCATATTTAATACTAGTACAATTGTATAAATTTGTCTATCGATCTACTAAAAGTCGGCTATCCTATAAAATTTTAATATCGAATGAAATCGATCTACTAAAAGTCGATTATACTGTGGTTCAAAGTCTCAGATGCGGACTCCGAGTGCGTGAATCACCGAGAGACGATATTCGCTTTATTAGAAGAGTGCATTAGACATTTATAGCATTGGCCACGAATGATGATAGTTATTGTGCCATGTTTAATCTAAAAGTTAAATTGATTTTTGTTGAGCAGTTACTTGAAATTTCATTGACATACAAAATAAATATAATTTACACATATTTATATACACATGATATATATACACAAATATTTTGTTTATTGATGTGTAATTTATAATGTTATCTCTAAACAAATTTGGTACTGTAGTTCCGGTCGTATTCAATCAATATCGGAACTAATCATATCAGTGGCTTTTAACTTTGTATTTGACAATGCGCTCGAAATATCAAATTTAGTGAATTGTTTTCAAAAAAAGGTTTCATTTTTTTATTTATTTTTTATTTATACTTATTGTACACAAAAAGAAAATACAATAAAAACAGATTTAAAGAATGTCTAAATACTATGTACAAAGGCGAGCTTAACTCATTCATGAGTTTTCTTCCAGTAAACCATTAGCAGAGAGAAATACGATGTATAAGAAGGGAATAGTGTACAATATAAGAGCTATTAAAGTATGATTTTTAAACTAAGTATTAAAAAAATCATCTAATATTAAATGAAAAATACATATAAATAAAAAAATACATAAAACAATAACTTAAATACGATTAAATACATAGCTCTTTATAAAATATAAAGGTTTCGTGATTTGGTTCACCATATTCGAGTATTACGACATCAAAGGTGCATACATACTTTAAGTGCAATAACACTTGAAAATTATTGATATCAGTTATCACAAAACGTTCGGCTGTATTCGTTCAAACAATAAAGTGATGATTGTTTACTAGCTGCCAGTTGCTGATAGATACTCACGACCTCATGACTCAAGGACAGGAACATTGTAGCGCCCGTGGGTCGATTAGATATTTATAATTATATTATAAGAACTTAATTAATTTACTGGTAGTAAGGCGTCTTGTGAGCTTGCACGGGTAGGTATGGGCAGTAGTAGTATTCTGCCTATTTCTGCCGTGAAGCAGTAATGCGTTTCAGTTCGAAGACAGAGAACCCATTTTGCTGTAAACTATACTTGAGACATTCGAACTTATATCTCAAGGTGGGTGGCGCATTTACGTTGTAGATGTCTATGGGCTCCAGTAACCACTTAACACCAGGTGGGCTGTGAGCTCGACCACCCATCTAAGAAATAAAAAAAAAATTAGTTATAACTATATATGCTCCGGTAACTACTTAACACTAGAGGGGCGGACTTGCGTTTATCCATGCAAGTGAAAGAATTGTGGGGATACGACGAAAGGAAGATCTTCCACCGTACGAGTGATCTTGCTCGGTAGACCGACGGTCCGAATGTTGTTGTTGGAGCTAAATTTTTTTTTATGATTGAAGGATTACTTGTGGCCCTGACGCGTTTCCAGTTTTACCAGGACAGATGATGACCAAAGGCTCAGCCAGAAGGGGTGGGATTTGCTAACAGCTGCCCGAGCGTCTCCGAAGGAGACCTAACAACTCAAGAGTAGTTGCTTCGCGAATGAATCTACTACACGGAGCTTGTATATATTCAGGCATCTCTCAAATTTCTTGTATTGTCTCATGGTTACCCACTAGAGAATAAAAACAATAAATATAATATATCCTTTCACTAAATGGATGATAGAACATCTGTCGACGTACAGCATGAAAAAAAAACAGCTTCGATCCTGTTTTAGTTCTAAAGAAAACCGTGCAATACATTCGCAATCTGAAGTTAATCTCTTAATAATAATGCAATAGGAACTAGTCGTTATCCATTGAGCGCCGTCAGTAGCTGTGTGGTCCTGTCCGCGGTAAGGGGATTAAAGCTAAAGATAAAATATTGTACGCGGATCGGAATTATGTGCTTTGTATACAATAATATTGCTCAGACCGTTTCGCTGGTCATTTATGTTATTACAGATAGACGGTCGAGAGAGCAATTCAAGCGAGGCAATCATTCAATGGGTTTCGGTTGCAATATTATATTATATATTAAATTATGTATCGTATGTATAGTAATGAGCTTGTTCTGAATTATGTATATGGTGAGTTTTTCTATTAAGAGCCTCGCTTCTGAACAGTATAGAAACAATTATAAAATACTTTTTTCTCTTTCTCTTATTACTTTGTAAATGTGTTTTCGATTTTAGACTTTAGAAGATATTCTTTATAAAGTGTAATTATACTGGTGATAAGATTCATTATAAGTCCGCAGCGTACGAATCGTCATTCTGACTATTTGTGTCGCGAAACACTAATGTATTCGGTTTGAAGTGTGAGAAGGCCGCTATACCTACGATAATATTCCGATTTTGACCACACACCCGATGGATTCTATTTACTGGTGGTAGGACCTCTTGAGAGTCCGCGCGCGTAAGTACCACCACCCTGCCTATTTCTGCCGTGAAGCAGTATTGCGTTTCGGTTTAAAAGGGGGCAGCCGTTGTAACTATACTTGAGACCTTAGAACTTATATCTCAAGGTGGGTGGCGCATTTACGTCGTAGATGTTTATAGGCTCCAGTAACCACTTAACAACAGGTGGGCTGTGAGCTCGTCCAACCCATCTAAGCAATAAAAAAAAACATAACACCAGAAAATTCATCCAGGCGATACATAAAAAAAAATTAAAAAATAAAGAAAGATTTCGAAGAGGCTCCGCAGTCGAACCTAGACCCTGTGGGGCAGTCAGTTGCACTAATCACAACACCAGCAAGGCTATTAAATGCCCTGTCACCATCGTTAGAATTAAGAGAGTTCCGAAATAGAAGTGAATGAGAGGAAGGAAATAGTGGAATGAGAGGTGATAGATTTGGTTCTATGTATTATGGTTTCGGCTATGTATAGATGACATAGCAAATGATGCAGTAGCTCGAGAAAATAAGAGACTCATAATTTAATTTTTGTCCTTGTTATTAATTTTTATATTAGCTTTTATACCACATTCGAAGTCTGTAGACACGTACCTAGCCTCAAATCCCGCAACAAACAAAAGGGGAACGGGGTTGACCCCTATTTCCTTTTTTTTGGAACGAAGTGCCTTATGGGATGATGCGGAGGGGTACCCTAACCGGGAAAAAACATCCGTAACGTAAGATTTTTATTATTTATGTATAGTCTTTGTATGATGGCTATACAGTGTCTAAGGTATAGTCTACGTGATGATGGTTATTATTATTATTCATATAAATAGCTGTTTCTTTGTATATTATTATTATATATTTTTTATAAATCATGGTGAATAAAATAAAGTTGATAGCTTTGTAAAATAGTTTATTTATTTATTTTTAGAATAAAAAAATTATAATAAAATAGTATACCCGAATTATTTTCTTTATACCTCGAACAGAACTTAAAATTAATATTTTTATAATAAGGAACTTCGTTCCTATCCGGTGTCCCATGACACCACATATATTTTCTTTTATTTATTAACCTGTAACGATCTAAATCTGTGTGAAAAGCAATAAATGATTTTATTAATATCATAATAAGAGGATTTTAATTCAAACTTTTGGTATTTATATTCAAAAAAAGAACATGCAAAGGAACATAATAAATCTTCTAGTATTTCCCTAAGGACTTTTTCGTGATGAAAGAGTGAACGCTATCGAGGAATCAATAAGGATAGAAAATAATGCTTGTTGGAAATTACTATTCCTCGTGTTTCACCCGTAATAAATCAAATATGATTGCATCAATTACAGAGTACTACAAATAGGTAAGTAAGTATGCACCGTGATTACGTGAAATGGGAGAAAGGTTAATTCACCCTTGACATTATTTACTAGTGCTCGTGCCTTAATCTGTCAGGTTTGGTTGAGAAATTTTTAATTTATATTTTTACTCTGTCATACTATTTTAAGGTTTAAATTAGTTTGTTTTGAGCAAATATTTGTCCTGGTCGAATCTTGTAGCTAATTTAATGGCTTCTTGATAAAAATGAAACATTATTTTGATATAAATCAGAATCCGATGAATGAAATGAAATGAAAAAAAGTAATAAAAATAAAAATGAACAAAGCAGAAGAAAGCTGTTGTATTTTACGTCTACAAAAATTGATATGGTAAAAAAAATTAATGGATCAGTTATATAATAATATGTTGGGTTGGTAAGAACGGAATGTATGAAAAGAGTGTGGAACGGACCGTTAAGATGTGAGTGAGAGAAAGGGAAAAGTGAATGACAGAGAAAAGCAAGATGGCGAAGACGGTTAAAAATGAGCAAGGTGTAAAAAAGGTGTCAATTAATTTTTCATTATTACATTATTGAAGATTTTGGAAAAGAAGAGTAAAAGTGCAACAGTAGAATAATTTTGTTTTATTAATATGTGCCACAATCCTAATTCTACATAGATGTAGAATAGGGATCGCAGCGCATAAAATAAAAGTTACACTATTCCAAAATCTCCTATTATAATAGTAATTAATAATTAACACTAATTTTATTACGTCTTACTCATTTTTCAACCGTCTTCGCCATCTTCCAATACTCTCTCATTCTATCTGTCATTCTCTTCTCTCTTTCTTTCCGTTTTCTCTCATTCACATCTTAAAGCTCCGTTCCACACTCTTTTCATACGTTCCGTTCTTACAAATCCTACATTCGGCCATCCTGCTCTCATATCTGCCCTCAGATATGGCTCCTCCATACAACATCATAAAATAAAATAGTTCTGAATCTGCCAGTCTTACTTTTTACACAAATAAAAATTATGTACTGAATAACAAAATAAGTTTTAAATACACAGCCTAAAATTTGTGAGGATACGTGAGTAGTATTATAGTTACAACTGTTATATATCCAAGCACGCACACAAATAATCATTCATCTTTATCTGGCCATTTCTTCATACTGTTTGCAGAGCTGGAAGTCCTCTTTGGCCCTTCGGTAGTATCATACAGCTTCTCAACATCATACCTATCATATCTTTTAAATTTAACAATCCTGTAAGGTCCCACATGCTTGCATTTAACTTTAAGCCCTGGGTCGAATTGAGTTCTTTTAATGGCTACTAAATTATCCAACTCATAATTTAAACTAGGTTTTCCTTTATCATTAATTGTTATCTTATTTTCTTCTTGTATCTTCTTAATCTCTTGCTTGGCGTTTAGTCTTAAGTTTTCTTTATTTTCATCATAACCATCACTAAATTCTTGTTCCAAAAGATCAATCATTTTCACATCTTCTTTACGTCTCATCTTTGTTTCAATAAGTGACATTCTTCGAGATACATCATCTTTTAACATTATCTTCATCTTAATAAGAGCTTCTTTCGTCTGTATCGGCTTATACTCATAAATTCGTGTTACTTTCGTCTTTAAGTCGGGATTGCTAATATGATCACTAGCATCAACCTCAGTTACACATTTTACACACGACAAACATTCATCACCTTTCTTAAAAAATAGTACAACACCTTCACGTACTAACATCACAACTTTTTGTAGGAACTCTTGTCCTATAATCAATTTATAAGGCATTGACTTATCCGGTACTACATGAAAAATTACATTGGGATAGCACTGTTCATCAATAACTATACATGCAAAGATTTTCCCATACGACCTTATTTTATAGAGTCCTAGTCCAGATAAAATCATGTTATCATCGTTACACGGCAAGTTTAACTCTTTCCACAGATCTTCCGTCATCAAATTCACGTCGCTACCCGTATCTATTAATGCACTTATTAATCTATCACCTATTTTCACAGATTTTAATGGTTTATTTTGGTTATTTTGCTGGTCACGTTGTTTGTTTACAACCTGCATGACGTCGTTGTCATAGCAGCTGTCATCCTTCATCTTGCAAATTTCTTCATGACCGCATGCTTTGCTCCGATTTTCCGACGAAGTCGCTCCGAACATAGCCGATTCTTTTTTCGGTTCTACATCGGACTGTTTTATCAATGGATGCATTTGAACCCGTTGATTGGCTGATCTGACAGCTCTCGGCAGTTGTTTTACCGACGTTTTCGTGTAACTCGAACTTTCGGTACTTCCTGTGTTAGAATTGATGCACTTTGAACTAATATGGCCAAATTCATTGCACCTAAAACACTTAATTCCAATTTGGCAAGCACTAGCTCGATGATCTTTTTCTCCACAATTGTAACAATACTGGTTGGTTCTTGACATGGAATCTCTAACCGAAGCCGTTGCAGTTCGTTTAATATGTAGTTCAGCATTCTGTTTGGCAGATTTTTCTTTGATTATTTCGTACAACAACAACTTTTCTTTCAGCACCGGATAGGTGACCGCACCGTACAAAATTGCCTTATTCATCTCCAGGTCTGTAATGCCGTCTATGATGTACTGAATGGCAACGTAATCTGGGAATCTCGCTCTTTATCCCATCTCCTTCATAATTAGCATATATTGGTAATATGACTCGTCTTTATGTTTCTTGCGCGCAGTCATGAGCTCATGCATCTCTTTGCTGTTCATCACGTCAGGAAATTCTTTGAGCACGGCTGCCTTGAGTTCTTCATAACTTTTATGAACCTTCTCCGTCTTTAACCATAACTGTGCTGTTCCTGATAAAGATCTACGTGCTATGATAAGTAGTTGTTGACGCGACCATCCAAATATTTCGGCGTTGTCTTCTAGATCCTGCGCCCATTTCGTCGAGGTGTAAGTGTGATCTTCGCCACTGAACTTAGTCATATCAATTAAGTTGAAAATTGCGTCTTTGTTTACTGTAAATGTAAAAGTTCCTTGGTTGACCGACATCTTGAAATATTTGTCACCGTTTAAACAACGTGAGCGTAATTCGTCTTCAAATCTTCTTCTTGAAATCTTCTTACGTTTTTATAATTCGTCTTCTTCTTAATAATCGTCGTTTATTCGTCGTCGTTGTATTTTCGTCTATTCCCCTTACCACGTCTTTCGTTAAAATTTTGAAATTTTTATGGCGTCGATCCCGAACGAATATTTGTTTTTATCCCGGACGAGCCCCCAAAAATGTAGAATAGGGATCGCAGCGCATAAAATAAAAGTTACACTATTCCAAAATCTTCTATTATAATAGTAATTAATAATTAACACTAATTTTATTACGTCTTACTCATTTTTCAACCGTCTTCGCCATCTTCCAATTCTCTCTCATTCTATCTGTCATTCTCTTCTCTCTTTCTTTCCGTTTTCTCTCACTCACATCTTAACGCTCCGTTCCACACTCTTTTCATACGTTCCGTTCTTACCAATCCTACATAGATATATAATGTTTCAAGTGAAGTCTATGAGCCGATTTGGTTACCTCCTAACCGTGGTCTGAGATTTATTTGGAGGCAAAAACAGACATTGTCGTATCCATTCATACAAGTTCACACCAAAAGTCGTCGTGGCCTAAGGGATAAGACGCCCGGTGCATTCGTGTTGAGCGATGGACAGGTGTTCGAATCCCAGGCGGGTACCAATTTTTTTAATGAAATACGTACTCAACAATTTTTCAAGATCGACTTCCACGGTGAAGGAATAAGATCGTGTCGTCGTGTAATAAAAATCAAACCCGCAAAATTATAATTTGCGTAATTACTGGTGGTAGGACCTCTTGTGAGTCCGCGCGGTTAGGTACCACCACGCTGCGTACTTCTGCCGTGAAGCAGTAATTGCGTTTCGGTTTGAAGAGTGGGGTAGTCGTTGTAACTGTAACTATACTTAAGACCTTAGAACTTCTATCTTAAGGTGGGCGGCGCATTTACGTCTTAGATGTCGATGGGCTCCAGTAACCACTTAACACCAGGTGGGCGGTGAGCTCATCCACCCTTCTAAGCAATAAACAATAATAATACTAACCTAAGTTTACCGAAGTCACTAAAGAGGCCTTACAAAATTTGTTATTAAATAACACTTTCCCGTATCTTTCTAAGTGCATGTAAATTTATTGTCAAGTTAGGCCACTTTTTCATTTTCGTAACCAAAATCAACTCAAGCCGCCGCGCCGTTAACCTATCAAACCGTTTAGCGTAATCACATAATTGCTTGTGCTTTTACTCGTAACATTTACTTTCCACACGTAGTTCTTGTCCCTTTTTCAAGCAGTCTTTATGAGTAAGCGTTGTCACGTGTTCGTGCATTCCGAGTTTTAGTGAAAAAAAAAACAGTATATTAATTCATTTACTTATAAACCTTTTTTAAATTTCGAAGTGCTGTTTTAATGTTTTTAATTAAGGTAAGGTTTAGATTAACACAAAAAATGTTTTTTATATAAAACGGTGTATGGGTATGGGAACAATTTATCTTATTTTTTTTAAACGACACTTAAGAATTTAAATGTGATTGATACTGAGTAATGGTGACATGTTTTGATGTTCCATTGCTGTCATTGTTGATACAAAATAAATTAATTAAAAAAAAAAACATGGAACGGGAACTTTAGAATTAAAGTGTCGAATAAAGTCGAAATGAAAAAGAGTCGAAATTTGCAAATATTTCATAATTATTATTATTCTATTGAGTCACGCAAATTGATCGGGATAATTTTAATTTTAATACACGAATAAGTGTTTTGTAACCAAAAAAATTCGTCTGGAAACACTATCTTTAGTTCGAATTATTATTACTGTTGCCCCATCAACGTTCGGTAGTGGTAATGTCCTCAGTAATTTTCCAAAGGCTATGAAGTCTCGAAGTTTCATTGAAAAATCCACGCATGAATTCTGATATACCATAACGTGCAATGAAGTTTTAATCGATGCAGTTTGAAAGCTTTAGGATATTTATAGCAATTTGGAATTGCTCCGTTTAAAGTGAAATGTCTATAAGCTCTAATAATCGGCTTAACAATCACATTAGCCATGCGATCATCTTCGCAAAATTATAAAGTACGTAGAATGTATTTTTCCCACAAGTACATTGTTTTCATACGATTAAAAAAAATGAAAAATATCAATTTGTAAAGCTACTTAATTAATTTTGATTTTTATTATAGTAGTATAACATTGTCTCTAAGCTAAGCCCGATAAAACCACTTATTATAAATTACTATCTTAATGTTGATTATAAATTATCATACCACTATTCTCTCCGTTTTATGTAAATAGTCCCGTTGAGATATTTGCAGTGCCGAGCATATAGTTCGGCCCGAGGCGCTTGTTTGCACTCCGATGCGCCACGTGCACGATAACAGGTTATTCGGCCTAGCACTTCGTTTATAGTGATGGTCGGAGCGAATTCAGTAATATCGATTTAAAATATTTCCACAACATACCACTACTAGTACAAAATACAATACCTACCTAAAGACACATAGTATAATATGAGTAAGACAATAGGAGGCAATATAATACTTTAATGAATGGTATTAACGGTGTCTCAAGATGAAAGTCTTTGACCCGCGTGTGTTACCAGTGAAGATTTATGGCAATTAGATGTAGAAGCTCACAATGGGCCTTATCAGACGGCTTGAGGTTAACCAAAGAGCAATCAATGGAGACAGCTATGCTTGGAGCTACCGACATAGCCTAAAGGATTATGACTTTCAGTGGCAGTGGGTAGAGCTCATTGATTGTAGGACAAATGGCTGCTGGGGCTAAAAAGCTTTCGAGTGGCGGCCGCGTACCGGAAGACGTAGCTTGGGTAGGCTACCCACAAGGTTGACCGATGACCTATTGAAGTTCGCGGGAATCCGCTGCATGCAGTCAGCGTAAGATCGGTCGTTGTAGCGAGGCTTGGTGGAGGCCTATGCCCAGCAGTGGACGTAGGCGCTGAAAGATAGACAGAAGATAGCTAGTGCATTAAATTCTTTGTCATTATTAAGATGACTACGTATTATTATGTAACAGAGAAACAATTTTATAAAGTACTTAAGCTAAAATGGCAATTTATCTGACTATAATCTATATATTAATACGTGAAGCAAAAACTTTGTATCCCTTTTTAACAAAATTACGGGGACGGAGGAGTATGAAATTTTCCACACTTATAGAGAATATAGAGAAGAAGTGCACAAAGCTAATATTTTTTTTAAAATAATGCATAAAAGATACATTAAATCAATATAGAAAACATTACACACACTACATACCATGTATTTGACGCACACACGCATGCATACTATTTATTGTCAAACTTTTGTTCTTGACGTCTGTTGTCAAATTGAGAGTAGATTAAATATTGTTTGTCTTTATTAATATTTTTTATAGTGTAGTCTTGGCGAAATTTGTGACTATAGAAGTATAAAATACAATCATAATAGTGTACAAACTTACAATTCCAATTAATTATAGTCGAATTTCGACTACTGCGGGACTTCTAGTATTTATTAATTCACACTAAGACCGCACCCTCTTGATTCAGATGTCTGTACGCACCTGCAAGTGACACAAGATAATCTCGCCGACAGGGCATAGCGTCTCTCTTAATTAATTTAAAGTAAATTGTAAAATTAGATGTTGCTGATTACTTGACGCCTTATACATATTAGTAGTTACATCAGCGTTGTGTGTGGCTTCCAGTAAATTAGGACAACATTGACATAGCTAATATAATAATAATTGATTTAAAAATAATTAATAATTGACAAAGATGATCCTTACATCATTCTTTGCTAGTACATTTGGGCATTTTGTTGCTGTCGTTGTCCTTGTTGTGGATAGGTCCACCCTACCTGTTTCTGCCGTGAAGCAGTAACGTGTTTCAGTTTCAAGGGTAGGGCAGCCGTTGTACTATAAAACTGAGAATTGGAACTCATGTCTCAAGGATAAAGGCGGTATTTATGCTGTTGGTGTGTATGGACTCCGGAAACCATTTAACACGTAGTATACGGAATAGTAAAAACTTCAACACACTACGAGGTGGTTGATCTTCAGCATCGATAATAACATACTCGTTCCATATTTGGTAAATTTTAAGTTATGATACATATGTGAAAGTTTCATCGTTATAATAGTTTCTCGAGGATTTCACGAGTTATAGAGGTGATTAAAACTTTTTACGGTTTAATCCTGCATTTTTTGTTGTCAAATTGTATAGAAATTATTTTTATTTTTAATATGACAATAACGCGTGGCTTGCGTCTAGCTTTTACACGCTGTGAATCTTATATCAATAAGGTCAACGACCCAATGACGTTAGAGATAGAAAAAAACTACAGAATTCAAACTACCCAATAATAAGTTGTTGTTCGAAAAATTCAAATTATGTTGTTCACGTTCATCTCTACTCGACTTCTGATTTTGTATTCAGTTATATTGTGATACTCTAATGCGCGTTCCTTGTCCAGGAAGCGAACTCGATACCGCTCTAATAGCACGCTCGTAACTTCTTACGGATATGACGTCCGCTAATTTTAGTCATCAGGTTACAACGGCAATGTTTTCTTTTATTTTTAGTGTTACGGACGCTAAAAAAGAAACTATCCAATCACGTTATTGCGTTGAGATGCGTTTAAAGTGACGTAAATGTTTATAATAGTTTATTGGAAAGAAAAATCGATAGTTAGGTTATTAATATGTCAAATACTAGCGAACCGCCACACAAAATTTTATTATTGATAGCTGAGTCCCGCGATGTTACCCGCGGTTATTGTCGTACCGCGGGTGACGCCGCGGTGCGAAGCTAGGCTAAAAAGCCTAAGTTACTCCTTATATCATCAGCTACCTATCAGTGAAAGTCCCGTCAAAATTGGTCTAGCCGTTTCAGAGATTAGTCGGAACAAACAGACAAAAATTGTAAAAAATGTTGTTTTGGTGTATGTAGTATTTGCTGTATATATATTGATATGCATGTAGTAAAAAGCGGTTATTTCAATATTACAACAGATACTCCAATTTTATTTATATGTATAGATTATTCGACAGAGAACGACATACATACATACAAAAATTTGCTTGTACTGAATACGGTCACAATCAAAAATCTCCTGACACCGGTACTCAAAGTTGTAATGTCAACCACTGCGTTGTCAATCGAGGTGGCGTGCCAGTTGCATACGTTCTTCATTGCGGGTTCATAAATCCGTAACTCAAAACGATAAGTACTTATTAGTAGCCAATCAAATTGTTATATTCCGCTTTGGTCAAGTGAAGCAAAAACGTCAATTTTTCTGGAAAAATAATTTCATAATATGTCACTCTCTGGTAACCTTACCACCGGTTGATTAGAATTAGATCTTTTGTTACGCAAAGTCATGAACCAGTGAACACAATGCTGGAACCACAGAAAATATAACCGTCGAGAATCGGCTTATGTTATTTATAATATTACTAGCGACCCGCCCTCGCTTCGCTTCGGAAACATTAAAACACACATGAAACCAAAAAAATAAAATAAAAATAAAATAAAAAAAAGTAGCCTATGTTCATCAGGGACAATGTCGGCTTCTAATGGAAAAAGAATTTTTCAAATCGGTCCAGTAGTTTCGGAGCCTATTCGAAACAAACAAACAAATCTTTCCTCTTTATAATATATAAGTAAGTATAGATATGTTTTATGATAAAAGAGATTTATGAGAACTGTTATTCAAATCTGTTCTGGAATTTTTGCGTGATTCAGTAACGACATATAAACATTCATATTTAAAGGAATAGTTTAAATATAAGCATTAATCCAATCTGTTATAGAAACTGGTAGTATTAATAGATAGTTTAATTTTAGAACATTTTCCGATTGCGTCGATATAATTTTAAATGTAAGCTGAAAACTTTGAATAAACACGGTAGTTGCCAAAAAAATCATGGTCTTACAGGGCTGTGGGTACATTGTTCCACCTTTTCATTCTTTGGATGTAAATTCAATTATTTATCATTTAAGTTATAAGTATTTCATTTGCGTCTAGCATTTTAAATTTTTTTTTATAACGGCAGTAATAGCCGAATTTATAGACGAAATAATCATTTTGGTCTAATAAAAATGCAAATAATTAAAACTATTTTAAAGGTTTAATCTCACCGAAATTATTTTTATCTTATTATACTTCGGACACTCGGATATTCACTTACGTATTCCTTATGATCATAAAACTAGACAGTGGCTTGCCTGCGACCCTAGTGTTATTGATGGCCATGAGCGGCGTAGGATACCCACCATCAGATGGGCCGTATACTCATATGCTTACAAAGTAAAAAAGGCAATTATATTTACAATTTTCCACCATGCACACGCCATATCTACTATTTATAATACATACTATATAAATAATACGCTTTTAGTTATACGCTATACGGTATCGGTATTACTAATTATATTCTTATTAATGTAACAGTCATTTGATCTGAATATTACACATCGATTAGCAAAAATCAAGATACTTGTCTGTGACAAGTTTTGATTATAATTTACAATTAGAATAATTTGGGTTTTTTTTTATTAACCCCAATGCCTTTATCAGTAGACGAGTTCGCTGCCACAGGCAAACTGTTATCTGCCGCTAAGAATTTTATTAATCTTCGTCTGGAGAATACCATTATGGTAGTGCTAAGGAAACACTGTAGAGGGGAGTTAACGCCAAAGCCGGATGGTTAGAATAAGAATAAGTTCGCAGGGCAGTTTTTTATATTATTGTTTAGGGCGACGGACTGTTTACCATTCGGTCCACCGGATCGGGTATGTAATTTCCAGCGGCCACGACAAGAGGGTTTTCATGTCGTGGCGCCTTCTCAAAGTGGCGCAATGATGCCGACTGTAAATACTGACTGAGTCAAGCTCTAGATCATCATGGAGATCCACATTCCCTAGTATTAGTGAAGCACTGTTAAAGTTGACTACCGCAAAATATTGTCTAAAAACCTGCATTAGTTGAAACCAACTTGAAACCATCTCTCATGTGAGTAAATTGTGTTTTTGAACGTATTCTGTTTGAAGTGTTTATTACATGCTGCCATGCCGAATATCCTCTTTGATTATGAATAAATAAATATAAGCATAGATGTTTATTTTTTGATTCTATATTATTATAGTTAAGCCACAGTCAGAATCTTGAGACTGTTCCTAATGTATTTTAACAACCTTAACCCTGTACCGTTTCATTGCTGATATTGCGTGAAACATGTTTTTCTTGTAAGCATTGACGTAATGTGAACCGCGTCATGGCGACGCGACCAATGTGTTTTAGAAACGGAGCTATAAAATAACTCGAAAAAAATGTTCAAGATCATATTTATATATGGTTGCCATGTTTAAAAGTAGATCAGACCGAATGGCTGTTATTAATAGATACCTTGTCCGTTTTGATTGTCGTTTGAGGTTTCCTAGATCCGCGTAGATGCCTACTAGAACGAATACCACTGCTGAGCTTGTTTTGGTACAACAGTTGTTCTAATTTTTAGGCTGAAACATAAGATCTCAGCAGAAATAGGCGGGCTTGTGTTAGATACGTTCTCGTGCGCGCTTTTTCACGTCATTTCGGATCCTCCCGATCCACTAACAGTGATTTTAGGTACCTCAAGCACCGGTCATCGTTCTTTCTTTTTTTCTTTCTTTCTTCGGTTGCGACGAAGGGCTCGGCGAGTAAATTAACCCACAGGCACAGCCCTCTGAGTTCCTTGCCGGTTCTTCTCAGTGGGTCGCGTTTCCGATCCGGTGGTAGATTCTGCAAAGCACGGCTCTTGCTAAGGTTCGTGTTAGCAACATCATCAGGTTTGAGCCTGTGAGCTTGCCTATTAGCTCGGCAAATCTAGAATAACCCCTCGAGGTTACTAGAATAGGTATGAAAAAAAAGTGCGTGCTTTCTACATTCTATACCAAAATTAAGAATTTGAGACTACTGATTGCCAGTTAAAAGACTTGAATTATTCTAATTGTAGATTCATTTATATTATAAATTTTTTACTTACCATAAAATAATGGTATATTGATTAAGTTTATAAAATTAAATAATAAATTGCCATTGGATTACACACTAGAGATTATATCACATTATATTAAAAAAAAAAGAAAATATTTGTGAAAAAAAAAAAAACCCTCTGAGTTTGTTTCGCCGGTTCTTCTCAGGACTGTGGCTTTCTTTGGAACCGGTGGTAGAGTTAACATTTTCATTTACATTTTGACATTCAACAAGTGTGTTTTTGATGACATCCAAGTTGAAATAAATGATTTTGAATTTGTTGAATTGGATTTTAAAATTAATAACAATAGTAGATACTCGTAGTTAACTACTCATTGTCAAGGGCTCTGTGAAGAACTAGAGAAACATTAGTTCCTATATTTTTTCATTTACTATGTTCTTTAAATCATCAAGATATTATGTACTTAATCTCGATATATTTTTTGAAATGTTTTTTTTTTCTTAGTCTTTTCACGAATAACATTAAGACAATTACAAAAAAAAACAGCTTGGAGATGTCCGTTAAATACTATACAAAATTTATAGTTCTAAAGAACATTACGAAAAATATTTTAAAGACCTTAAAAACCATGTATCAATGGAACAAGGGCCATAAAAAAAAAAAAGAACAAGTTTATTTTTTTACTCTAATAAAAATGTTTAAAGCCAATTCGTAATTCTCTACCGCATAGTGGCTGTGCAATCATCTGTGCCGATGTCGCCAATAACCCGCATACATACATATCAGGTATAAACCTGATTTTAACTTCTATGTATTATTAAAGTTTTCTCCTTTCTATTTCAGGTATCTTTAATAATTTGCTAACAGACAGCATCGAATATTTAAACACAATACGAAACCGAACGAAAATGATAGAATAACCTTAACTAGTGGCCCCGCAGTAGTCGAGATTCGACTATAATTAATTGAAATTATAAGTTAAACATTATTATGGTTCTATTGTCAAACACTATTATATTTCGATAATATAATCACAGTATTCGCCAAAACTGTACTATAGATCAATAATATTAAAGGCAAACAATATTAATCTATTTTCAATTCGACCACAGACTTTAAATAATAACAAAAGTTTCCCAATTGACAGCAAACAAAGAGTATATTTTTATGTATGTGCTGTGTCAAATACATGGTAGTGTGTGTAATGTTTTCTTTATTGATTTAAAGTATCTATTATGCATTATTTAAAAAAAAAATTAGCATTGTGCACTTCTTCTCTATATTCTCTATAAATGTGGAAAATGTCAAACTCCTCCGTCCGCGCAATTTGCGTAAAAAGGGATACAAAGTTTTGCTTCACGTATTAATATAGGTATATAGATAAATTAACGAATTATTTTCAGGTCAACTTAAAAACACGTCACTAATAAACAAATCGACTACTCATGACTCGTACAGGGAACAAGAAAGCTTTACGACTATCTGAGCGAAGTTTACCCGTAATATCAAACGATTAAGGCGGACGAGCTGTTAAATAAATTTATTTACATATTGATACGATAGCTGAGTGATCCTGAGTCGTCGTCGGCTAACATCCAACTTCACTTGTTACTGATGTACTAGATACATTCCGTTTCGATGTCAGTTGATAATTTAATTATTTAAAATGATAAAAAAAACCGATTACGTTACTTTGATTTAAATAATATAAAAAGGAAATGACTTGACAAGTGTAATTTTGGGTTACATAAACTTTTTACGATTTGAAAGCATCTACAACGATGAATGAACAGTATTTAAGCTTTGTAAACAAGAAAGCGGCCCGTTTGACTCCACGCTTTCAAGGTACTTTGGGTTTAAGCTCTTAACATTTGTAAACAAGGTTTTTGTTGCCTTTTATATATTTTCGGTCAACGGTAAATTTATGAATGAGTTACAACAGAGAAACTTATAGGTCATTAAATTTGTTAGCCTTATTTAATGAAAACGAATTTCGGTAAATAGTTATATTTGATTCAGATTGATAAGCATTACAACATTATATTTATGATTTTGGATTGATGATTCCAATATTAATCATAAAGATGAACTTACAATTATAAGTTATAGAATAACTAGCCGGCTTTGTCGGTGAGATATGATCGAGAAAAAAAAAATAAGCAGGGTAAGATAAACAAATGGCTGAGGCCTCCTGTACCGCAGGTGTCACTTGAGGGTTGATAACATCAGCTGCGTAATCTGGAGGCTAATATATTTTACAATGAGAGCCGCTTTTACAATGACGTAGGTATGTAGATAATATGAAGCCCTGTGTAATTTGAATGTATTGATTTAGTCTCTAGTTATACGAGTGGGTAGCGTCTTTTGTGCTACAGTTTTATTTGCGTTGGGTATTTTGATATTTTAATTTTGGACTTTTTTTTAAAATGACGGCACGTAATGTTTATCTGATTTAAAGTTGATGCTGCAATTGGATGTCGGAATTACTAAGGGCTTCAATACTTTATGTAGCTTTTTTTTTACTTAGATGCGTGGACGAGCTTACGGCGCAACTGGAGTCAAACGGTTACCGGAGCCCATAGACATCTACAACGCAAATGCCACCACCCACTCTGAAACAAGAGTTCAAGGTCTCAGTTTTAGCAGTACAAGTATCACGTGGTTTCACGTCCAATTTCTGTATGGCGATACGAATTTTTGTTATAGTTTTTTTTTTGGAAGAATCGAGTTAATAAGTTGCATTCAATACTTTTATTACTTTAGTGTGAAGGTACACAACAGACAACCAATTTAGGAATTCATTTGAAAGGATTTATTTGATATACATATTTTATAAATGTTTCAAATTGTTAATAATCTGTTATTATAGTTATTATATTCGGAAGTAAAGAAAAGGCTGACTTTAGAAAGCAATCATCGAGTCTAGTAGATAGTATAAATATGGCCATCAATTATTTAAGTATAATAATATGTATATTATAAAGCCATTCCATGTCTCCCACATCATGTTCCGTCTTGGGCATGACGTGGGAGGAGCTGGAACAGACTTCCCAAGACCGATGTAAATGGAAAAAATTGATTCGAGCCCTACACCCCAGCAGAGGGTAATAGGAAAGAATGATGATGATGATGATGATAAATCCATTTGTGACTTTAGTATAAATCACACCTTTTAGATGCATTCTAAATGTTATACTTTAACCATATTCATACAATAATTTACCCATGACTTTCTCTGGATATAGCTTTGATTCTTTTAATTTTAATTATAGTTGATACTAATTGGCGCTGTACAACTACAGTATATTGTGTGAAAGTTAGATAGTGCGTATTGAAGCTTCGTCTTGTATCGCTTAAAAACATGTCGACGCGAACGAAATTACGGGTATGGCTAGTACGAATAAAAACATCTACACAAATAAAAATCACTAATAGTTATAAACTAGCCGGATGTAATTTAGATTGTCATACGTGATCAATTCAGAATTTCCGAAGTTTTTAATTTGGGTGTTCAACGGACCCTGAAATAGATTTGCATTTTGAAAGGGCGGTCAGGATACATCACCTAATTAATTTTAGTCTCGTGTATAATAATTGTAGCGAAGCGTGGGTAGGATTCCCATAAGGTAAGCCGATGGACGACCTGATCACGGGAATCCGCTGGGTACAGATAGCGTAAAACCCGTCTTTGTGGCGAGGGTCGGAGTAGCCCTATGTCCAGCAGTGGGCATCTGTGGGCTGAAAGATATATGGATAGATATAATAATTGTACACGAATAATCTGGTGATTGTGGACCCTTGATACTCGTATTGAGCGATACGATTATAAAGATGCTCATACCTGGCTGGCTGGTACCTTTTTTGAAAATAAATATGTGCTGCATCAATAAATGAGTTCTGTGATGGGATTACTTGTGCCGTGGGCTTATAGTGAGTTGCACGAGTAAGTATCACTACTCTGTCGATTGCGCGAAGTTAGCGTCCGTTTCAGTTTGAAGGGTTGCGAAAACCATTCTTCCATACGTTTGAGATATATACTTCACACCTTCAAGTGGAAGGAGGAAATCCTATTCAGATGTCCTAGGCCACTGACTTACAGCCGTAAGCTGTTTCATCAGTTTAAAGATGTCGTGTTAATGATGATCGAGCTTTGCTGGTTTTTTTTTTTTGATAACGCCATCTTGTTGTGTCTTTAAAGCGGTTAGTTGCCCTCAATTAAGAAAAATAGTGTTATTATTCGCCAATAGATGTCGGGAAGAGTTGATTATTGAAAACACGAATTAAACAACATTTTCTGAAAATAAATCGTAGCTAGATCGATTTATCGCCCCCGAAATCCCCTGTAGTTATACAAAATTTTATGAAAATCGTTGGAGCCGTTTCCGAGATTCAGATTATATAATTATATATATACAAGAATTGCTCGTTTAAAGGTATAAGAAAGATAAAAAAGTCGTTTATGGTGTCACACGAGACTGCCACTATCCATCCTAAAAAAAGGTTTTGCTACGAGCTTCCCACCAAACGAAAATAATATCAGTGAAAAATTAATTTTACGACCCTTCGAACATCAAGATTTAGGTGAAAGTAAACAAAACTTAAAAGTTAGTTAAATATTTATCAGTACACGTGTTACACGTTGTTAATGTTATTACGTAACTTTTGAACAAAATTATCGAGTAAACTGAAGTGGATGTCGTTTTAAAATAATTTGACATGTGAAATGAATTAGCGTGATTTGTTTTACGTGATTTGTTTTCATTAATACAAAATATTCTAAGTTTAATTTCTACATATTATTTAAGAAAGAATAAGATGTGTCGGTGTGCCTTTGTTAATAATGAGACTCATTTACGATGTAATTGTTTATATAAAAGCTAAATATGATTTTGACTTGCGTTAAAGGGTAGTTATAATACGTTAGTTAAGTTAATGTAAGCGGGACATCCACAAAGTCGCAAAATAATTCAATATAATTTTATTTTTGGTAAAATTAAATAGAACTCGGTATATTTTTTATTAGGTTCACACATAACTGGATAAATTTACACACATTAACATTTGCTTTAATTAAATAAATTATATACACTACATTTACTACTCACTATTGAATTTACTTTTTTGTGTGGGGACAAAACTTCCATAAATGCGGAGACATTTAAATGGTGTTTAGTTGTAAAGTTAGAGTTTATATAGTTTAAGTTTACTGTTTGTCTTCCTAAAAAATAAAATAAATAGGTCATATTTAGAAATTAATTAAAATAAAAATTAAATAAAAATTATTAAATTATTTATATTAAATTTAAAATTAATTTTATAAATTTTATACATGATTGTGAATAAATTAATAGATTTAATCGTCTTGATTAATCAATACAATTCGAACAAAAAGCCTGTCGGAACTACTAATGGATTTGTGTTATCGGTGTCTGGCAAAATCGAAGTAAAAATTATATATTTCGAGCTAAGAAAAGAATGCTAGAATAATTTTGAATTTAAATTTGTAGTTTTTTATTAATTTAATAATGAAATAAATATTAATGTTAAAGTAGAAGTTTTTCAAGGCTTACATAAAAGTCTTATAATTGTGGTTTATTCTGGCTCTGTTGTATCGCATTATGTCTTTGGTATAAAGAATCAGTTACACAGTTATTTGAAAGGCACGAACACGCTGTAAGTATTGTTCAGGTTTATTAAATATTTGGGCGATTTTAGGATTAACGGTGGTGAGTTAAAACAATACCTATACGTACCAGGCCTTTGTTGAAACGGGATCTATGGATACAGTAACAAAAAATTAGACTATAAAACAAGCCAGATTTAAATCAATCATGAAACAAAATACAATGCCATTACAAGTGTCATTCACCATTGTGTTCCAGTCATTCTATTACATCTAGACTATCTGTTAAAATTAGTGCGTCTCTGTGTGGGAGTCATTGACCCGCTGAAATCACGGGTGTCCTAGCTTTTTGTTACGCTCTTAAGTGTTGCCTTCGACATCGCTTATATTTATGATGAAATTTATTAAACTTAGCCATAATCTATCGAAAATTTGTCCAAGCTCTTTTTTACGCGTTGTGCGTTGAAACACTATGCTTTCAGCCTATACGAAGTACCCGTATAAAGTTTTATAAAATACTAGCCGTACTCGCCCGCTTCGCTGGGAATTTAAAATTAACATTATTATTTATTGTCACTATTATTAGGAAGTCCAGCACTCATATAAATATTAGCCTATCCATTAAGTACATATATTTTTTACATGGATACCGAGTTTCAAGTCAATCGGATACACGGTTCAGTAGTTATAACGGAACATCCGTAAAAACCACTGTAGATTTATATATTAGTATCGATATATAAGTATAGTTAAAATCGGGTTTTATCAGCTCAGTGAGGAAATATCAGTAATCAATCGGCCATCAGAAGAAACAAGTCGGCGTTGCCGAACACGACATCCATCATAATTATTTTAACAGGCCAAATTTGCGCAAAATGGGTATTACCTCAATTGCAACAAATTATTTGGGTAATAAGTATCTAATAATATTATAATTCCTGAGGTTATTCATTGATCTTCTATATATTATTACTGTGAAAGCTTGAAACTAAGACGTCAATTACGTTTTTGTATATAGATACCAAAAATTTATTGCATACAGTTCGTTGTTCCTAGTTGACCCCACGATTCGGACAAGTAGCTTCTTCATATCTATTTATTATGGAGCACTTCAATTATTCTAATGTTTTTTGTCCTTGAATAATTCAGTTGTCGTAAAAAACGGTTAATATTGATTGTTGTCACTTGTTTTTGAAGAGTTATGAAGTTATGTTTTCGTCCTTTCAAATTAAGGAAATGTTGGTTCATACATAGCGTGAAAACTGTCTTGTAGTCATAAAAGTTCGAATATGGAACTATACAGATGAGTCCCGGAATTCGAATGACGACTTTATAAATTTGTAATTAGAATGTTTAACAATAATATTATGTAATACTACAGGGATGTATATCAGAAGACTAGGGTTCGTAATACGGGTTGATTTAAGCTGCTACTACGAAGCTCTTCTTCCCTAAAATCTGTTCGAAGTAGTAGTATTTTCATGACTCTTCATTGTATTTTCTATTTCAGTCGCTAATTCCCATTTCGAGTGCCTGTTATGAGGCATGCTTCCTTGCCTCGATAATCCTCAATGAGTCTGAGGGTCGTGGCCTCATGAGGCTTTTTTGGGAAAATACACACGGTGAAGCCCCGCGCCCTTCCACGGTAGTGCTTTTGGAAGAGATTTAGTTCTTCGAGGCCGCTGAAGCCTTATTTGGGTCCGACTAATTTACCGCCGCCCGACATTTGGGCGACATAGGGCGGGGCAGCCGCTTTAACTATACTGAGACCTTAGAACTTATATCTCAAGGTGGGTGGCGCATTTAAGTTGTAGATGTCTATGGGCTCCAGTAACCACTTAACATCAGGTGGGCTGTGAGATCGTCCACCCATCTAAGCAATAAAAAAAAAGGGGTTGACTGTTTTACGGTGGAAAGGCCGAACTCCAACTCAACCCTCCTCCTTTTTCATCTGTACTAGCATATCTTTATTACTGTAAAAATATTCCGATTCGAAAGAGAAGTAGTTGTTAATATTACCATAATAATGTTGATTTTAATAACAGTAAGGCGCCTTACCACGTTAATATCGCTCTATATTCATGGTCCGTGTGGTTTGTTTTGTGTATTTGGTCGCCTGTCCCTGTCTGATTCATGTAAGTGACTTTCCAACTCTTTATGCCTCTGATTTTGCAGTGAAGAAACTTGAAATATAATATCCTTCGTCTTCTACTATCATCCGATGCAGTTCGTTGTGGTTTACTCGGACATTATAGCTAGCTTTCGGTTAACCTGAACCTAATCGTTCAAGTCTTTTGTGTGGATCATGGCTATGCAATTAAAATCTCGGGAGTTAGGGGCTGACAGAATAGCGATTTATGGTTTAGTTTCTGTTGAGGAATCAATTGGTTTTTGTACTGGTGGTAGGACCTCTTGTGAGTCCGCGCGGGTGGGTACCACCACCCTGCCTATTTCTACCGTGAAGCAGTAATGCGTTTCGGTTTGAAGGGTGGGGCAGCCGTTGTAACTTGAGACCTTAGAACTTATATCTCAAGGTGGGTGGCGCATTTACGTTGTATATGTCTATGGGTTCCAGTAACCACTTAACACCAGGTGGGCTGTGATCTCGTCCACCCATCGAAACAATAAAAAAAAGGATGCTTGTACTTAGGTACGCGCGTAAGAAGTTATACTTTATTTTTATTTATTTTTTTATTTTTTAATATTAAATAATTAATAATAAATATTAAATAAAATATTAATAATTTAATAATATTTAGTATAATATAATATAATAATAATTTTGTCATTTATATTACTAAAAAATGAATGCTAACAACACTTTTTTTACGAGTGTACAAGCGCGAAAGTTCACCTGCAGCTATATTCAGGCTCGCCAAGTTACATCGGTCGTATTGTAATGAGCGATTTAGTGGGCAACTTCATTTCTGTTAATTTTGTGTCACGGTGCGCGCGCATCGTAAAATTTCACTCTCATCAATTTTTCATAACGCGCCTAAAGAAGTATAACTTCAAAAAATTGGTTATCCGAACCCATAGAAATTCAAAGTTGTCGTCACTTATATTGAGGCATGGGGTCTGCGTGTTTCGCCTCATAAAATTTTTCAAATAGACAACTAAAGCCAAAGCTTTTATTTGCAGTCTTAGCTACAGATAATCCAAATACCTTATGCTAATAACATTCTCGATTATAGCTTCAGATTGTAAATGGCGCCCGTGAAGCAGGACTGCAGACTTAAAGCATAGAACACATTCTAGTACAGAAAGATTCCATAAATTTGTATTTCTAAGCTTTCTTTAAATTCACTCTTCGCAATGTAATATAGCTCTCTAAGTAACTTAAAGTTCTCTTTTTAAGGATTTATTATATGTACTTAATTGTACAATTAAGTACTCACATTGTTTTTATCGGATACTCTTTATGTAGTTAAATTAAAATTTGTTTATAATTTTGTATCCATTGACCTTTACAAGCCAAGCATTGACAATAAAACTTAAAGTTAACATTAAAAACAAATAAACATCCTAATAAAAGTCAGTTCATTATTCCTTGGGTATCCTTTGATTTATAAAGAAAACATTATGATCATTAAAATTGTCGTAAAATTGTTTAGTCATAAAATAAAAGATAACAGTAATAGTGGTTCTACTTTCGTAGGATCGCTTTGGTTTCGTGTCATGAGCTATTGATTTCTTATGTTCTTTATATGTGCATTTTTATTTTTATTGAATCTTGTAAAACTTCATTTTTGGCAATATGGCAATTGGCAGGCTTAATGCCTGATAAAATTTTAACTTAGTTTTTATTAATGACTTTTTATTAAAAGCAGTATTCATTTTGATCAGAATTGCTGTAAGAAATATAAAACCTTTAATTTGGATTTAAAATTATTTAAGTTCGTCTTAAGCTTGCAGCCCACTGAGTTTCTCGCCGGAATTTCTCAGTGGATCGCATTTCCGATCCGGTGGTACATTCTGTGAAGCACTGCTCTTGCTAGGGCCAGTGTTAGCAACACTCCCGGTTTAAGCCCGGTGAGTTCACCTACTAGTTCGGTGAATCTAGAATAACCCTTCGAGGTTACTAGAACAGGCAGGAAAAAAAAATGAAGCTTGCAGTTTCGGCTGAAGTCGCTTGAAATGCGAACGTGTGGCATTAGGTTTATCAACTTGTTTGTGATACTGTTTTAATAGGAGTGCGAGCGGTACTCTCCGCCGATGTTTGTTTGTTGTTTGACGTTACTTCGTCATGAAATAACGTTTTGTATGTAAAATAAACCATTTATTTAAGATCTAGAGAACGAGCGTGGCTTTTGTGTAGTAATTGTATAACTCCGGGACTTGAATAAAACCGTAAGCCGCGACTTGATCTAACTAGATTAAATTAAATCATTGTGCCTTAATCAACAAGATGCGTGTATACCAGGCATTATAATGAATTACCTCACTATACCGGCCTTCAAATCCAGTAATTAGATACTTAAGTAATTAATTCATTATTTAACTTACACATATCTAAGATATGTATGGTCGTGTTCGCGTTCACGAGAATGACTTGAAGATTGACGGTGAAGGTTTATTAACATTGAGTACTAAATAAAACCATAGAGAGTTTCTGTCCCCGTATGGATAGGCGTCACTTTCTGCCTATATCTGCTGCATTGAAACCCAGTATAGCTGTATCGGCTTGTATCGGCATTCATATTGATATGTTTGTACGCCCGAATGATCATAATACGTATCAGGTAGGGTGGCGTCGGTAATTAGTGCTCAAAAGTTCTTTCGTTTGAATAGTGCACGGTGAAGGAAAGTAGCTACTGCATCTTAAAAAAAATATGTGCAGTAATTTTGTGCCTAATATCTAATGTGTAGGAAGTTTGCGTGCGTTGACCCGTCTTGTACAAACAGACAATTTCTAGGGCTGAGTTTGCGGTCGACTAGATCGTTATCGTGTAGTTTGATCAAGATGACACAGCTTCTCTAAGGGAAACAATACGTTTTGAATTTATACCAGGTATATAATATTAAAATTATTTCGAAGGAAAACATTTATTTTACGTGAGTTCATTGACTTTAATATTTACTTAGTTTAGGTTAGTTTAGTAGTAAGTATTTTAGTTTTAATTGTTAATTTTAATGGTTGTGTTTTCTATTTTGTATATCGCATGTTTTTGGTTACAGAAATTCAAACCACTACAATTTTTGTGGATTAGGACTCGACAGAGATGGCAGAATTAAATAGAAATCAATTATTTACTGTGCATAGCAATTTAAATGTGCTTAATGTCTTCTCGAAGGAATAAGTTGATCGTCATACCGTTGGTGCCTCTAAAGGACTGAACCCACATGTACTTAATGCACACAAGTGCTATTTAACTGTCATACTTAACTTTAAGTATACACTTACTTTAATTATGACAACAAACACCTTATAAGGGCTTGACGTTTCTAATCAGATCCAAGGACAGCTTTCTCTTTGAAATGTATGTTCAATTATTTTGATATACATTTTAATGTTTCGGTAATAAGGTTTACTTTAATTATTTACCAATAAAATTTTTAATTGTTCTTACGTTATAATGTTAAAACTGAATCTGCCGAAGGAAACTGTTTGTATTATGTCTATGATATAGTTCATTCGTGAGGTGATTTTGCTTTACTTAATGACAATAATTTATAATTTAACTACTAACATGTATTTTCTTGTGGCAAACAACTGGAAAGAGCACTAAACTAAAGACACACAATGTCAAATGTTATAAAAATACAAAAGGCTTAATAATACATTGATAAACTATTTAGGTATTGAATGCCAAGCTCACGCAAAATTTCTCTTGATTTAATTGGTGAGTATTACTACGTGGAAAGGCAATTTTAGTGAAAGTCCCCGATAATACTATGAGCATTAAAAACCGCTGTCAAATTAAAGTATTTACATAAGTGGGGTCAAAGTGGTATAAGCTTCGATATAATGCGAGTTTGACAATAAAATTTATCAATGAACCTTGAATTGTCTGTTCGCAGTAGACCAGGGCTTCTCAAACTTCGGTCTCACGTACCAATTTAACATCTTCGACGTCTGATTTGACGATGAAAATCTACTTCAAAAATCCATTAATTAAGGGAGGATATTTCTCGGTGTACCTATGAATTAAATACAAGGGGACTTGTTTTTTCCTGCAAATTTATGTAGAGAACTGATCTTATTTCTTATTAACGGTAGGTAGTTCATATTATCAACTGGTAAGGGTAAAAACCACCATCTTGCATATATTCATGAGCGCTCCGGTATGAAACTTGAGATCAGATGTGCCGTGAGCTCGTTTTAATTGTTGAGTTTGAATTTAAATATCAAATTCAGTTTGTATTTCCTTCAATTTTCGCGAGTCATAGAACTATTTTTACAGTTTTATTTCGCGTTTTTTATTTCGAATACATTAGAGTTTTCGTGTTCACGAAAACGTCTTAGGTGTTATTCGTTAACATTTGAATATTGTGTTTACTTGAATTGTTTATGTAGTGTAAACTCATACTCCAGAGCCAGTAAATAAATACACAGATTGCAATAGTTCACTTAAACTGCTTTATTTGTAACTCCACCTGTACAATCTTTAGATATCTGCTCACTACTCAATACACTGATTTCTGTGTCGTTTCTTCAGACTACCGCCTTTTTTATTATGTCACGTCCCCACTACTGCCATTGCTCCCACTAACAGTGTTGCTATTTGACAATCCGATAATGCCTTAAGTTTAACATGATACATTTTATTATTTTTGTTTTAATTATTTTACAATAAACCTTACAGTAGTAATCTAGGAAATAAAATCACGATCAAACGTCATTTTATTACGGTTAGCATGTTAAAGTTTGAGAATCGCTGTCGCAGACCACCGTGGAGTGCTCAGACTCAGAGGACCCCTTTTAGAGACTGAATATACGAGCTGATACCAGATTTTACTAGTTTACTATTCTGGTAACGGGACGAGATATACAGCAAAGATGCGTTTCGGTTTATATGATAGGACATGCGTAACTCCAATACTTTGAGATTTTAACATCAGGTGTTAAAACCACTCGATTGATTTGATGAGATTTTCAATTTGGACCTTGAGATTGTTTAAAGCCAGAAACAGGTTGTATTAAAACATAATTGCACTTAAATGTGAACGTAAATGTAGGTACTTGAAATTAAAAATAAATAAAACTTAAATATATTAAAACCCTAAAGCGTTTCGTATTGTTTTGTAATATCTATACTAATATAATAAAACTGAAGAGTTTGTTTGGTTGAACGTACTAATCTCAGGAACTACAGGTCCGATTTGAAAAATTCATTCAGTGTTATATAACCCATTTATTGAGGAAGGCTATATATATAACATCACGGTAAGGCCAATATAAGTGGAGCACCAATAAAGAATGTTTCAATAGGGGTTTAAATAGCTCCTTAACATTCTATAATTCAAAAATATTTTCACTTTCTACGTAAATGAAGTCGGGGTAAAATTTAGCGTTATGCCAAAATAACTATTCCACGCGTACGGAGTCGCGGGCAAAAGCTAGTCTCTAATATAAATCTACTATTTTGTTGCTGTTTAATAGATACTAGAGGTCCCGCAGTAGTCGAAATTCGACTATAATTAATTGTAATTGAGTTTGTACACTATTATGATTGTAATTTATACTTCTAAAATCACAAAATTCGCCAAGGCTACACTATAAAAAATATTAATAAAGACAAACAATATTTAATCTATTCTCAATTTGACCACAACGTCAAGAACAAAAGTTTGATAATAAATAGTATGCATGCATGTGTGCGTCAAATACACGGTATGTAGTGTGTGTAATGTTTTCTTAATTGATTTAATGTATCTTTTATGCATTATTTTAAAAAAATATTAGCATTGTGCACTTCTTATCTATATTCTCTATAAGTGTGGAAAATTTCATAGTCCTCCGTCCGCGCAATTTTCGTAAAAAGGGATACAAAGTTTTTGCTTCACGTATTAATATATAGATAGATAATTTGACGTTTCCAGAAATATTTCCGTCCTTTTATTAGCACGAATAATACAAAAACCATACACCGTTTGTTTATTAATCCATAAATCTGAACAGTTTCGTAAACGTGAACTGAATTTGATGTTTGTAATGAAACAAACGCATGAGTTGTAAAATATTATAATACGACAGAGATAGTTACGAAGCTATAATTCGATTTTATTTCTGTGCAATGATTTGAATGCGTGATATAGTTAATTTTGTACTTTTATATTATTATTTGGAGACGTTGATATATCTATCTATCTATCTTCTATCTTTTAGCCCACAAAAGTCCACTGCTGGACATAGGCTTCTCCAAGCCTCGTTACAACGATATATGTAGTTTGTATGAAAGAGAAATCTATACACAAATTAACAAAAGAATCAATCTGAAATTAAAAACGCATGTTAGGTTTGCCCATAATTAACTTTTACGTAATTTGTTTTTAACTATGACTATTTTTGTTTACCATAAAGATAAAAAATAAGAACAAACAAAAAAATGTTTTGTAATAAAATTTTCCTAATTCCCACAGAGTTCTTTAGATAAATGTTATTTATAATAGTAATGTTAATGTTACTGATATTATTCTATCTCGATCATGTGCCAATAATCAAAAACACATGTCTCTGCCAAGGTAGATTTAACGATACAACGATATGTGATTGATATCGACGTTAATATCCCCTGCACAATTGAATGATAGACGACATTTTGCAACACAACCGACCACTCAATAATTGGCCTCTCGATTCGTTGTTACAATTTTTTTTATTACCAATCAAACATATTTTATCTACGCCGTACGCCATGAATAATTTACATATTAAAATTCCTTATAATGCCTCCTATGTAAAAAAAAAATAGTTCACGTTTAACTGAATGCGACTACAAGTTTGAATTTGGAATGTGGTGGGTTATTGCTGGCCATTTGTTCTCTTATTTTATGTACTGCCAAGTGTCCCTTTGCCAGGACTGATTTCCTGGTATTTACAGTAAAGTACTCTGCATCCATTCGGCTTTGGAAGTCATGGCTTCGTTTAATGTCCAGTCGGTTAAAAGCAACACGCACGGACGTACGGTCTACAGGCGCAGGCGTGTTTCCCGCCCTTACGCTAAAGCGCGCGTATTTAAATTTTGACGTTCACCTGTAATTTTAATAAAGCATAGACAATTTATGATATGCAAATCTAGTGTATTCAAAATATCGTAAAACACCTCTCGTTAATAGGTAAGTTTTTCGATTGATATTCAAACAGAATTGTTTTTTTTTTTTTTCGTTTCATTGAATTCACGGAATCACATCTATACCGAATTATGGTTACGATACTAAACCTTTTATTGTATTTTAATGCATCTGCCCGTATTCCCTATTGCAGGAAGCTGTGCAGTTGTTGAAATTCAATAGTTACGATTGTTTATGTTTATTACTCCATGTGTACTCATTTCCTGGGTCGTAATTGATTTCGCGTTGGTTTATGAAGGCGCAGTGTCCAACAATAACCTTCTCGTATCTATCATCCGGTATATTCAATGATAATGAGTATGATTTTAGATTATTTTAATAGATGATTTTGTAATTACATCACCTATGATGTTTTCGTTTTCGAAATTCCAAAGATAGCATCCGATTTTGTTATATTATTATATTATATAAGTAGCTATCATTTATACACCTCATCTCTATTCAAGAATCAAAACATTTTTTTTTAATATTTTTTATGTTATGTTCAATTATTTTGTTGTATCGTATTTAATAAACAGAAGCTTCCGATACATTATGTTTTGTTTAATATTAATTATATAATTTAAAATAAAATCATTTAATGTAAAAAATGTATTTAAAAAAAATGATTTATTTGGGCTTTATGAAGTTCTTATCTTTAAATATTAAATGTATTTCTTAATAAATGAATTTGTTTGCTTTGTCATTTTCCGGTTACGAGAGCTTCTTTCTTCATCGCTACTGGCTATGGCGCGTTTGTCTAGGGTTATCATAAAGCACTTATGAAATTATAATTCTGTTCCTTCGTACATTTCAATGACCAACTTCTTTGTTTATGATATATATTTCGTATATGTGGGCACTGGCGTAAAGTGGTTAAAGAGGTCCAGATATCACAGCGTGTATGTTACTACCCACCATCAGACGTGAAGTCGAAGGTTCAATTGTATTCAGAGTTTCGGACAGACTAAGCCGCATGACTACTTTGCGCATGAAATAGTCAAGATGGTGGTACTTACTACTGCTAGGGGCCTAGAATACCAAAATAATTATGTTTACTGCATATTAGCCTCAGTTGCGTGATAGCTTTTAATTAGTGTTTTAAAGGCTCCGGCTACTGCTTAGAACTAGGTGTACGCTTATCTCTTCCACTCGCAAAGTAATGATTACTACAACTAGCATAATTGAAAACAAATCTCCAAAAATCTCTACCCAGCGTGCTTCGAACGTTAATTATTTCACGAAACTTCTCTCGATTAATTACCACACCATGCGTACACGCGCCCAAGAAAGCGGCTGCTATGATCCGACGACCCAATTTGTTTTCCGTTTTATTTACCTTAGCAATGTAGGCAATGATAAGTGCAGCCTTTATTCAGGTCACGCCGGCGAGACTGCAAGAGAAACGCAAGGTTTAACGATAGGGATTGCAGTGCTTTTAAAAACTAGTCGTGCGTAAACTCTATCTTCGTTGGAACGTTTATTGCAACCGCTGATGCTATATCGCGTATTGACGTGTTTACGAGTTACGGCTCTCGGAATATCTTAAATAAATTAAGGTTAATATCGTCATCGCTGCTAGCCGAAAGGAAGTTCATTAGCCTTTATGGAGCTGTGTCTATGAACAGCAAAACTTCAATACCACTGCCCACTAAACGTGAACCTGTAGTCTCATAATTGCATGGTAACCAAATTGTAAGTCATAGAGGGCCTGGGTCGCATTAGAGGAGATTAAAAAAAAAACAAAAACTGAACGCGTCACTACTCTGTGCAGGAGACGAGGCCTGGACAGACCAGGCCAGCACTAGTGTGGGGCTGCGGAAAAAATTCGATTCCCGCGGCCCCGCGCGCACGTGTGGGGAGACACCTGGGTGGTTTTAGTCGGTATGAGTCCGGCACTCCCCTCCACCTTTCCCCAGGCGGAGGTAGTCCATGAGGATTTCCCCCAAAAAAAAAGTCGATTATTGGTCGCAGAGCATTTGATCATGTAAAATCTGTATCTCCAGTTCCGGTGATCATGTTCAGTGGACACCGGTTTGGCTATGCATTGCTTATGTCCATGAGCAACAGTGATTACTTATCAATTGAAAGAAGTACATGCCAGCTTGTAATAACAATGAAAAACAGGGCGTCTCGCTATAAGTTTGATTTTTGAAAGTAGCTCTCGGCATTCCTGTCTAAAAGCTCCGATGATCTCTTTGCATCAGGTTCGCTGTGAGTTCGATCACTTATCTAATGAAATTAAACGAATTGTTCTCGAAGTAGCATAGAAGAAGCAAGTAGAAGTCAGTAGTACGTTTTTGTTTTTTTTTATTGCTTAGTTGGTTAGACGAGCTCACAGCCCATCTGGTGTTAAGTGGTTACTGGAGCCCATAGACATCTACAACGTAAATGCGTTCTAAGATCTCAGTTTTATGCGTTTCCTTCCCACTGTAAATTTAATGAATAAGCCAGTAATAATATTGAATAAGAATGATTAAGATAATTCATCTCATTTGAAGAATTTAAATTTAAGATTGCTAAATACTTAACAATCTAAATTAATCACGTAATATTAATTGTAGTAAATCAGCATGAGTTCTGAAAAAAAAAACCAAATTAAAACGAATCCTAAAAATTTGTTTAGTCTCATCTAATATCAGGTTCTATCTAGTACATGGATGTAATACATAGTCAATTGAATGCTTTCATTCTTCTTCTTCTTCTTCTCTGTCGTTTCCTCATTGCTGAGGGTCGTGACCACCTTGGTCCAGTTTTTGCACCAGCTTCCTCCAATGCTGCCTGCATTCGGCCTGCTTAAGGGCGCCCGGGACGCTGGTGTTTGTGGCCTCCTTGATAATGTCCGTCCACCTGGTTGGCAATCTTCCTCGACTTCTCTTTCCTTCCACGTGACCTACAACTATTAATTTTTCCAAGTTCTCGGGATTTTGTCGGGCCACGTGTCCGAAGTACTTGAGGAGACGCTGCATGCAGATTGTAGATAGACGGGTCTTGACGTTTAGCTCCTCGAGAATTGACACATTTGTTCGGCGCTCCGTCCAAAATGCTTTCATTACGCATACCTTAAAATAAATAACGCATAAAACGTTTAAAGGCCCCCGAAGAATTCCACTACCTTCAATTGGAGTCGTTATGCTATTAAAGACATCAACGCTACATCGTCTCGTGTATTTGTCACTCATGATATTAGAAGCATCTTCATTTATCAAACGAATAGCTTAGTTCATGAATCACGTTAATTAAGATTGTGATTTGGTAAATGTGGCCTGTTTTTTGTCTTGAATTCACCATAGGTTTAGTTACTAGTTTAAAACGCCTATAATTCGATTTGTTTGTTTCTTAGAAAATAAGCGTGCTCCAAATGTGGAACTTTTGGAAATTATTTTTATAGTATGGTAAAATTAGGCGAGTCGCATACATACATATACATACGCATACATATACCGCACAGTATTTCGTACGATATTCGCGACTCGTAAATTGTTTTCATCTTATTCGTTTCTATTGAAGATGCTGTGAAGATGATGCGTAGGTATGTAAGTGCCCTTTCTGAGTGCAAGTCACGGTAAGGCCAATACAAGTGGAGCACCAATAAAGAATGTTTCAAAATAGGGGTTTAAATAGCTCCTTAACATTCTATAATTCAAAAATATTTTCACTTTCTCTGAAAATGAAGTGGCGGTAAAATTTAGCGGACGGAGTCGCGGGCAAAAGCTAGTAATTAAATAAATAAAAAGACAGTAGTTAGCTTAGCACAATATTCAAATGTCGACAGATGACGTCATTGTCCGTCACAACGAAAACAGCAGTATTGGAAACGTCCGAAATAGTAAACGCGAGATTTAACTCGTAAAATAGGAATTAATTATGTGATTTAGATTTTTAATACGCTTTTATTAGCTTCAGACGTATGTATGTATGTTTGTAACGGAATCTTTGAACAAAAATTTTATCCTCTTCAAAACATCGGATTAACTTGAAATTTGGTATACTTATTAAGGACCGATGACAATTCACTATTTAAAAAAAAAATTAAAAAAATAAATTAAAAAATTAAAATTCAACTAAAAATTGTAAAATAAATAAGTAGAAAAATAAATAAGTTTTTTTAAACTTTTTTTTAAGCTTTTTTAAAATCGATGACCTTAGAGGTTTTCATAAAAATTATCGTATCCAGCAAAATGGATGTGAAGTTGCGAGCTAACGAAGCGGGCGAGAAATGTAACGTTATGTTTACAAATTGATAACAGGTTATCCGCTTTAGCACACTGACACAGTGCAGGTTACATGTCGTAATAGTTTGGTAATACTCGTCGCACAATATTTGTCTCGTTTATTGACTCAGAGCGAGATAATGTCGCGGTCATGTGAAGCGATTCGCATTTTCTTTCGTTTATCAAGTTTTAATTAAAGTACAATTTTGACGTATTCACGTGATTTTCAGCTCTTACGAAGCGAAGCCGCTAATATACACATGACGATTGTGACTTCAAAAAGTAGTGGAATCAATTAAAGTAATTTTAATCGATTTTTAACCGACTTCAAAAAAAGAGGGGGTTCTCAATCCGACTGTATGTTTTTTTTATGTTTGTTACCTAACAACTTTTGACTGGGTGAATCGATTTTGATGATTCTTTTTTTATTAGAAAGCTGACGCTTTCCGTGTATTTCTTTTTACAATTTAATCCAGTTCTGATAGTGGTATCCATAAGAAAACCATATAAATCTAAATATGATGAATAACTCAATATCAGGCCAACCGATTTCGATGATTATTGTTTTTAGTGTATATTAATTTGTTTTGGAATATCTTTTTTTTTCTATTTGAAGTCGTTTTTTGTTAAAGCATGTCTATTTATTCATCGAAATTTCGTTAAGTATTAATGAAGATAAAACTTTTTTTAAAAACACACACAAAAAATAACTGTATGATTTGAAGAAACACATTAAATGTATGAACTTCATATCATGAAATTGGTAGATGTTATTGGTTAATTTGATTACTTTTGAAGTGTAACTTCTTCTTTTGTCTAATAGAGCAGACGTGGTAAAATCGAAATCCGGAAACCTGTTATGGTCATACGTATTCAGCGCTTCAAGTTAATATGAACATTGCTTCGGTGGCGTATGGTGTCATTGTTAAAAAAATGTGATAAGATCGCTCCAATGAGTTATGGAAGTTTTAATATTATAATGCTATATATCGTAAATGAAATCGTTATTATTGTTATTATGTTTATACATTTTAAGAAAATAATCTTTATAGTTTTTGGTAAATAATTGTCATAGCATGTTGTTACTATAAATTATTGTCATATGTACTGCAACGATCTGAATTAATTATAACTATTTTAATATTCTCATTTAAGTGAATTTATGTAATTCTTTTGAGAATAAAGAATATCTTTATTATCATGTAAAACACAATTTGTTTTAGAACTACGAAATCGGGTTAAGGAACTCCATATTTTACAACATCGTCCTCTTGGGTATCTCGAATGAAATATCACTAATAAATTTCTCTGTACATTTTACAGGCAGAGCATAATTATATTATAAATTAACAGGCTGAGACATTATAGGCGTGCTTCGCTAATATGCTTTCATAGTAGAGACGTCTGCTTGGCGATCATTTTTGCAGAACCACAAAAGAAATTAAACTTTGAAAGCGAAGTGTTTATTTTGGGTTTCAATTATGCATTAATAGTTTATCTTTAAGATTTTGGGTAGTGGGGCGTACGAGCTCTTGGCCTACCGGGTGTGAAGTGGTGATCGGGTTCTTTTGGAACCACAGCTTGTTTTTATTTAAATTTTTATTGAGTAGTTAGTCAACTACCTCTTAGTGTTTTAGCGCAGGCGATTCCTTGTGTTTTGTGTTCGCTGCCGGTATTATTACTTACTATTTATAAGCAACAGTAAACGTCTGATATCTGATAAGCCATAAGCTTGCGAGAAAAATGAAGCCACATCTATCAATAAAGCATTTTCGATATTAATGGGTTGATAGACATTGAGATTGGATTAATCCCATTGATAGCCAACGGTAATCCGACAACGACTTCTCGTCTCAATAGGATATTTGATTTAACTAAAAAATAGGCTCAGGAAACAGAAAAACGTGACGCATAAACCCTTACTGGTGGTAGGAACTCTTGTGAGTCCGCGCGGTTAGGTACCACCACCCTGCCCACTTCTGCCGTGAAGCAGTGATGCGTTTCGGTTTGAAGGGTAGGGCAGCCGTTGTAACTATACTTGAGACCTTAGAACTTATATCTCAAGGTGGGTGGCGCATTTACGTTGTAGATGTCTATGGGCTCCAGTAACCATTTAGCACCAGGTGGGCTGTGAGCTCGTCCACCCATCTAAGCAATAAAAAAAAAACCTTAAGGCTTGCACGTTACAATCTTGTGAGTTGCGTATTAATTATATTATGTAAATATTTTTTTCAAATATATTATATTGGATTGTTGTTACATCATAAACTTCACGTGACACAAAAGGTAAACTCTATCGGTGTTTTTTTTTCTGGATTTTATGTCATATTAGTTTTATAAATACCAAAATATGGGTGACAAGCAATTTGTAATTATTTTCGTATATCCGACAAATATAATAATATGAAGATTGTTGCAGTCATTCACGTAATCGAGTTCGTGATTTGTACTAAATTATCCGATAATATTTAAAAGTGCTACAAACAGGAAGCTACTTTAAAAAACCTCCCATAAACATAATAATATAAGAGATCTTTGAGATTGGCCGAAGAAGACGAAATTGGCTTTAATACCAAAAAGGTAGAAAGGGTTCAGTGAATAGATAGCTTTAGCATGAAATGACTCAGTGTTACGAACGCCGTTGTTTGCATCTATCTTAGTACTTCCGTTCACTACAAGAATGGGAACTCATTAATTTATACACATAATTGGAAGTATCCACAGACTGCGAAGTACTTAAATACATTTTGTATGTAGCTGTTAAAATACTCATGCCTAATTAATTGTATAGCAGTATAAAAATAACGCTTAATGTTGTTTCTTAGTTAATATATACTATCATTAGTTTGAAAGACAACAATTTTATAACATCCGTTAATTATCATGACTAGAATCATCGGGATAAGGAAATGATTGTATTTATTTTCTTTTATCGATTTTTCACAAATCGTAGACTTTTTCATAATATTAATTTCGTTTCCTATACTTTACAGTACTCGTGATCACTGTCATTGCGAAATGACACGAAAACTTCAGAAATAGTATTATCTATATATTAATACGTGAAGCAAAAACTTTGTATCCCGTTTTACGAAAATTGCACGGACGGAGGAGTATGAAATTTCCCACACTTATAGAGAATATAGAGAAGAAATGCACAATGCTAATATATTTTTAAAATAATGCATAAAAGATACATTAAATCAATAAAGAAAACATTACACACACTACATACCATGTATTTGACGCACACACGCATGCATACTATTTATTGTCAAACTTTTGTTGTTGGCGTCTGTGGTCAAATTGAGAATAGATTAAACATTGTTTGTCTTTGTTAATATTTTTTATAGTGTAGTCTTGGCGAAATTTGTGATTATAGAAGTATAAAATACAATCATAATAGTGTACAAACCTACAATTCCAATTAATTGTAGTCGAATTTCGACTACTGCGGGACCTCTAGTAACAATAAAAACGCGATATCGAATGATTATTTATATTTCGAATTTTCATTAATGTGATTTTTGTGGTTTGATGTGGTAGGTGGACACATTAGTTCACTGTCTTTCGGGTATTCAGTTGCTAAGAGCTCGCAGATATCCAGGAATGTCGCCAAAAACCTTGAGACGTAAGGTAGAAATTTGAATAGCATGAAAACAGTTACCAAAACGTACGGTCAAGCTAAGGTTGATTCGCGACAGAAAAAAACGATGAAGCTGACACAACATTCCCTAAAACTGATTTAATTGCATGTTTGATTTTATTATACGACTAATGTAAACTTCATTTTTCTTTTGAATCCAATGTTATGTAATGTAATTAAATTAAAATGTTAAATATAGAAACGTTGTGACTGATTTTCGAAAAATCAAAGAAAAATTTAGAGCTTTTCGTAAAGAATGACAGAGTAATTAATAATTTATCGAATGTTTGGAAATCGCTGGAAAAATATCTGGTCATCGTTCTCGTCGAACCCGTCGCTTGCGACGAAGGGCTCGACGAGTAAATTAACCCTCAGACACAGTCCACTGAGTTTCTCGTCGGATCTTCTCAGTGGGTCTCGTTTCCGATCCGGTGGTAGATTCAGTGAAGGCTCTTTCTAGGGTTCGTGTTAGCAACGTCATCAGGTTTGAGCCCCGTGAGCTCACCTACTAGTTAAGGCGACGCTGATATAGCCTCTCAAGGCTATCAGCTTAGGTAGGAAAAAAAAATAAAAAAAAGGAAAAATAGTAACAATTAAACATCTATATTATATTTGTGAATGTATGATTAAGCCTAGTAAAAATAATAATTTAGATCTTCGGTCATGGCGGTATATGATTTGCACCATCCTCGCGAGCCTCAAGCAAACGATTTTTGGAGATTTAAAGGCAAATAACAATGGTGGATGTAACAATTTTTTTTTTTAAATAAAGTGTGTCTTGTGACTAATATATCCTCAGCAACGCAAGCCGGAAGACCAAACAGATAGCCATTGTCTTATCTATAAGTGCGTCTGTGTCTTAAATCAATGAATTGATATATTGATCGCAGTTTTTCAGTCAAGTCAATATATGATTGTACAAAAAACATATAAACACCTATATATATTTGTTTGAGCATTTATACACACTAATCTATACAATCATTGAATCAACCGCGACATAATTTGCAGTAGTGAAAGCTAGGGAATAATTATTTTGTTAATAAAATTCCTAAATTTTCGATTATTTGTAATTCTTCTAAATTGTTATAAAAATGGTGTGCTAACGTTAGTTACGATGGATGATAAATATAGACTAAAAATATATTTTTTTTTATTGTTTCAGGCACACGTTAATTAAGGAAACATGAAAAATTATCGTTCTCAACGGTATGGTGAAAATTATCAGCCAAGGTGTAACGTGACGCCATAAACTATGGACATAAAAAGTGGCATATTTTTAAAACACGACGTTTCAGAAACTATAAACATTTTTATTTAACGTATATTAAAATGATTAGAGACAAGTTCAAATTTAATGTCAGTAAAAGTTTATAGTGTATTAAAATGGAGAACGGGCAGTTTCTGTGGGATTTGTTTTGGTATGTAAATTATGCGATATTTATATTCTGTTCGTCAGATTTTAGTAATTTGTTAATGACCTCATGACAGAGGCCATGAGAACAAACGAGTCCATTCTAAGGCAGCTAAACATCCGAAAAAGGCTCTCTTCCATCTGCCGGGAACGTGTTATGAGCTTTTTTGGACATATCATGCGGTCTCCTAGACATGAATTAGAGAAGCTCATAATTACGGGTCGCATAGAGGGCAAGCTTTTTTTAATTATGATTGAAGGATTACTGGTGTCCTTGAGGCCTTTCCAGTTTGACCAGGACAGGTGGGCGAGCAAAGACTCAACCAGGAGGGGTGGGTTTGCTAACAGCTGCCCGAGCGCCTCCGACGGATACCTAACAACTCCATAGCAGCTGATTCGCGAATGAATCTACTAATGGATCGGAATCGCGACCCGCTGAGAAGATCCGGCGAGAAACTCAGCGAGCTGATGCATGGGTTAGGTTGCACGTCGAACTCTTTGTCGAGTTCGACGAGTACGGTTACCAGAGTCCCTAAGCCTGCTCCTAGTGTTAGAGCTGAAGGCGTCATAGAGGGCAAGCGCGCCGTGGACAGAACACCAGCCAGATGGTCAGATCTAGTAAGAGAAGCACTTGGTGGTAGTCTGTACCATGCAGTCCTTGCCATCCATGATCGAACACAGTGGAAGAACGTCACATGTGGTCGCGATCCTCAGTAGTGAGGGAACGGTATAGAAGTTTTTTTTTGTTTTTTTTTTTATTGCCTTTGTAGGCATACGAGCATACGGCCCACCTGATGGTGAGTGGTTACCGTTGCCCATGGACTTCAGCAATGCCAGGGGCAGAGCCAAGCCGCTGCCTACCGAAGTAGAAGTAATGACCTCAAAAAAGAGGAGGTTCTCAATTTTACTGTACTTTTTTCGTGTGTGTTACCTAGGAATTACAATGTTAACCGATTTTGATGATTCTTTTTCATTACAAAGTTAGCAGCGTCCCATTTAAATTTTATTTATGACCATTCCTAAATTTGAGCTATCCTTAACAAGGCGTATTTAATTCTTTTATTACACTGTTGATATTCTCAATTTAGTTCGATGAAGCTAGTTTACTTTTTCGTTATAATTTTGTACGATTGCATTCAATTTTTAATATTTTTGTTGTTGTTTTCGAAACCATTCGCGCATGCACGGCCCATTTGATGGTACTGATCACTACCGTCATATACCATCAATTTCACTGACATGGGCCAGGCCACCCATATCAGTCACAAGCAGGGGCTAAGTTAATGTAGCTTATATACCCAAAAACTTTACTGGTGGTAGGAAAGACCTCTTGTGAGTCCGCACGGGTAGCTACCACCACCCTGCCTATTTCTGCCGTGAAGGGCAGGCCAGCCGTTGTAACTATACTGAGACCTTAGAACTTATATCTGAAGATGGGTGGCGCATTTACGTTGTAGATACCTATGGGCCAGTAACCACTTAACACCAGGTGGGTTGTGAGCTCGTCCACCCATCTAAGTAATAAAATAATAATAATAATAATTGCACGTGTGCTATCTGAGAATCCGGCTGTAAGCACCGTTGTTTGTTATTAATCAAAACTAATACACTTCAGCGCACCGCACAAATCACGGACCGACATGTTTATTTTATCACAAATATAGCAACATTACATGTATACAGGGTGTGTGGGAACCATTCCCGAAGACCACAGATAATAGTGCCATACAATTGACGTGTTGGTTGTTTTTATCTATGCCTTTATTTGTAATGTAACAAATCATATGACACGTCTCGAGAGAGCGCAGGTCGTTATCCCGTATGGACTGGTAGCGCAATTCCGCCTGTTTCTGTCACTAAACAAACACAAATAAATCTACATTACGTTTGAGGATAGTTGACGGTATTCAAATTATTGTTGTAGCGTCTATAGACACAGGTAACGGTAATAGAAAGTTCATAACATAGTCTAATTTGAAAAACAAAATGAAATGGAGTAACATTTTTAATAGCATCATCGATAATCCTAGCTTATTTCCAAAATGATTGCAAGTGCGTGGCAAGAAAAAAATGCCAAATAAGATATCAAGGTTGACAGCTGATTAGCGGAGCATGTGACGTTTTAATAGCATTATCGATGGTTAAGGATGTTTTTTTAAACTGTGTGTTGGTCTGTGCGAAGGAAACTAAAAAGGAATTTACTTTTTGAACGCTTTTAGCTTGTTTACGTTGGTTTAAAAACTGCACAATAAAGTCGATACCCAATAAATTTGAGTGAATGGTAAATTTTACGAGGATGCGTACGTGCGCAACGATATCGAATTGTTAGGGTTAACGCTCGGTGATCTGGTTTTAGTTAAAATTTATTAAATAACATTCTAGTCCGTGGAAGTGGGTATAACGGTGAAATTTTCTATTTATGCACGCGCCTGTTCGTTCATTAATAAAATCGAATTGTATAGTTTTAAGAATGCAATATTAGAGATTAATACGATGGGCTATTTGGAGTTAATGCTGTGCCTGCTTTGTTTTAACGATAGCACCTGCTTTTATTTAAACTATAACTAAAATTTAAAACTTTTGTAATTTTAGTAGGAGAGTGTAATTTTTTTTTTATTTCTATACATTCTAAGCTTATGTACGTATTATTTTTTTATTTCTCAGACGTGTGAACGAGCTCACAACCCACCTGGAGTCAAGTTATTATCTAAGCCCATAGACATCGACAATGTTAGTGCCGACCGCCTTGAGATATGAGTTATAGTCGCTATAGATAGCCTCAGTTTTATAGGAATAAGGCTGCCTCACTCTTAAAACCGGAACATGTTACTGCTTCGCGATAGAAATACGCAGGGCGGTGGTACCAACCTGTGAAAGTTCAGAAAAAGACCTTAGCATCGGCAAAAAAGTATATTATAAAAGTGCCATTTAAAAGTATATTTGTCACTACTAAATTATACAATGCTAAAAGTTATTACTTATGAATTCAAAGCGTAGTGACATTAGTACTCGGATATTGTTAATAATGTATATCTGTGCAAAAAGAATAAGTCACGCTAACGGTGATAATTTAGTGATTTAAAAAAAATGAAAACATTCAAATTCCGAACAACATTTGTTGATGATTTGAAGATCTTAGTTTTGCAGTCGTTTACTGAAAACCTTAATGATATATAAATAAGTAAATTGATTTACACATTATTTAGGTTCATATGCGTACACATATTTCATAGATTTAAATACTCTTCCACGTAACGGGATAGGTAAGTACATTTTCAATGCATATAAAATTTCCATTCCTCTCTAAGAATACCGAACAATATACTAATTACGCCGACATTGTTCGTCCTTTACAAATATTATTGTACTGTGTCGAACGGTAACCTATTGTACGGTATTCGATGGTCCTTCGAAATGTAAATAATGGAAATCATATGGTATTCACGGGAGCACGCGCTGAGTCACAATGGAAAAAATTAAAAAAAATAAAAAATAAAGAAACTTTGGGAGCTCGTAAATTTTACGGTTATTCAAATGTCAGTGGATTATAAAACGTGGTATGACGATACTTGTAGTTGATATCTTAGATAATAAAATTAATGATTTTCTTATTTTGCTGGAGGTCTAATTATGAATTGTTTGTTTATTGCGTAGATAGGTAATCGGGTTTACGGGCTATTGAGTGGTTCCCAGGGTTCATAGGTATCAACGTGAATCCTGCCATCCATGCTTGAAACATGATCTAAGCCTCATGGTCAAGCCTCAATTGTTTAACGGCTGTTCCACCCTAAAAACGATAAAGACTGCTTCATGACAGAAATAGGCAGGGTGCACTCCGTCCTGTGGCTTTAGGACATAAATTGATTTCTTAATGACATTGATACATTAAGCTGGTCTTGTCACTATAACTGATAAATCTTGTGTATAAAGCACGATTGATACAGCAAAGCGTCCAATATTCAGTGAGCCAACAAGAATAAAAAGCAATATTCGAAACTTAAAAAGAAAAAAAAAAACGTGTGGCACTCGGGAACTGCGGTAAAGCTATTGCATAGCATTTTTTATCAACTTATGCAATTATAATAAGACAATAATAATTTAATAATAAAACAAGACCACGCTATATTAAACATTAATAAAAGCAAAACCTTAACTGTTCCCTTCACACTCATAAGCTAGACCGCGCGAGAGAGAGATGGGCAGACTTTTCATGATGCGCATGCAGTGTAACATCACGCCACGTGCTTATCCACAAACACTACACAAGCGCAACGTGTGAATGTGTTGAACGCGAGCTTTTTTTTTTTTTATGATTGAAAGTTTACTGGTGGCCCGAAGGCCTTTCCAGTTTCACCAGGACAGGTGGGCGAGCAAAGGCTCAGCCAAGAGGGGTGGGATTTGCTAACAACTGCCCGAGCGCCTCCGAAGGAGACCTAACAACTCAAGAGCAATTGTTTCGCGAATGAATCTACTACCGGATCGGAATCGCGACCCGCTGAGAANAACACAGAAACAACAAAAGGAAACAAAACAAATAAAAACTTCCAGAAAGAGCACTTAGTCGGCAGATGTACCACAAACACAGGCCGCGCGAACAATGGCCGGGCTAACAAAAGCCGGGCGAACAAAGACCGGGCGATCGAGTGGACGATGAGCACGTCCGCACGTGACGGGTGCCTCTATCGGAATGAACGCGAGCTACACGGTAGGCGGAGTGAGGGGTGTAAGGTTTTTTTTGTTACGGAATTTCATGATTCCGCCGCGCTCAAGGCCCGCGATAAAAGCTATGCAATAGCTTAAAAATGCAACATAAAAATTTATTTGCAATTGGCAGAATCTTGGTTGCGCTTCTAGCATAGCTGATGTCCATGATGGTGATTATCTACGATTAGACGGGTCGTGTGCTCATCCGCCTATAAAAGCAATAAAAGAGAAGGTTCGTTTATCATTGTGTTATAAAGTCTCACGAGGAAGGGATTGCATTATTAAATACACGCTTACATTGTAAGAATTCTTGCAAAGTGGGCAATTTCACTGCTGTCATGTCAAGCGCTAACAAGCGACAGCTCGAAGCCGGCTCGATAACAAGTCGTAACTGTATATAGCAGTGTTAAATCGTTACAATTCATAACATGAATCGTTGCTATTATTCAGTGATAGCTGATAGACGATAACGATTTTACGCATCGACAAAACTAGCTTTGCAAAATAATCATTGTGCGTATTAAGATGTCGTTCAATATCTATCCGTTTTAAATTTTAGTCATATTCAATTTTGTTCTCTTGCGAATATAAATAAATGTCTGTAATTCGCGATTTTCATTAGGCGAGTTCGTATCACCGTTTTAATTTTTAATGTTTTATCTGTAAATGATGTTTTTAATCGAAATCTGCTTATGTTAGCTTAGGATTATGCAGGATGTAAACATAATATGTATAAATAATTAATTACATAATTGTTATTTTAAAAGTCGATTTAAATTCATTAGAAAGTGTGTTCAGAATTAGAAGTGTTTTCTTGGAAATTAAGTAATTCTGTATATTCGGTATATTATAGAATAATTTGTCAGCACATCGCTTCATAGGTCAAAAGGGCCTTTGTAAGGTGTTGGGTAAAAATTATACTTTATTCCAATTACGAATTCCCTTTTGACACTTCTAAGAACGTAACTCTTCACGTTTCGCATGATTTGAAATAATAATAGTTTTTTGTTCGTGGTCGTAAACATTATCTAAAAAATACACAATCAATCTTAATCATTATACAATTAATTCACACACACACAATAACATAATAATAAAATCTGTCTCATGGGACTTCGTAATTGTTATAGCGTGCATGAGGCATACTTACCGTGAAAGAGTCAAGGAATCACAAAATATGCTAGAGAATAATTAAGATATTCAACAATAAATCTTGTCTTGTATTTATTAATAACTTTTGTTAGTTAATCAATGTACCGGAAATTCGGCTATCTTGTCAGAGTTACAAATAACAATTATTGTTCCTATTTACTGAGGATAAGGAGTGTTATTTAGCACTCAGCGGTAGGTAATAATACTATTTACCTATTTCTACAGAGATGCAGTCATGCGTTCCGATTTACGTCTCAAGATCGATAGCGACATTTGCATTTTGAAATTTATTGGCTTGTACAAAGACTTAGAGCAACAAAAAGAATAGATCTTTCACATTTCTAAAATTGTATCGCTAATGTGTCACTGTGTTACAGGAGACATGGAGTAATTATATTTGTGTGGTAGTGGCGGCGGCGGCGCGGTCTCTATAAATCCAATTAGTAATATTGACATGTTTATCTTAACTTTACTGTAGATTAATGACCCTTGTTTATTTTGATTTATATTGCACGAGATAGAGAATGCGCAGATAATAATGAATGAGTCTTGCGATGTCTAATTATAGTTTTATTTCAGTGAGTCTTATTTCATGAAAATGTTAGTATCATATTGGACAATGTCACGTTATGAAACATAAACCATGCCGTAAATATGCCAACAAACTCTTGACAAATCCCTATGCAGCATGATAAGAGGACACGCCTGCACTGAACCCACCTAAAGTGGAATAAGGGCAGGAATAAGAAAAAACTTCAGAGGTGTCAAGGGACACCCGGATGGAACAAAGTTCCTTTCGATTAATTAGTGAAGGAATTGTAATTTTTTTTTAAAGTTATAATAATAAATTACGGCATTATGAAGAAGAAAAAACAATACTATGAACTAAATTACTATTGTTGAAACGCTATCTCGAGAAACTGTACTCATTACGCGGACCAATCGGATACGAGCAATGTCACGCGATAAGCGCCTACACGTTGATTGGTCAGAATNACTATGAACTAAATTACTATTGTTGAAACGCTATCTCGAGAAACTGTACTCATTACGCGGACCAATCGGATACGAGCAATGTCACGCGATAAGCGCCTACACGTTGATTGGTCAGAATGACGGATCTAAAAAGTGTCGTGACAACTTTTCGTAAGAATTTTTTCCGTCTAGCCCCCTTTCACAACGCGCGATAAGGAAAAGATTGGCCAGTATTGTTGTCAATGGTGTCATATAAGCTAACAATAAAATTATAATGACGCAGTGTAAGCTGTAACAGTTCCCTTGTTCCTGATCGCATTGCTTATTTGTGTCATTTAAATTAAATTCCAAAAGTAGCAGACAATACGACTTCATATGATTTAGGAAGATAAGCTTGTTTTAATCATCCTTGTAAAATAGATACTTTGTAGACGCTTTGTCCATTGTTGTAAATTTGTAAGAACTTACTTCTGTTTTAACAAGTACTAATACGGTATACTTAAATTTTTTTTTTTCTTTTAGCGATTTTTATATTGCTTAAATGGGTGGACGAGCTCACAGCCCACCTGGTGTTAAGTGGTTACTGGAGCCCATAGACATCTACAACGTAAATGTGCCACCGACCTTGAGATATAAGTTCCAAGGTCTCAGTATAGTTACAACGGCTGCCCTACCCTTCAAACCGAAATGCATTACTGCTTCACGGCTGAAATAGACAGGGCGGTGGTACCTACCTGTGCGGACACAAGAGGCCCTACCACCAGTAAATTTTTCCAATAAAGTATTGGAAATTTATTTAGATCCGCAATATATAGATCTTGATTGAGAAGCGAAATTATTTATCGATTCGAAGTTAATATATATGTATTGATTAAATTTACTAATTGATTCCTGCGTGGGAAAAGTCGCAACAAAGGCAGCCAAAAACCTCGTATTACTGATGCTCGTTCCATTCTCATAGCACGACATTCGGAGACGGAACGATTTTATCATAAAAATAACGGCGATCAGCACTTAATAAACCACTTAAGACATTCATTAGGGATTTTACAGAGTCGTTCGATCGTTTTAATGTGGAGTGTAGCTCTCCAATGGAATATGGCCTATGGACGTCTAATAGAGATGTCAGATTGCGCAATGCGGTGAGAACTGCGTGGGCGCAGTTTTACAGGGTTGCTAGTTAAAAACAAAAACAAAAAGGTTTTATTTAACACAACAGCAATATTACCGTTGCATTTCGTAGTAAGTTTCACCATGAAAGTTGAAGGTACAAATATTCGCACATAAAAACTGAATCAAAATCTTTTTCTAAAATAAAGTAATTCAGTTGAACTTGGCTTACCGTTTTGAATACAAATTTAAACCTAAAATAGAGCGGTAATTAACGTGATATAGCAGAAATTATCTCAGTTATCATTGATTTATTGCATAGCTTCGTTAAAGCGCGACAAGACACAATTACAACCATAAAATAATAAATAACAATTAGATATTATATGAGATAAAATTTATGCTTATGATATATTATTACTGAAAATATTTATGTCACTGTCGTTTGACTTATGATTTATTTTATTGGAGTGGAGTGGAGTCTTTCGCTTGATTTGTTTATTAAGGTGCTTTAATATCTTACATTGCCTCGCATTTTCATTTACATTTCGAACCAGATTTCCGAGTTTTTATTTAACAAACATCGTCCAAGAATTAAAATGTTTGACCAATTATAAATATTCGCTATTTCGTATTATGATTTTTCTATAAGTAGCTACTAACAACCTTATTAACTTCTGCTTTTTATAAATTATTTAATGCACTATTGATATGGGTTAACGAGTTTCTAGCGTAAAATTGTTACCGTAGGCCAAACCATGAATGCCAGCGTGTTATAATAAGATATGAGTTTAAAGTATCAGCTGTTTTAATGATAGTTGTTCCGTTTAAACTAAAATGGGCTTTGCGGTAAAAATAGGCAATATGGCGCTACTTAAGTGTGCGGGCATTCAATATGCCCTAATAGCAGTAAGTGCCTTTTTGCGATCGGAGCACGCAAAGAACACTACTGCCCATTTTCTCTTGAACCTTAGTCACTTCTTACCGACCAACGAGAAGAGATATTCTAGGTCGAACCAAACAGCTAAGTACTTTTCATGCCAGCGAGTATTCGACTCAAACACAAAGTCTATCGTTATATTTAATACGACGATTATTCATCCATGAGACATTTTTGGAATTCAATACTTTTGTTCAACGAATTCTACTTTTAGTTGTATAAGGCTTTAAATTGTACATTTTAGGCGAACATTTACCGAAACATTTTTGAAATATCTTTTCTATTACATTTTCTTTTCATTATATAATAGTCGTGCTAACCTTATCAGCCCTAAAAAACTAATACTCCAAATTGGGAAAGTAATTTGAAAAACAAAGTGAATCAGTGTCAGAATCACCCACGCGTCTATCCGTTAGGTTTAAGCTTGAACATTTGTCTGTTTATCTCCAGACAATAATGTTCTGAGAATGTTGCCAGTCACAACAGAGTTAGGGAGATAATAATGTGTTGGTACAACAAGTTATACTGAGTTCAAATGTCACATTTATGGAGTTGTTAGTAGAGATGAGTAATCAAACAACATCGATCGGTGCCCATCGATATTATTGCAATTCACACAATAAAAACACATAATTGTATGTCTCGTGAACCGTCTCTAAGGGTGATTTTTTTAGTTTTAGTACTACTAAGTGGAGGAGACTATTTCAACTAGTCTAGAGTTGAAATCGGTAAGCAGCGGATTGACTCTGCCATTGCTGACGTCCATGTGCGACGGTAATCACTTACCATCAGGTCGGCCGTATGTTCGTATGCTTGCCAGGGCAAAAAAAAACACTTCTCAAGCTTTGAACTCTAATCGTAATCAAAATAGCAATTCTATGCCATATCTACTGAACTACTTCACGTATTACATAGAGCACGGCTCTTCCTTGCTTATGATTGACAAATAGCATGTCAATAAGTTTTGAAGTGGTGGCTTTTAACGCATGCCGGTTTTTCCGAGATTTCGTTGTTTTGTTCAATAACGTATGAAAAAAATCAGATTGGCTCTACGATTAAGTTTTCAAGAAAGCAAATACGTTACATAATTACGTCTCTTTTATATTTTATTGCCCTTGTAGGCAAATGAGCATACGGCCCAACTGAGTAGTTACTGTTTCCCATGGACGTCAGTAATTAGAGGGGCAGAGCCAACTTGCTGTCTACCGTATCTGCGCAAGAAAATGACAAATTAAAACATAGTAGCACCTGTCTTAAAACTTGATTTTGAACCCTAACTAACATTATACTATCTATTCACTTAATAAAATAACTGATGAAAGTAGACGTAGTACTGGAGGAGATCGTCGTCACATTAATTTTTCGGATATTGAGTGAGGTCTGGTCTTCATTTTATTTAGGCTACAAGTGTCTGACTATTTGTAATTCAACGACCACGTCCTATTGTTTTTATTCTGTGAGACACAACTAGGACCAGTACACACAGACCTCGGATGTAACCTTTTGTAAAGACACTAACGCCGATTGTCTCGGATATCGTGGTACAATAGTGAGTCTCTTTAGCTACTATACCAACGAGGCACCTAAGTTTTAAGATTCACAAGTCAGCTTTTTAATGCACTTTCATTTTTAATTTTCAGGATAGCTGCTCTATTGCAAATCGTGATGACAGATTCAACAACAAATAACACAACAACTATGGCGCCGACACAGGTAAGAAAATGTTCGTTTTTATTTGGGTAGCTGATTAGTTTACGCTTGTTATTGGGTGCAGTCACTGGAGCATAAAGTTGAATTCTCGATTTAATTAGATTATGAGCTTACCCATTCAAACCGGAACATGATTGCTTTTCGGCAGATATAAATAGGGCTATAGAACTTACTTCGATAAAGCGGCACGACACGAGAACCCTCTCATCGTGGCCGCCGGTAACTACATTCCCGATCCTGCGGACAGAATGGAAAGCAGTCGACGTCGCCCAAAACACGTCATCTCGGATCCTCCCGATCCACTAACGGTGCTTTTAGGTACTTCAAGCACCGGTCACCGTTCTCGTCGAACCCGTCGCTTGCGACGAAGGGCTCGACGAGTAAATTAACTCTCAGACACAGCCCACTGAGTTTCTCGCCGGATCTTCTCAGTGGGTCGCGTTTCCGATCCGGTGGTAGATTCTGCGAAGCACGACTCTTGCTAGGGTTCGTGTTAGCAACATCGTCAGGTTTGAGCCCCGTGAGCTCACCTACTAAAGTTAGGGTTACGCTGAAATAGCCGCTAGGGCTATCAGCTTAGGTAGGAAAAAAAAAAAAAAAAAAAAATCTACGAAAGCTCTTCGAGGCTGAAGCTTTCAATTTAAATAATTTTTATTTATTTTTTAAGTTGTATTGAAATAGTTATATTGATGATTTGACAGTCAAAATCAAAATACTTCTGAATCTTTCCTTAGCACAAGTTAAAAAGTATTTTCCGTATTCAGTTGAAAACTAATTTATAGGGGGTTTGATTTTAGAAGCTGATGTATCTAATTGTTAAATTACAGATGACAACAGCGGAACCTCCAAGTTCAGGTTACGCGTGGAGCGTATGGGGTCGATGGAGTCCTTGCTCTAGGACCTGCGGCGGTGGTGTGTCAGTACAAGAGCGACAGTGCCTGCCAAGGTTATTGACAGCGTTAGTATTTTTGTGCTACATCTCCAGCCGTTGAATCCTAATGTATTTTATGATTATAATAATACTTCAATAAACTAGTTGTACCCTTATAGTCGAAATTCGACTATAATTAAATGAAATTATAAGTTTGTATATACACTATTATGATTCTATTGTCTAAGACTTTTACTTCAAAGAATTCTATTTCTTCACAGATTTCGCTAAGACTACACTTGACAAAGACAAACAATATTTAATCTATTCTCAATTTGACTATAGACTATAAGCAATAAGAAAAGTTTGACAATAAACAAATAGTATGTATGCGTGTGTGTGTCAAATACATGGTAGTGCGTGTAATGTTTTCTTTATTGATTTAATTGATCTTTTATGCATTATTTAAAAAAAATATTAGCATTGTGCACTGCTTCTCTATATTCTCTATAAGTGTGGAAAATTTCATACTCCTCCGTCCGAACAATTTTCGTAAAAAGGGGTACAAAATTTTTGCTTCACGTATTTTTATATAGATAGGAAATGCAGAATAAGGCCTATGCTAGATTTCAATAGAGTTTCGTTTACAAATAATCTTACAAATCAAAAACTGGGATCTGCAATACCGAAGCTATACACGTATTATCGAATAACACGAAATCAAAACCAGTTCAATTAATTCACGATGTTCGCTGATCTTAATTAAACCGTATCAAGTTGTATCAGCGTCAATGACATGTCGGTGGCAGTTAGCTGTCACATTTGATTAGCGACCCGTTTGCCTCTATCTAACCATTGACACTTGTGATTCGTCGATCGTAAAGCGTTTCAACTCAACTCAATAACAATGTTTCGCGGTTTGGGTGGTCTTCGTTGTAGAATTCACAAATGTTCAGTGTCAATCACTGAAGTATGAAACCTGTGGAAATGAAACGTCAACAAAAAATGCGTGCCATTGTGATGTCATCTGGCCGCTAAACATGGCGGTTTTAGTGCTGCCCAGAAGATTTTAATGTTATTAGCTTTTATCGATAAACTTTCTTGGTTCATTTTATTTTAAATATTGTTGAGTATTAATTATTTGTAGAATTTATACTTTAATAGGAATTAAATATATTGTTATGTGCAAAAATGATGTGATTTAGATGTGTGAAATCTAAGACAAGTTCGTGTTTCAATTTTTTTTTATTTTTTTTTATTGCGTATATTTGTGGACGAGCTCAGAGCCCACCTGGTATTAAGTGGTTACTGGAACCCATAGACATCTACAACGTAAATGCGCCACACACCTTATCAAGTAAACGATATGACATTTTTAAAAGTTGCTACACTGATTTTATAAAGTTGTCGTTTGACAATACGTCGATTGACATATGTCGTAGTACAGTACCATCTGCCCATTTCTAGCATGCTAAATTTTATCGTCGCTTCGTATGTTGCCGTGTCGCTCGCTCTTGCGTATATGCCGGAAAGGGTTGAAAGCTTTATGTCGGCGATAAAACGTTAGCATGCTAACTATGCTGTTTTGCATATCAAAATAAGAGTACGTGCTTTTCTTACACTACTTACCTCTCTATTACAATCTTTTTTAATTGTGTTGCTGACTCTAAAGTCCGTAACACACTACCGCAACGCACCTCAAGGTAGGTGCGCCGATGGTGTCAATGTGTATTTCGGTTATGTCGAAAAAAATATTGAAGACTAGCAAGCAATAGATAACTATCGTTTTGTGCCCGTAATCTAGAGGAATGTGATAGTGCTGTCAATTGTCACGTTTGATTTAATGTTATTGAGTTCGTTTCGTTGTTGCCACATGTAATTGAGAGATCGATTCGTGTTTGACCTTAGTAATTTAGAGGCGTACGTGAATCGCACTACAAAATGCGATAGGGCTTTTAAATTATTTATACTTTACTTATAATATTATAAAGAGGAAAGATTTGTTTGTTTGTTTGTATGAAATAGGCTCTGAAACTACTGAATCGATTTAAAAAATTCTTTCACTGTTTGGAAGCTAGACTATTCCCGAGTGACAGGCTATAATCTTGTTTGAAAAAAAAATAGGGATTCTTACTAAAACTCCAATAATGTAACCCAAGGTGTAAAAAAATTACTTAAAATATTCTTAACATCGCGTTCCCTTACGAAAACTATTGATGATAGAGTAAAATAATGTACTACGACTTTGTAGAACACATTATTATTTACAAAAGGTGTCGCGACAGCATATGTCTAACTATTATATAATAATTATGCCGCAATAAGTGTTCTTTTATTTAAAAAAATAAAACAACGTTAAATATCGTTGAAATTTTTGTTAAAGGCTCGAGCGGAGCCGGAGCGGGCCGTTTGTATTGAATAAAAAAAAAACAGTTAATTGAAGTTATTCGCCAACCATTATTACAATCGGTTCAAAGGTTAAACATGGCTTGGCAAGTGCAAGGTTTTTATCTTCGAAATTAAGTTAATGGAAACCCCGCAGCGTCGGGTTGTAACAAGCTCTCGTTGTAGCCCATTGATTGTCGGCTTGCTTCACACTGAACGGTGCTACAGACATGTAATTTAATAAAATAGTTTTATTAAATCTAACCTCGTTATCTTCCTCTGATGGGAGTTTGCTTTATGACACCGTGATGAGTTTTCTCGGCCTAATATAAGCTACGTAGCTTGTGACTTTAGAGGTTTTTTAGTTGCATTAAAAATACGATTACGTAGTATGTATTCATTTTCGTTACTCGATATAGAACAATTGGCATTTTACTTAAACTAGTGGTCCCGCAGTAGTCGAAATTCGACTATAATTAAATGAAATTATAAGTTTCAACATTATTATGGTCCTATTGTTACAGTTTTCGCCAAGACTACACTATAGACAAATACTCGTAATATTAAAGATAAACAATACTAACCTATTTTCAATTTGACTACAGACTTTAAGCAATAACAAAAGTTTGACAATACTTCAGTGCAATAAACAAAGAGTATAATATGTGTGTGTGTGTCAAATACATGGTATGTAGTGTGTGTAATGTTTTCTTTATTGATTTAATGTATCTTTTATGCATTATTTTAAAAAAATATTAGCATTGTGCACTTCTTCTCAATATTCTCTATAAGCGCGGAAAATTTCATACTCCTCCGTCCGCGCAATTTTCGTAAAAACGGATACAAAGTTTTGCTTCACGTATTAATATGTAGATAATTTGTTTCAGGCAGTAGTATCGAAATGAGGTTATGCATGAATGCATCTTTATTCGACCCTTGAGGCTTGTCAATCAAGCGGTAAAGTTTTGTAATTAGCCCGCGATTACTATCAATTTTATAAGGAGGAGATATGTTGTTTTTATAGACATTCGCCAGTTACTAATGAGTGATTCTGTTCTAAAGGGAAAATAATTGATATAACAAAGTCACTCGGTGACACTGTTAGCTTCGAGGCGAATTAAAAGACAAAAAATAGCTATTTATTTCAAAATTAGTTTTAAAGATATGGTTTGTCGAGTCTTCTCAGTAAGTAACCTAATGGTGATGGTTTTCAAAATCTGCTTTAAACTACAAAGAGATAGGTAATGATGATTTCAGTTACATGTATCTTTTATTTTACGTTATGAATTATGTATATTTTGTATTGGACTAAATGGGTGAATGATCACACGACCCATTTAGTGTTAAGTTGCTACTGGATTACACAGACATCACAACCACCTTTTGTTTCTATTGCAATGAGACATGAGACGTAAATCTTTTTTTTTTTGCTTACATGGGTGGACGCGCTCACAGCCCACCTGGTGTTAAGTGATTACTGGAGCCCATAGACATCTATAACGTAAATGCGCCACCCACCTTGAGATTTAAGTTCTAAGGTCTCAGTATAGTTACAACGGCTGCTCCACTCTTCAAACCGAAACGCATTACTGCTTCTCGGCAGAAATAGGCGGGGTGGTGGTACCTACCCGTGCAGACTCACAAGAGGTCCTACCACACAATATAGTATGTGCATATTAGATTAATTAAAATGGTATATTTGAAATTATTTCCCTACTTCGTTCTCAAGTAGGTGGAAGTTATTCATGCCGTGTTATTAGTAACTTTTTTGCGACATTATTTGGAATTTTTACTTAATCTATGTATATTTTAGGAGATAGCCTTTTTTAGAAAGGGAAAGTTTGCGATAGAGATATATTTTGTTTTAATAAATAACCCTGACCCAAAGGTCATAAAAAATTGTTTGTCTAACTGAAGTTTTGCATTATTGTATCTACGGTGTGAATATTGTAGGTTATCAACAAAATATAAAAAAAAGCACAATCTGTACTTACGAATCTTTAGTTTTTTTCTTTTTTAGGACTAAATAAAGTAATCGAGACTTGAGTCAGGTACTTTATTTCCCACTGACGGAAACGTACCTACGCTATGTGATCATGTAAATTCATAATAAGATTTACGAGTTTGATCGATGGCCTCGTCTCGTTTGTCATTCGTGAACACGTTTTAAGTAAGGTAAATTTTCTTACAAAAATCATTTCCTTCAGTTTTGAACTTAGGCATAGTTGCATCGCTCGATGAAAGTATAGTTCTTCTTCTTCTTCTTCGTCGCTTTCTTCATTGCTGAAGGTCGTGTCCCTGAAACTTGACCGTTGCCTGTCTCGTGAGCTCTTTCCATCTCGTCCGGTCCTCAGCTGCTCGAATGGCGGTTGCGACTGGCAACCCAGTTAGAGCGGTTACTTGATGACACCAACGGCTAGGTAATCGGCCGCGGGGTCTCTTTCCTTCTACTTTGCCCGTCACAATCACTTTGTCCAAGTTATCTGACTGTCGGCGGGCAATATGACCGAAGTAGCTGAGGATCCTCTGGTAACAGATTGTTGAGAGCCTGACTCGGGTGCGAAAAGTATAGTATAGGCTTCATATCCTTTCAACCTAAGCCACTTCAAACAGGTTGAGAGCTTAATACATCTCGGATGTTTTGCGGACGATCATAGATTATGAATAAACATTACAGCCTAAAGAAACAGAACTAAACAAATATTCATTACATTATTCAAACAATGAGAAACATTATTAAGCAACTGAGTGTATTAAAACTAGATAACACGGGTCGGGTTAATTAAAACGACGTTAGGACGAAGGATTAATACGGTCAGTTACAGAGTCCTGTTAGATGGATAAATAGCTAATCAAAATACCGTCACTCTTAATTAGTTCGGGTGCCGGCGGCGCTCTCCTTAACGGGTCTCTTGGTCAGTCAGAAATATAGGTTAATTTAAATACGTGATCTGTTTCTTAACATGTATGCTCGGAACTTGACCGGTAACATTAATTTAAGCCCCTTATCTAAAATCAATACATTCGTTATCGTTACTAATACACTGAAATGAATGATAGAAACTCTTGACTACTTTTTTCAATAAAAAGAATGAACATATTTTTGATTGCACCGGGTTGGTAGACGAGTTCACGGCCCAAATGGTTTTAAGTCGTTATCATCAGATACCACAATACCACCATCGACTTTGAGACACAAAATTGAAGATTAAAATTGTAAATTATAACGGCTATCCCACTTTCTGAGCTTAGATTCTGAAGGTGATTGAAGGTGCTTATTTAAGAAGCTCTATCATCAGTGATTACGTTAATTATCTATGTATTAAATACGTGGAACAAAAACTAACTACCGTAATTGAAAGCCGAGTGAAGGTAGACCGCGTTCCCCGGAACGCTCTGGAGGAAGTTGAAGCGCGGCACCATCGAGTACACCGAGAGAGCTGGTGGTCGTGTCGCCGGGAGCTGTCGGCCTGGCATCTGGGGTACGGCGTGATGGATGCTCGTGAGCGTGCTCTGCGTCAACCTTGTCCCGCCGTCTCAGTTATCCCGACAGGGTTCCGGCCCAGTCCGGGGTCGGGCGCCGGCTGTGAGCCTCAGGAGTTATTAGTGAGGTTCAACTCCCACATGCCCCAGTCACCGCGCGGGTGGGGAACCGGTGATTTTCTCCGGTATAAAAAAACCCTCCGAAATTGAACATTGGCATAGTCGCATCGCGCGATACAGGCATCTCGCGCGTCTTTTCTTTTAGGTGACGACGACTATAGCTAAGAAGAGTAGAATTTATTTTAATTTCAATCCATAAAGTTATTATTTGTGTCGGGAATATGGATTATGAGAAAACAAAGGAGATTCCTGTAATTGAAGCAGAAAATAATCAATTCTCACCAAAAAAAAAACTACCTTTAGCACTCACAAAAACACTGTGTGAACATTTTGTGAGCTAAACTTCATCTGTAGAGCGATCAAATGAGGCATAAATGACACATGGCCACGCTCACATGTAACATCTTTAATTATTATTAAACATGCGTAGTAAGAGTATCCTGCTGATAGCACATATAACATCCTCGACAAATTGGTAGGGACGTCATTTGTCATGCGGCTTTCACGCGGGACGCATGTTTCATTACCAAGGCAATAACGTTGTCATGAAATATTGCCGTGTACTGACCGTGTATATTCTTTATTATTTTATTTTGTATTAGATCTTCGATCTTTTTATTTTNTTATTAAACATGCGTAGTAAGAGTATCCTGCTGATAGCACATATAACATCCTCGACAAATTGGTAGGGACGTCATTTGTCATGCGGCTTTCACGCGGGACGCATGTTTCATTACCAAGGCAATAACGTTGTCATGAAATATTGCCGTGTACTGACCGTGTATATTCTTTATTATTTTATTTTGTATTAGATCTTCGATCCTTTTATTTTTGATCCCGGGGCGTTTGCATACAGCTGGTAAATTTGACTTGTCGTGTTCTTCTATTTCTAAATAATGCTTTATCAACAAGGAAGACGATAAATTGAGAAATTGAGTTAAAAGGTTTTTAAAGATACGGATAGGTTAGAGCTGATGTATGTTAGAATAAATTACAAGTTTGAAAATTTATAATCGTTTTTGTGTAAAGTTGCTTAGTTGGGTGGACGAGCTTACAGCCCATCTGGTGTTAAGTGGTTACTGGAGCCCATAGACATCCACAACGTAAATGCGCCACCCACCTTGAGATATAAGTTCTAAGGTCTCAAGTATAGTTACAACGGCTGCCCCACCCTTCAAACTGAAACACATTACTGCTTCACGGCAGAAATAGGCAAAGGGTGGTAGTACCCACCCGCGCGGACTCACAAGAGGTCCTACCACCAGTAAAGTTATGTTCTAAACCCCAAGACGGCTGGTAAATTCGTGGATGGGTGCCGACATTTACATTAATGATATCTATAGGTTCAATCAACCGGGTGGACTGTGAGATCGTCCAGCCAAATAGGCAATAAAAAAAATGAAGTGATTCAACTGTGGCGGGTTTTAAATTAAAAAAAATTGCGTAGTTGTATGTTCACGCACCACCATTTCATATATTATAGTATTCACTTGACAAAAGGCCCTTGGTTCGTCTGTCCATTTAACACGTTGACTGCCATGTAGGTCACCGGTGCCCTACGTAGCGCACTGAAGTAATTAAATCGATTTCTCTCTTCGATCTTCTTACTAAGGTGCCGGAATATCTAGTAGGCTCTAGAAAAGAGAAATTTGAAGATGCCGAGAGTGAATCTATTTCTAAGAAACCTAAAATACTAGAACATACATTAAAACAAACAAAAGAAGGTACAGTTAGGCCATGCAGACGTTTAGTAACAGAAATCGACATGATTACTTCAGTGCGCCACGTAGGGTACCGGTTACCAACATGGCAGTCAACGTGTTAAAAAAAAACTCGAGTAAATAAAATTTGACATTAGTTCTTTTATTTCTACTCTAACTAAACCCAACTTAATAGAATGCATAAAACCTCGGATCCGAAGGAAATGAAAGTTTTGCTTAGGATTTACAATTTAATTTGCCTCCTAGTCTTAATCTCTGAATGGCGCCAAGAAACTTAAAGATCCAGTTATACTTATCTTTTTAACTTGTACTTGATAAACGGTTCAGATGGAACTAATCCTTTACTATCCGGACATGAATATTCAAAGCGGCTTACATAAAATTAAAACATGTGACCCTCTTACAAGCATAGTACGTTTCTTAAAGTTGTTTGGAGATAGCTATAAAGTACATATATACGAGTATATTGATGCGATATCAATTTGATTTGTGAAAAATGTCGAATGAACAAAAAATCCAGTTAAATGCAAATCAAATTGTACTCTATATTTAATATTAAAAGAATACATAATTATAAGCTCATCGTCAAATGTTAATAATTATCCTTTTTATTACGAACCAATGTAATAAAGTACAGTTTTTTGTAATGTTATTATTTAATTTAATTCAGCCAATGTTAATAATTGATGTTAAGTTTTTAAAAGCGTATTTAAATACTGTACTGTAAATTATTGTTCTGATTTCCGAAACTCTTTTATCTGCACACTTAATGACACTCAATCTGTTCTGTAATTGAGTTATGAATTTCTGATATATATTTTATGAATGCTTTTTATGTTATGACATACTTTTATTGTGGATAGCTATTAATTATACGATACAGCAAAAATAAATTAAGAAATAAACATAGGGGTTTTAGTAAAATATAATAATTGTAAAAAATCAATATCTATCAAACAAAGGTAAGGATTACATGTTTGACAAAGACCATAAATACATAGATGACATAGTCAGGGTAAATTTATTCGAAGTAAAAACAATATAAATATTTAACTAAAAAGAAAGGAAACGTTTTTACTTTTGTTATCTCTGCATTATAAATACTACAATTTAATGGGTTTTTATCACTTATTTAATTTTAATGAGTTCCAGATATTTTAACGCTACTGCTTTTTTAATTTTTTTGTTTTTTTTTATTCCTACCTATGCTGATAGCCTTGAGAGGCTATTTCAGCTTCACCCTAACGTGTGTAGGTGAGCTCACGGGGCTCAAACTGGAATGTTGCTAACACTGACCCTAGCAAGAGTAGTGCTTCGCAGAATCTGCCACCGGATCGGAAACGCGACCCACTGAGAAGATCCGGCGAGAAACTCAGTGGGCTGTGTCTATGGGTTAATTCGCTCGTCGAGCCCTTCGTCGCAAGCGACTGGTTCGACGAGGACGGTGACCGGCGCTTGTGGTGCCTAAAAGCACCGTTACTGGATCGGGGGGATCCGTAATGACGTGCTTTGGGCGACGTCGACTGTTTACCATTCGGTCTACAGGATCGGGTATGTAGTTTCCAGCGGCCACGACAAGAGGGCTCTCATGTCGTGCCGCCTTCTCGAATTGTAAGAGTCTATCCGTGTTTACGGCAAGAAACAATAGTATTTAAGAGCGATGCTCGAAAATTTATTATTCGTTGTTAATTTACGTCTGATTTGTGCAACTAGTAAATGAGTAGACTAGTATCAAAGCCGGCAATGTGACTTTTGGACAATTATTGGTAAATCAGAAAAACGAAATTATTGACTTTGTATTCCATTGGCAGCCACAAAACTCTTCTGAACGACATCTTAGATAAATAACAGGTTAAGTATTAACCTTTATTTAATGCAGGTTTTGAACCGTATTCTTTGAAGGAGACGATTATATTCAAATCAATCTGTATTGACATATCAATAACATTTTTTTGTTCAAAAGCACAGATTGCCACCTTTGATAATAGACGACTCAAATGTCTGTTTCCTAAAGCTTTCATTATTCAACGCAATTAGGGGCGTTCACCTCTATATGGCTTGCGGGTAATCACACTCTGAGTTAGTTGTCGCCAATGCCTTGTATACAATTGACGATGCGATTGAATGTGTATTTGATTAATGTTAGTTTAGAATGAAATAAATTAAATTAAAAAACGCCTTAAATTCCGTCACCCATTTTCGAATGTCAATGAAATTGGGATTTCAGTTCTATCACTCTCCAGGCCGGAATGAGAGACAGCTTCGCTTCAGGACGGATAGTGAAAATTCCTGCTAATTGACAACACGCTTTACTACTAGAAAGTGATGATTGAGAATGAATTCATAGGCTTAGAAGTTTCAAGGTTACCCAAAGAGCGATAGAGAGGGGGCTGTGCTTGGAAATTGTCTACGAGACAGGACAGGTCAAATCAGGAGATTTGCAGTAGAATCATGATGACCGTCAGAGCTCAAAGGATTGCGAGATTGAGAGAGAGAGGTTATTCTTTATTGTATACAAAAAAAAGCAAAACATTAAATACAAAACAAGTACAATTGGCAGTCTTATCGCTAAGAGCGATATCTTCCAGACAACCATCAGGTGGACAATAATAATTTGAGAACGAATTTAAGTGAAGTATTGATTGAACTATTTAAAAGTTTATGAGAAGTATTTAAGACTGAAGTGCCATTAGGCAGGGCACATTATTCGTAGAACAGATTTAGACTGGGCAAAAAAGTTTTCGAGTGACAGCGGTGTAGCGGAGGACGTAGCGTCGGTAGACCTCCCACAAAGTAAGCCTAAGATCTCGAGACCCTACTGGATGCAGGCAGCGCAATACCCGTGGTTGTGACGATCCTTGTGGCAAGCCTAGGTCCAACACTGGGCTGAAAGAGATCTCGTTGTTCTGCCTACGCGTAAATAGTTAGCAATACATGATTATCTTAGTACACCAATATTTATTCAACCATTTTGTCCAATAAAAACACAAGTTTAAAATAAAAAGTTTGATTTTAAGTATATTATGTGTTTTATTAATACATCTGCCTACGTTTAACATAACATAAGCATTGGGGGAGGGTGATGGGAAAGATGTGCTCCGCACTAAAAGCTTTATTTTCCTCCCTTTGCCTTTTCATGAGTTTTGTCTCATGCGAGGCTCGGACGTGGGTTGTTGAGCGACAGGAGGTTTTAGTCGGTTCGACTTCGACATACCCCGCTCGCCATCCCTAGTGGAGGGTGGGAGTCTGGCGACTTCCTCCTGACCAAAAAAAAGGCTTGAACTAAGAACTTTAATAATAAAAAAATCCTCTTCTTTTTGAAAGTTATTATTAAATGTTATGTTTGTTTTCTTATTTGTTACAGACCTCGTAATCTTCAAGTGAACAGTAACGAAACGACACCTGTCCTAACAGTTCGAGTTACAAGACAAATCAACAAAGGATGCCTTGGGGTCGACAGAAGATACCACGAGTGCAACACACAGGTGAAACAATGCTTTGATAACTTTGGTTGCTACTATTAGAATTGGGTTCTTATTTAAAAAAACACGTGTGAAACTCCGAGACTGCCGCGGTAAAGCTATTGCATAGCATTTTTTATCAACATATGCAATTATAATTAGACAATAATCATTTAATATTAAAACAATAATGAAATAAGACCACGCTATATTTATAAAAATTAACAAAAGTAAAACATTAACTGTCCCCTTCACACTCATAAGCTAGATCGCGCGAGAGAGAGACGGGCAGACTTTTCATGATGCGCATGCAGTGCGACGTCACGCCACGTGCTTATTCATAAACACTACACAAGCACAACTTGTGAATGTATTGAACGCGAGCTACATGGTAGGCGGAGTGGGGGGTGTTAGGTTTTATTTTCGTTACAGAATTTCTTGATTCGGTCGCCACGCTCAAAGCGGATAAAAGTTATGCAATGGTTTAATAAAATTTAAATATTTTATACCTACATTTAGGTAAATTTTATGAAGCGTTATATACGATAATGTATTTAATAATAACCTTAGATAAATCAAGACATCAGATATACAAGATTAATAACAGGCGACCAAAGTTTTTGATACGGTTCGAATAACTTATTTTATTTGCTGAGGAAAAAAGATTTTACGATTCACCTGGTGTTAAGTAAATATCGAAGCCTATAGAAATAACAATGTGTCACAATGAATTTGATTATTGGCTATCCTACCATACAAAATGGAACACATAATTGCTTTGCAGTAGAAATAGGCAGTAAAGATCCCACAGTGACAGTTCATTGTATGCACGTTAATATCCGTTGTTGCTCTATGGATATCCGATCCAGAAAAAAACCTCTGTGCTCTATGTACGACGATTATTTACGAGCGGGATGTTCAAAGCATGATTCTGTTGTCAATAATTTAGCCGCGTCACTCAGACGTGGTACTGGTCTTACTGGTGGTAGGACCTCTTGTGAGTCCGCACAGGTAGGTACCACCGTCCCGCCTATTTCTGCCGTGAAGCAATAATGCGTTTCGGTTTGAAGGGTGGGGCAGCCGTTGTAACTATACTGAGATCTTAGAACTTATATCTCAAGGTGTGTGGCGCATTTACGCTGTAGATGTCTATGGGCTCCAGTAACCACTTAACACCAGGTGGGCTGTGAGCTCGTCCACACATCTAAGCAATAAAAAAAAAAGACGATTTCCATGATCTTCCTTTACTTCTGATCTACTTAATTTAATTCAAATTACTTAAAAAAAAAACGAAATTTGATAAATTTCTAAGAAACGAAAGATTTACGTTCGTATATGAGCTGGAAAATTCATGTGTAATAAATAAATACATAATTTCCTACAAGAAAATAATTTTGTTATAGCAACAATATCATGCTATAGCCATAGACAATGTGCATTTTTTTCAATTAATAACTCATTTTGTTTCGCTCTGTTAATATGTACCTGCTATCTTATATTTAGATGGCAAAGACGTATACATAATATATATTTTAGTAGGTTAGGGTTAGTAGGGAATGAATATTTTGTACTAAAATCTCTTGTACGCATTTATTTATGTAGATTTTGATTTAGTGATGATAATAAACAGTAGTAAAATTTGCATTTCCATTGTTTAACGACTGTATGGTGTTAAATACTCCTGACACAGAAAATGTGTTTGCCAGTTAATAATGTCACGCTTTTGTTATGTATTTTGTAGTAACACTTTGAAAGTGAAATAGCATTCGACAAATTCTAAAGTAGGTTTATTTACTTTGCCTTTGCAATTTTACAAATATACACGCATTTTGCTATATCTTTAATACATATATCATAAGGAAACATAATTTTAATGTAGTTCTTTCTAAGTTCTGACATCTAAACTATCATTGCCATGTACCATCCGGCTACGGAATGAGCTCCCCTTCACGGTGTTTCCTGAGCGCTATGACATGTCCTTCTTTAGAAGAGGCTTGTGGAGAGTATTAAGCGGTAGGCAGCGGCTTGGCTCTGCCCCTGGCATTGCTGAAGTCCATGGGTGACGGTAACCACTCACCATCAGGTGGGCTGTATGCTCGTCTGCCTACAAGGGCATTACAAAAAAACTGTGAGACCAATGCTAAATGAAACCGATTTACGGAAATATCGGTATTCGTTCACTCCTTTTTGTATGGACTGATAGACCAATAGCTTTAACTCTCATCATTCTACTGACGTTCTCTGCGAGACATTGGTCATCTCGTAAGGTTCGCCATAATAACCCTACCGGAACTGCCAATAACCAACCCGCGACCTTTAACTGGTCGTTACTCCACCATATACTGACCATACTGAGACCTTAGAACTATATCTCAAGGTGTGTGGCGCATTTACGTTGTAGATGTCTATGGGCTCCAGTAACCACTTAACACCAGGTGGGCTGTGAGCTCGTCCACAAACCTAAGCATTAAAAAAAATATGTACTACAGTTCTCAAATTTTTTTTATGTTTTGTTACAGCCTTGTGCAGGAGGCGTTCTGAATACGCGCGCAGAACAATGTAGTTCCTTTGATAGAAGACCATTTAGAGGAAGGTTTTACACATGGATTCCATATGTTGACGGTATGTTTGAAGAGTTACAGGGAAGCGAGATTGGTTATTTTTTGTTTATTTGATTTTACTAACATTGGTAAATTATTTCATGGTAAGCTAGGCACGACTATATACATCACGGTATATCAAATCAAATCAAATCAATTTTTTTTAATGAACATAAATGAAAGTACTGGTGGTAGGACCTCTTGTGAGTCCGCGCGGGTGGGTACCACCACCCTGCCTATTTCTGCCGTGAAGCAGTAATGCGTTTCGGTTTGAAGGGTGGGGCAGCCGTTGTAACTATACTTGAGACCTTAGAACTTATATCTCAAGATGAGTGGCGCATTTACGTTGTGGATGTCTATGGGCTCCAGTAACCACTTAACACCAGGTGGGCTGTGAGCTCGTCCACCCATCTAAGCAATAAAAAAAAAAAAACCTACATACTTGTTGAACGTCAAAAGAACTACCGCCAATTCACAGAAACTAGCCTCCGTCCTGAGAAGAATTGACAAGAAATTCAGCGGGCATGTTTTTTTTTTAGTATTAGATGATATATAGGTATATTGAGGCAGACAAGAATCAAGTATGTTTTTAAAATTAAATGTAAAATTACTTTGGACCAGAATTTAGTGAGTTGGTACGAATATAAGTTCAAAACACCCACATCTATAATAGTAAAGAGTGTAGTACTGTAAGAACATCGACTTTAGAACTCACATCCTGAGATGGGTGGCGCCACTTACATTGTAGATATCTATGATTGTAGATATCTCCGTTAACCATTTAACACAAGCTGGGCCTTGAGCTCGTTTAGCCATCTAAGCAATAAATAAAAAAAATGACCCACCTTAATTTTACCTCGTTTATTTCAGGTAATGCGCCATGTGCTTTGAATTGTAGGCCTATGGGTCAACAATTCTACGCGACTCTGTCCATAGTTGACGACGGCACCCCTTGTACTGAAGACGGACTCCCTGCTATTTGTGTGCAGGGTACTTGTAAGGTGAGTTTAATTATACTAGAGGTCCCGTAGTAGTCGAAATTCGACTATAATTAATTGGAATTGTAAGTTTGTACACTATTATGATTGTATTTTATACAAATTTCGCCAAGACTACATTATAAAAAATATTAACAAAGACAAACAATATTTAATCTATTCTCAATTTGACAACACACGTCAAGAACAAAAGTTTGACAATAAATAGTATGCATGCGTGTGTGCGTCAAATACATGGTATGTAGTGTGTGTAATGTTTTCTTAATTGATTTAATGTATCTTTTATGCATTATTTAAAAAAAATATTAGCATTGTGCACTTCTTCTCTATATTCTCTATAAGTGTGGAAAATTTCATACTCCTCCGTCCGCGCAATTTTCGTAAAAAGGGATACAAAGTTTTTGCTTCACGTATTAATATATAGATAAGCAAAACATTCTAAAATTTTATATACACCATTCAACTAATGCTCCATTGTATCTATCGCGAATACGTAATTTTTTTTAGACAAACCGACTAGCATTTGTTATTTAATTGATTACTGGTGACTGCCGCTGATTACTGGAGATCGCAACGTGGATGCCGTCACCCACTTTGAGATAAGAGGTCTTTATTATGTAGTACGATGTCTCACTCATCAAACCAGAACGCATTAGTATAAATAATCAGATTGGTTACACCCGTTCTAACTAATAATAATAATTCATAATATGTATTTTAATTATTTTGTATTGTAATTATTATTCTTCAACTAGCAAATATCGGTTGACGATCGTAAGTTGCTGGTACTCATATAATATAATAATCGGTATTCCTTATACATAGAATTTGTTGATACGCTGTGATACATTTAAGAAGTTACTAGCCGGATATGACCGAAAATTACTAAGGCACCCAAAATTTTGTAATCAACACCATACAATGACGTATGACTCATGCCGGGAAAAAGGCCTTATGACCTTAATGTATATGGTGTAACTAGATTTAAGCTAAATGATTAGCATGCTTTAAATTTGCGATGAATAGTAAGCGTAGATCCTGTTATGGAACAATGAACTATCACACCGTTTTCTTTTGGTAAGAATCAAGGTAATTTTAAATCTGGTTCGAAGTCTATACTAGGCAAGAATTCTAAAATCATGCTTAGACTAGAGTTTTGAAGGTGTATGCGAAGTGGTAACTTGGTAAGTGGAACTGGAACTTTAGTCAAATCATTGGTTACTCACGATTAAATTTATACTAATTCAAATCTCAAATTAGAAAATTTTCCATCAACAATTTCGTTAAGCATATCAGGAATCAATGATGATAATCCAAATTTTCTTTATAAAGTGATGGTTCCATCTTCTCAATACGAAACGAACCATTTGTATTGTACATATGTTCAATTGAATAGGTCTTGCAAGGTCGATGAGTCCTGATTGTTGACATCTGGGCATCAACGCACATCAATGTTTGCGGTGAACGAATTGGCCCAATTATTCTACAATCACAATAGCCTTATAGGCAACCGCTGCAAATTATCCGCACCTCAATTGAATCTCAACTACCTTCTCAGAAATTGTGCATTGTCCATTGCACATCAATTTGTTCTAGACTAGAGGAGGCGTTTAGCTTTGTGAACGATTATGTCAGTTTTGTTTATTTAGACACACCAACAGCAATACACACAAAACATTCAAGCTTAAAATTAACATATATATGATTGAGTACTGGTATGTAAGCCAGTTACAGGCATGTACAGCAATCTCTTATAACAAACTATGACATGTTACAGAAATTTTACAAACAGCGGAAAAATAGGCTAAATTTAGTTTAATTTGGTTTATTATTAGTTTAGTTTTGTTTATTAGTTTTAGTTAGTTTAGTTTTGTTTATTAGTTTTAGTTAGTTTAGTTTTGTTTATTATTATCTTAGAACTTCTGAAGTTCTTTTTTAAATATTATTATATTGCTTATATGGTTGGATGAGCTCACAGCCCACCTGGTGTTAAGTGGTTACTGGAGCCCATAGACATCTACAACGTAAATGCGCCACTCACCTTGAGATATAAGTTCTAAGGTCACAGTATAGTTACAAGTACAATTTTCGATTTTAATCCTTATGCAAATAATTTCTATAGTTTGGTTTTCCACTGAGGCTATTAAAGGTCAATCCGACCATCAAAGGGTACGAACATCATTATACTTATTTACTCAACATAGAACGGCAACTACAGAATTATCAGTTGGGCGGTTGGGCCGAAAACCCATTGGGATTCAATGCATTTCCCGCATGTCTTAACATAGTTTCTGATAAAAAAAACTTTACCACTGTTGTGATTTAAATATCGATGACGTTTTTAGAAGTTTCTATATAACGTATGAACTGTAATAGCCAGTCAAGTCATTCGTACTTAAAATTGAGAGGTTACTGAAAAAATCTTTCGACAAACAAATTGTCGACATCAACTGGAATTACGACTATCTTGAGTTAACTCCTATGGGCACAGATTATTCACATTGTAGCAACTATGAGAAATATAGCGGGATCTACCGAGTGAATTCTTTTGTTTTGCCATACTCTACCTGCAGTATTCGAAAAGGGAATGAAGTGATAACTGGTAAAAGTTGCACCACATTATATTATAAAATCAGAACTTATAAAATAACAAATACGCTAAATGTTAATTTTACATGCCATCAAAATATTATCTTCTTCTTCTCTATATATAAAAATGAATTGCTGTTCGTTAGTCTCGCTAAAACTCGAGAACGGCTAAACAGATTTGGCTAATTTTGGTCTTGAATGATTTGTGGAAGTCCAGAGAAGGTTTAAAAGGTAGATAAATATGAAAAAGCTCGGAATTAAATAAAAATAACAATTTTGTTTTCCCTTTGATGTGTCCCCCGTCGGACGGATTCCTTTTGTTTGTTTTAAGTTTATTTTATACAAAAGTTTAGGTCTCTTATTTATCGATTGAGGCACTACGAAGTCTGCCGGGTCAGCTAGTGTTTACTATAAATTATGAATGAATTCAGTGAAATGCGATACTTTCAAAATTATAAGCCTAATATTTATAAGCTTAATAATATGTAATAAAGAGTACAACTACATTTCTACTCACACAACAAACTGGTAAAATTGCTGAATTTTAAGACCAAATTTCATGTATTGGCCACGTAGATTCGTGCAAATCACAAAAATCACATCACAAACATTGGCTATGATTTGTGCATCGGCATAAATGTCATGAAGGACAACTCTGTCATAAAAACAACAACCATAACGATATTAAATTGAATCTAAGCTGTGCTCTACTAGTTTACTCTTGACACGATTTGCATCTGCAAATTAAGCTGAATTGCCTATTGGACCTGTGACGTTGCTCTATAAAGCACTCAATCTTTGCTGTAGCAAGGACGCGTTCGTTGTAATCGTAAATTGTCTACTTTCATTAAACATCACGTGTTCAATGGTACTCCCTGATTGTTTGTACTTTGCCCTGTGAATTCAAACGTTCTGTTTCGTCTTTCGTAACGTTGTAAAGTTTAAATTTCAATTGTAATAGTTAAATGAATGGTTTATTCGATGAGGCAACTGTCGTAACATTGATCGAGCCAATATTATTGGATTATTTTAAATGAGTTTACAACAAGATTGATTAGTTGACTTAGGGCAAACATTACCTGCTGCGGAAGAATTTGGATTCCCGCGGCCCTGCGCGCACGTGTGGGTGGACACCGGGGTGGTTTTAGCCGGTAGGAGTCCGGCACGCCCCTCCGCCTTTCCCCAGGCGGAGGTAGTCCACGAGGATATCCCCCGAAAAAAAAAAAAAAAAGGCAAACATTACCTATGTTACAGTGTAACAGTTTTAGCCACTAATTATTATTTATTTTTAACACGTTGCCTATTTTTATAGTCGTGCTTGGGCAGATGAGCTGATTACCTATCTATGTATGAATTAGCGGAACGACCGTCTCACCATTGAACAAGAACGCATTGGATTGTGGGTTTCTATAGTTCGTGCTCAGAACATGACATCTCCTAGTATTATTACAACTAGTAATGCAATTTTTTCAGTAGCCCAGAGGAACTAAATCGCCTCTGAAATTCTGCTGTGGAAGGACGCACGAGCCCACCACTAGCAATTTTTCCAAGAAAACCTTTACGTATGTATTCCGTAAAGGTCACGATCCTCAGCACTGAGGAACACGACGCACGGAGGAATGCAAATTCAAGTGAAATTTTATTAAATATTTTGTGTCCTGAACCTAGAACCTTCTTGTCTTTATAGTAATAGTAATTTAGATTTGATAACATTTAATTATTCATCTCGTCATTTTATTAACGTCTTGCATTTTTGCTGGAAGACATTTCATATGGAATATAAAAAATCGTAGTGATTAATTTTTTTTTTACTATTATATATTTGACTAAATAAATAATGTTTAATGTTACTTAGTAGGTGTTTACATCAAAAGTATCTCATTTATCTGCAGGACTTAGGGTACGACGTAGATACCTTCTTCATCGGCAGTATCCGAAGGCTATGGAGGTGGCGCTCGATAATTGCCAGGCCCTATTGTTTCATGGTATTCCCCGGAGAGTGCCGCTTCAGGGGGCCCACCTCGTGATTGGAGGCGTCCGCGTCGAGAACGATGCGACTGGGTTGCGGTATCTCACTCATATTGGACGGTCGTTGGAGCTTCCGTGCTCACTTCGAAAATTGGATCCTCGATTGATGGCTTCAACCGGGTCGCTGAGTCAGCTGTTGTTGAACGTCAGGGGACCTGAAATGGTGGTGCGCCGCCTCTACACGGGGGTGGTGCGGTCAATGGCACTGTACGGGGCTCCCGTATGGTGCCACGCCCTGACCCGCGACAACGTCACGGCGCCGCTTTGCGACATCCGCAGCGCGCGATTGCGGTCAGGGCGGCTCGCGGGTACCGCACCGTCTCGTTCGAGGCGACGTGCGTACTCGCCGGGTCGCCTCCCTGGGTCCTGGACCTCCCTGGGTTCTGGACCTCCCTGGGACCTGCGGTCTGCGATGCGGTCCGTGTCGTTGTCGTCGCAAAACATTCTGTGGAAGAGTAACCCGGTCGGCGGTGTATCGCGTTCCGACCCGGCAGGCTAGTTCTGACCCAGCAGGGAATCCTGGAATACCAGCGGCATCGCCCGGGCGGCCTAGTAGGGCTGCCATACCGCGGAGACAGGCGTCATTGGTCATCGATTATCGCTTCGACGACCCGTCGGTTGGGCGTCCTCGGGGTGGCGCCGCGAGTCTGACCGTAGTGTTGACCGCGGGAACCCCTCTACTTTGACCGGGTTATGATCCCAGACGGAGACCGGACGTCGGGTGTAAGAGTGCAGCGGAGTCGCTTAGTGCGGTAGGGCCCTAAAACTCCTTGGACCGCGGTCTGCTCTCAACATCAGCAGATCGTCGAGTCTCACATACGCCGCGCGCCCCCTTAGGCCCCGGCCAGAAAAAAAGATCGGCGTGAACTTTTCGCATCTTATACCTTAGACCCTGAGAATTTCAAAATATTTACCTTAATACTTTAATGCTGTTTCAGTTAGAAACCTTTATCCGTCTATTGGGGCGGTTACATAAAAAATGAAACAAGATAAAAAGAGTAGCGCTGTCTATGTTTGCTTAAAAATAACCGATTAGTACATATTTAAAAATTGCTTCCATTTTCGCACTTCGTACACAGTTAGCAGTTTTCAATTAACATTGCGAGTGATTTTCGCACTCTTCACGTATAGAGCATCGACCTTTGAGATTAGTGAAACAAAAATGCATGTTACATTGTACTGTGTATACTATAAGTACCATGTATGTATTATCATGCATGTTCTGAGCTTTTGCGAGGCATGAATGAATGAACAGTGACTCCCATCATGATCGCGGAATACTGTTTCGGTCATTCGAATTCAGCGGCCTTCAAAAGTTCTAGATAAAATTTACTTTTACCGGAAGCCTGTAGTGCAGACCAGGTTCTGGCCACATTATTGATTGATAGACATGGAAAGGTCAGAAAATCGATTCATAAAATAGTCGTGAATTCTACCTCATGTCTCAAGATGGGCAGCATGCACGTTGTGATGACGTCTCCGGTAACCTCAACTCAAGGGGGTCCGTGAGTTCGTTCACTCATCAACCCAATCAAAAAGGCAGTTTTCTTTGTCTCGTTATATATACAGTCAAACCTGGATAAGTGAGAACTGGATAAGTGAGAAAACTCTATAAGTGAGAGTGGACCCGTCATTTTAAGCTCTCAAAACCTCTATTAGCGAGAAACAGAAACCTCTGTAAGAGAGAGTCGTTTTTCCCTCATGGGCCTCCGTAAGTGAGACTGCTACTTATCTATACCTCTGTAAGCGACAGTCGAGCTTTATTTTTTTATATTATAAATATTTAGGAGGAACAAATGACAAAACAAATTACAAATTTAACATCTGCTATTTTATGACTCATTCTTAACTTTTGTGGAACTTCCTACCACTGTTTTTGTATTGTTTTCTCGTCAATATTGAACCTATTCTATTTCGTAGAACTAAATAGCGTTGTTATTTTATCGCATTCTTTTCAAATGGACACTTGTGCCTGTGTACCGTCCTGTTTGTCGGACTTACTCAGTTTATCGTTAATCAGTTGCGAAGGAAAGTTCTGTGCTGCATCATGTCAAAACGGAAAATTAAAGTACAGTCATTAAGTGATAAACTTAAAATAGTGAATGCGTTTGAATCCGGAAAATCGCGAAATGAAATTCAGAGGGAGCATTAGCGCGAAACTCGGGTTAGTGAGAAACCTCTATAAGCGAGAATGAGATTGTGCTCCCTTGAACTCTCGCTTATCCAGGTTTGACTGTATATCGTTTTTAATCGTCGATAAGTATACGCTTTCATTGTTTGTAAATGTATAAATCTATTAATCGAACCCTTTACGATACAAACAAGCAGAAATATAAGTTTTGTCCTAGCAATTCTTATCAGTAACTTAATCCTTCCTACTGTTTTTATCGTGTTGGACTATTGGATAAGCTCAATGTTCAAATAGCTATGAGTGATATATCGGAGCCCATAATCATCACGACATATGTGGCGCTCACCCTTCAAACTGGAATGCATGCGTAGAATTAGTCCTACCCGTTTAGGCTTAAATCGCAATCTACCCATCAGTAATAATTAATGCCGCTACTTACTACCGTACCATCGTATCCGAAAACGATTATCCTTAGAGCGTCAATGAAAATAAAATTCGTAACGGTGGAGTTATGTAAATAGGAACCAGTAAAATTAGCACAGTTGAGGAGATAATCTATCTATTATGTGAATTGCTGTTTGTCTATATATTATTATATAAAAATGAATTGCTGTCCGTTAGTCTCGCTAAAACTCGAGAACGGCTGGACCGATTTGGCTAATTTTGGTCTTGAATTATTTATGGAAGTCCAGAGAAGGTTTAAAAGATAGCTAAAAATAAAAATGCTTGGAATTAAATAAAAATAACAATAAAAAACAAAATTGATGTGATCACCGTCGGACGGATTTCTTTTGTTTGTTTTAAGTTTATTTTATACAAAAGTTTAGGTCTTTTATTTATCGATTAAGGCACTACGAAGTCTGCCGGGTCAGCTAGTTAACAATAAAAATTATTTAGAATTTTTTCAAAACTTAAATTGTTTTCAAAGTAACAATTGTGATAATATGCATATGAGATATGTATGTTTAGGTAGTTAAGCAATTCCAACTTTGTATAGTAGTAAATTTGACATTGCTTCGTCACCTTTTAATGCCGTACTCTAAAGGCTTTGTCAAACAGAACGCGTAATTAGCGTGCGTCAGAGCGCTAAACTAACGCCGTGCTATGACGCCAAGATGTGTTGTACTACTATGGTAACATACCGTCAAACAGAGCCCCAGCGCTATTAGTACGCAGCGCTCTGTCGCGGCGTTAGGACGCTTTGACTTCAGGCGTTGTAATTTTTTACAAATTTTATTTTAGCGTCGGAGTGAATGTGTATTAAAATACTAGATAATATCCGAAAAAATGATATAAATAGTTAGAAAATATCCACGCTTATACAATGCCACATCTGAATCACTCGATTTCTTAATACTTTTAAATTTTCACACTGCTATCGAAAGGCACTAAGCGTTGGGCTCATCTAGTCTGTGTGACATGAAAAGAGCGCGACGTTAAGTACGCGACGCTAAGTACGCGTTCTGTTTGACGAAGGCTTAAGTTCAATTAATGTATACTCGTCGTTTTTTTATGAATGTATCGTTTTCTTCGTGATCGTTATACTAATGAGGTGTTCAAGATTATTAACTTTTTAACTTAGCTAACCTGCGAGCGAATATTTAAAAATAAAGCAGGCATTTTTTTTTTTTTTTTCCAAGAGATTCGTTATTTGTAGAGATCATTAAAATATTTTTACATTCCGGTCTTACGTTCGAGTTTTACATTTTATAAAAACCGAAGAGTAACTCTTTTTATAGTCGCTGAGGGATTTTATTTGTGTCAAAACTCTAACTTTTATATCGCCCTTACATACAGCATCGCGGAGTATGACTGAAACTACTGCAGTTTGGGGTAGTTTTAATGTTAATTGAATTTTAATATGAATTAATTTTAGTGGGAATTAAGTGGATCCTATCCCCCTATTTTACTATGACTCTTTGAATAGGCTTAATACTGCATAAAGCATTTCAATGAATTTTGTGTTTGTCTTTCAAAAATATTACTACTAGATATAAATACAATTATGATTTGTTGCTTGTTTTCACGCACATAAATATTATGATTAAAAATGTTATATTGGTATATTATAAACATATTGATATGTGTTACGTACTGTATCACATAATTGCATTTGATAACAATCAAAGGAATTTATGATTAAGAATAATTTTAATAATTAAATAATGTTTAGCGGTTTTGTCTCTCTCTTCTTAGTCGAATATTTCATTGCTGAAGCTCGTGTTCCTGAAAGCCCTTCGTGGCTCTTGGTACCATCAGCTTCCATTTGCTTTAGTTTTCGGCTTCTCTCAGGGCGTTCGCAACAGAGAGTCCAGTGACCGCAGTCATCTGAACCGACCAACGGTTTGGTGGCCGGCTGGCGGGCCTTTTCCCTTCTACCTTGCCCACCACAATCAATATTTCAAGGCTGTCTGGTGGCCGCCGAGCAATATGACCAAAGTAACCAAGAGCCTTCTGGTAGCAAATCGTCGACAGTCTCGTTCCTATACGAAGTTTCTCGAGGACAGATATATTTGTTTCTCTTGGCGGTTTTTTCAACGAATAATAACGCAAAACGTTGGGCGTATCATGGACGGAGCGCCGAACAAATTTGTCAATTCTCGAGGAGTTAAACGTCAAGACCCGTCTATCCACAATCTGTATGCAGCGTCTCCTCAAGTACTTCGGACACTTGGCCCGACAAAATCCCGAGAACTTGGAAAAATTCATAGTTGTAGGTCACGTGGAAGGAAAGAGAAGTCGAGGAAGATTGCCAACCAGGTGGACGGACATTATCAAGGAGGCCACAAACACCAGCGTCCCGGGCGCCATTAAGCAGGCCGAATGCAGGCAGCATTGGAGGAAGCTGGAGCAAAAACTGGACCAAGGTGGTCACGACCCTCAGTAATGAGGAAACGACAAAGAAGAAGAAGAAGAAGAAGAAGAACTACTACGAATTTATTTGGTGATGTTTGAATTACGTTAAGACTAAACCTAGAAGGCAATTGATATTGACATTAAAGACATTCGTATTATTAGTATTATAATGTGAGTCATTGCTTTTGTCCGGTACAAGCATTTTCGAAATTATCGTTCACGGCTTGTAAGGTTGGAACAATTTACTTTGAGTAATTTGATTCATAGATCTATAGTCAGAATTTTATGTTAAATGTAACTGATAATATGGATATTAAAAAAAAGTTTTTATTCGCTAATAGTCTGTACGTGGATCTGTAGATATCACAATATCATCCAAAGATAGTGGCACTCATTTGCATAGACCCACACTCCGCATTACAGATGAGTAAACACCAATCGGTAAATACAACATTCTACTATCATATTATGAGAATAATGTTGACAATTACGAGTATACTGTGTTTCTTAGTTGTTTGTACAAAAAAAATCAACGCTTCCCTCTTTTGTGGTAATGACTATAGATTCTGTTGAAGTACTTGGATCAAATTGCACGGACAAATCACTCGTGCTCTTTGATATTTATCACCATAATAATCACTCTTACATTATTTATGAAGAATAATTAGCATTTACCCCGTTTTCGTGGTTTTAAATTTCAAGTTACACAAATTGTTTTGGTCATTATTTTGATTACCGAATAATGTTTGTTTTGACCAATTTCTGCGTTGCATTAGTAATTGAGTTAAATGTCGATTGATTGCTGAAATATCTGGTTATGCGAATACATTATAAAGCTAAATAACCCTTTTATTACAACAGTCGTTAATAGGAGCCGAAGCGAAATTATCGTTAGATACATAAAATACATATTATACATACATGCCTTCCTCCCGAAGGCTTACACCGTATATTTCATGAACACATTTATGAATAGATACCAGTAAACAAAGCTTTAAGGGCTGATAATTTTTTTTAATATAATATATATTAAATATATAATAAATATTTATTTCTAATGCAAAGATAAGTAGTTTTCTTACTTGTGTGGAAAACTATCTTTCCTATGAAAAATATGGTTATGAGGATTTTTTATATTATTTACTGTTGTTTTCTAAGATTTGAGCGCTGTGATCCCGTCCATCAATCAAAGTTAAGCCAGAATAGTCCCTCGAAGCTATTATCAGTTAGATAGGCAGAAAAAGTTAAGAATTGTCGTACTTCATCTTGACGAAGACTGCTTTATTGAAAGAAAAACTTAATTGCTCACAGTCGCCGTTCAAATTGTGACTCTATACGGATAGACCGTACCATACTTCTAATTTGGGCCGCTAAGTCGTTGTGACTTTCATATTTAGGATATAATTGACAACATTCTACAAATGTACGATTGTCTACAATTTACGTAGAGCCTCTTATGAGTTATTTTAGCCATATTGTGAGAAGGGGCGACGACAGCTTTGAGAGGTCAGTCTTGGTTCGAAATCCAGTAATTTTTTAAAAGTGAAGAACCATCCAAAATTCTACGTAATTGTGAGGAATTGGATGGGAACTCTCACTGGACAGAATGTACGAATGAGCTAAATTGATGACCGCCAGCCAAGATCAACAGTCAAGATGAACACGACCAAGAAGAGTACTACATAATTGACACCTCGACCTCATGCTTCGACCTCAAGAGCTTCGTCATCCACCTAATACCAAGTGAGTCTTGAAATCGTTGACCCCTCAATGCCGTAATAAATATAAAACTCAAATTTAATTTATAGAAAACATTCCTAACATAGTATAATGGAGTTCCTTTCCCATTAGAACGAAATTATAAGATTTAATGTTATATTTATTAGAAAACATTTTGCTGTAAGTAATTGATCGAACCGACAATGATTAACAGTTAGTGGCGCCAGTTAAATCAGGTATGCGTATAAGATCAAAGATTATCGCCACCTAACTACTTAGACGAACGGTGTTATTCTGAATGAAACTGTTCAATGTTTGACTATTTCATTTGTCTTTATAGTTAGTTAGACAAACAGTCAACTAAGTCAATTAAACAATTAATAGAACTCGATAAAGTTCCTACTTATTATTTATTTGCAACAAGACTTTTAATAGGGTAGTTATAGAATTTACACTTTAATTTAATATTATACAACTTTAAAATACTATAAAACTGAGACTTAGAACTCATATCTCAAAGTGGGTGTCACCCACCAACCACAGGGTGGCGACATTTACTTTATTGATGCCTGTGGGCTTCGGTAACCACTTAACAGCAGGTTGGCCGTGAGCTCGACCACCCTCTTGTGCTAGCAAAAAATATATGTTTATTTTAAATAGAAATTTTATAATTGTCTAATTCTTGGTTAGTGCTGTTAGTGCTGTTCCAAATATGTAGTTTAATAGATAAAAAATAGAACTTTACCTTCTTTGCGCAAAATATGAACTTATACTCTGGGAACTTACAATTTTGGAGTTTGATTGAAAGTGATGTGAAGGAATTGTCCTTTAGGAATGGGGTAAGGTTTTTTTTCAGTCTACGATAAACATTTATGCGAATTGAAAGGAAAAAAAAACGTGTGGCACTCGGGAACTGTCGCGGTAAAGCTATTGCATAGTATTTTTTATCAACTTATGCAATTATAATGAGACAATGGTAATTTAATATTAAAACAATAATTAAACAAGACCACGCTATATTAAACATTAATAAAAGCAAAACATTAACTGTCCCCTTCACACTCATAAGCTAGACCGCGCGAGAGAGAGATGAGCAGACTTTTCATGATGCGCATGCAGTGTGACGTCGCGCCACGCGCTTATTCACAAACACTACACAAGCGCAACGTGTGAATGTGTTGAACGCGAGCTACATGGTTGGCGGAGTGAGGGGTGTTAGGTTTTTTTCGTTACGAAATTTCATGATTCGGTCGCTGCGCTCAAGGCCCACGATAAAAGCTATGCAATATCTTAAAAACGAGATTAGTTTTAAAACTCAAAAAGATAAAAGTTCTGTTATATAATGATACTTTCACACAGTCTCCTCATTTAATTAATTAGCTTAAAGTAGCTGATGAACAACATGAAATGCGTATTAATCGGTTTACGTAACTTGTTCAACATTCTATTATCTATTCAAACGAAATTAAAGCAGCTATAAAATTAAACTTACGAACAAAATACACAATTAAAGATCACGTTTCTACGTAAAGTTTTATGTATCTATTAATAAAAACTTACCAATTTAGGTATTTTACGATACTCAATAGACACTAAAACGCCCACACAGTCCGAAAACTTAACAAAATTGAATATATCAGCTGGCAGCACTCCACTTTAAATTCATGGGAAATCCAACATTCTTTTCGGGGGTCCTATTAAAGATTTCTGAGAATCTGTCATGATCAGAATAATGCTATTTCTGTTAAAACTTCAATTACTTGGTAACCTATCATCAGAGCACGAAAAGACTGTTTAATATTAAAAATACTTACAGTGTTGATACGAATTGTGTTAAGGTAATTGATGTTAGGTGATATAAACAATAAAATAGTAACACCTTAATTGAAGATTCACAATTAGTGGTGGTACGGCTTCCGCACGGGTTCTGTCAATTTTTTGCCACAAATAATTTATCATCATCTATTAATTCATCATCTATCTATAGCTGAGCGTTCAACGTTTCTGATATTTTTCATTAGAAATTATATTGCAAACATAATTCATTTCCCACCAAAAGAATAGACTTGTTGTTTTTAATGGTAGTAACTAGATTTTCGTGTGTACCTACCCCTAAGTTTTTTCGAATTGATTGACGCACCCGAAAGGAACAAATAGCACATAGTCAAGTATAATTTCTTCTTTACGTCATCTCGGTATACCACTGAAGACGGTGCTCAAATTAGTTGAGCCGTATGCCTTTTTTTTTATTGCCCTTGTAGGCAGACGAGCATACGGCCCACCTGATGGTGAGTGGTTACCGTCGCCCATGGACTTCAGCAATGCCAGGGGCAGAGCCAAGCCGCTGCCTACCGCTTAATACTCTTCACAAACCTCGTTTGAAGAAGGACATGTCATAGCGCTCGGGAAACACCGTGGAGGGGAGCTCATTCCATAGCCGGATGGTACGTGGCAAAAAAGATCTCTGGAAACGCACTGTGGATGACCGCAGTGGCTCCAGGTAGTATGGATGAACTCTACTCCGGTGGCGGGCGGTGCGATGGTAAAAACGAGATGCCGGTATCATCTCGAACAATTCCTCAGAGCATGCCTATACAGACGTTACTGTGAACGTGCAATAATCCATAAAAAAGCTAGAAAGGTTTGATAAGGGTTTAAATTTCATAAAGCTTTCGAAACAAGCTAGAATAATGCTCAATCAATTTTATAAGCACTACGAAGTTCACGACCGTTTTAACATGAAGTAAAATCAAGAGTAAGTTCACGATTTATACATTGTTAACGTACATTTTATTGTTAGTAAAATTGATGACCGACCATTTTTGTCAAAACTATCACATTTTGTCTTGATTAAATTTTCATTGCTCGTATTCCACAAGCATTATGTTTTTTTTTATCTGACTTCTGATATTAACTTCTCTCTGATGTTGACTTCTTGTTTTGTTTTCTTCAAAAGCTTTCACATTATTAATAATCAGCTTTTTGAAATATAACTTTTTCACTAAACAGTCGTATGATTGGATGCTTGGCATTTGGGATAGTTATAATTGTTGTTTGTTGTTGTGCTTGTATGACCGGCTCCGATAACAGAAGAACATCTTAGATTAGGGTTGTTGACTTTAAGTATTATTTTTATAATTTGACTGTTGCTTTTTCAGCAAAAGTCATAATTTTTACATTTTAATGCCACTTTGGTAAGTTAGCTACTTGTAAAATTTTAAATTTTTTAAAATCAACGTTTCCGTTATCAGAAAAGATGGTAGAAGTAAAAAATCTATGAAAAAAGTAAGTTCGTGGATTTGACCGTAATCATTGACACTACAGTATTTTAAGTATTAATTTTCCCTTTTATTTTGACATTTAAAAAAAACTGACAATTTAGATTTTGGAATGACCAAATAAAATAAAATCGCTTAAAAAGGAATGTAGCAACAGTTTTGTATTTACTTAATAAAATATTTAAAAAAAAATTGTAATAAGGAGTCAAATAGCTATGTGCTAGGTTTTTTAGTTACTAATACTTACTAACAGAATGTTATGGTGTATTTACTGAAATGAAGATACATAATAAAAATAAAAATAATATCGAGCTTCAAACATTTACGGGCCTTATAAATATTAAACATAAAGCGATTTAAAACAATAAATCGATTAAATATAAAAAAAAAACATAGAATCAAAAGCGTTAACTGATGATACACCGCCCTTCAGTGTATGCAGTCACATCGGTGCAAGGTAATTAATTCAAAGAGGCATCTCTGTGACACATACTAAATGGTAAGCACTAGCAATTCTAAAGAACATGTATTTAATTACGAGTTGGCGCTAGTTTCGCTGTCACTCACCTGGACATGGTGCCCCGAGATAACCTTAAGTAAATTATAGACTTAATTTATTCCTTAGGTAGTTTTTGTTTCGGTACGCTCAGTATGTTCGGTTTTTTATTTATTTTTTATTGCTTAGATGGGTGGACGAGCTCACAGCCCACCTGGTGTTAAGTGGTTACTGGAGCCCATAGACATCTACATCGTAAATGCGCCACCCACCTTGAAGTATAAGTTCTAAGGTCTCATTATAGTTACAACGGCTGCCCTACCCTTCAAACCGAAACGCAATACTGCTTCACGGCAGAAATAGGTAGGTAAAGTGCCACCAGTTTCTTAGAGAAAGTATGTATGTATTGGTGTTAATCTCTGCGATTTCGATTCTTTCAATACAAAATATTGCCATATCGGAGTGTTTAATCTTGTATATTTGGCTAGTGAATACTTGGCACAGGCCTCTGTGGCTATCGTTAAAATGATATGAAATTTAATAAAGATAATGTAATGCATTTACGGAATGCATACCGAATTATTTGTTCTTATTTGTTCCTTAGACCTTAGACCTGTGTTGCACCTGATGCTAAGTTTCTATCTGAGCATATAGACATCGACATAGTAAATGCCGCTACCCACTTTGAGACATGAGTTGTAAGTCTCAGCTCTATGGTACAATGGTTAACCCACTCTTGAAATCAGAACGCATCACTGCTTGGGTACGGTGGTCATAAGATACAAGATTCTTAATACATTCATTGTAACTATATTTTCTAAAGTTAATAAGCTTTCTGAGAATGGAAACGATAACATTAAAATACTCAAGCTATAAGAAAATAGTTTCCTAAATTTAATTAAATACAAGGTCACGTTTCTAGTTTGAAAGTATGATAAAGAAAATGATTGTCTCCTCTTCACATTAAAAGGGATAGTTAAAGTTTTTAATGGTACTTACAGATTACGTTGAAAGCGGAAACCATTTTAGACACGTTATAAAGCATTTAACATTAATTATTATAAATTATAGAAACCATAAACGTTGTTAAGTGAAATTGATATGAATGCATTTTTTGTTAAGTAAAAAGTTACGTATTACAAAAATTGATAATAGAACTCTCTCAGAAAAATAACCATTTATTGTTAGTGCAATTAGTTTAAATTTTTTTGGATTCGGAGTAATAAAATTTTTTTCTCACTCAGGCTTTTTTCATTAACGGCCTTCTGGTGTAGTGGTAAGTGACATGGTCACTACACAAGAGGGTCGCGGGTTCGAATCCCGCCAAGGGAAGATATTTGTATGATAAATATAAATGTCTTTTCCAGGGTTATGGATGTATATTAAATATATGTATGTGTATAATAAAAATCTTACATTTATATCCGTTATCTGGTACCTGTAACACAAGTTCTTTACGAACTTATCACGGGACCAGTTAACGTGGCGTGACTGTTAGTAAATATTTATTTATTATTTATTTATTTATTATTAGACATTTGTAAAAAAACTTTCTCCGCATAATATTTAACTACTCTTAATGCATTTACAAAGTACGGTCCTACAGTGAGCGCAGTGCAACAATAATATTTTGTATTCACACGATGTTTGTGCCGAATGTGTGTCAATGACTAGATTAGCTATTTTACGGCTGACCATAAATAATAAATATAGTATTCTGTTCGTAGTAGTACAGTGCCACTATCGAAGGTTCGTATTGGGCAAGGTCTCTTGAAATTGTTTAGTTTTTTATACGGACGGAATTTATGTTTTAAATGCTCATTTAGAAACTCGAGCTTTTATGTGTACGTATTTATTTAAATTAACTAGAGGTCCCGTGGTAGTCGAAATTCGACTATAATTATTGGAATTGTAAGTTTGTACACTATTATGATTGTATTTTATACTTCTATAATCACAAATTTCGCCGAGGCTACACTATAAAAAAATATTAATAAAGACCAACAATATTTAGTCTATTCTCAATTTGACCACAGACGTCAAGAACAACAGTTTGACAATAAATAGTATGCATGCGTGTGTGCGTCAAATACATGGTATGTAGTGTGTGTAATGTTTTCTTTATTGATTTAATGTATCTTTTATGCATTATTTAAAAAAATATTAGCATTGTGCACATCTTCTCTATATTCTCTATAAGTGTGGAAAATTTCATACTCCTGCGTCGGCGCAATTTTCGTAAAAAGGGATACAAAGTTTTTGCTTCACGTATTAATATATAGATTGTAACAAGATTTCACAAATATCTTCAATCTTGCGATTTTATGGCTTCTTTCAAAACGAATAAAATTATTTGCATTTTTCTCAATTTTATTTAGTTACATAATTATAATGCCCAATAATAAATGATATTTGTTTCGCAATAAATGGTATTTCAATAAGTAAAACCTTTATGTGGACTTTATGTGACAGCAGAAAGGTACTAAAGTAAAACGAAATATAGCGGCGACAGACAGACACATAAATAGGAATTCACATTATATATGTTAGCGAATCGATTACATTATGAGCGTAAAATAACTTACTGTGACGTGGGATTAAAGTGAAATACGCCCATGACAGATTTAGATTTAGCAATAGAGTTTTCCGTCTAGTTGACTAGAATAAGGCATCCTAGTTTAATTAGTTTCGAAATGCGAGACTCAAATGTCTTTTCTGAACTTAAATCATTGCTGAGAACTTAACACTACTCCCATACTTCAAAATTGTGGCTCTAGATGAAATTGTCACAGCACTGACGTAAATGAGGATATATTAAATAATTTCCATCATCACCTCAATTATATACGTCTCAGTATCCATATTAATAAACTAATAGTATCAAATTTTTTTCATGCTTGTTAACAAGCTCTCTCCAGCCTTTCATAATTTCAGTGTCGACAATAGGGAGTGTTGTGAGTCAGTGGGTTGTAACTGTTATCCTGTAATTTTTGTCACGAAGGTTAAGGACAGAAGATAGCGTGTGCGTTCAGTGGACTTTGAACTCATTGGCTCAGATCAGATAGTAAAATTTCCTATGGAGCAGCTGAATCTTTAGTATCATATAGCCCAAAAGTTGCTCTGAAAAAAAAAAAATGTGGTACATTCATCCCAGAATGACACGTGTTTCATTTTAAAATTACAATCGTCGAAATCACTGGACGAGTCTAGTTATCCATAAAAGACTTTTGTGTGAATCGTTTGATCCGAAAAGTTGAATGTACTATTGAAACCTAATGCCATTTGAATTGATGATTTCACGATTTGATTCTATGATCTCATTCTAATATGAAGGATGATGCGATTAGTTAATATAATTAAAAGCAAGATCATCGTTAGACACAAATAACGGTGAGCTTTAACTGAAACTCACTATGACGTTCAATGCATTAAATTTAGGATGGCGGTACAATCGGAGATAGAATTTATGTTTTTTTTTTAAATTAAAAACATAAAATCTTAATATTTATTGCATTACGTCGAATCCAATTACTTAGATTGGAAAGTAAATTAATAATAAATTCGAATAAATAAAACAGCCCATTTGGGGACCATAACGTTATTAGAATTTATTTCATTTGAGCCCTGATAGTAATATATATACAATTTAAACGGGAATCTCTCGACAGTATTTTATGACTTAATAAAGGGTTAACTGCACACTTGACTTAAAGTTTAATGGCCGTAAATCTTGAATTCCGAGCCCACGTATTGTCCTCCCGGTACACCATCAGAACATCCAGTTAGTTTGTCGATTTTCCAACATATCAATGCGCGGGAGACGGGCTCAAGCCAGTGCAGTACAACACCGCGGCGCGCGACCTACGCAGCGCATACTCGGGAAAACTTCCAATAAAAAACTTTATCGAAAATACGAAAACGAAATTTGTAATGAAATCGAAATTAAAAAAAAAACAACGTCTAAATAAATCGAAATTATAAAACTAACGAAATATCAGAGTGCTTAATATAACGTGTGTAATCACTACATAGTATAAAACAAAGTCGCTTTTTCTGTCCCTATATCTGTCTGTCCCTATGTATGCTTAAATCTTTAAAACTGCGCAACGGATTTTGATGCGGTTTTTTTAATAGATAGAGTGATCGAAGAGGAAGGTTTATACGTATAATAACATCCATTAAATAGTGGAGAAATCAATAATTAATTACAGTTTCCGAAGCGAAGCGAGGGCGGGTCGCTAGTGTATTATTAAAAAATAATATCCGAGATACTCGAATCATTAATCACAAACCATTGAAAACGTCATCGAAGCTCGCGCATAAGTGCATTCGTACGATCAATTGAATTTACGTTAAAAGTCTCTTATCGTCCGCAATTACCGACGTTCGTAAGCGAACGACAATCCGATGTCCATTTAATCACTCTTCACTCATAATCCCGGTTCGAGTGGTGTCTTCTTATCAACTTCACATGTGTTCTTAATTACGTACAGCATCATTTTGGTTTAACGTAACATTAATTTTCTCACATTAAAACACGTACAAAAGTTTTTTTTTTGTTTACGCAATGAGTCCTTCACGTGTACGAGTTAATTTTTGTTGTTCATGCCGTATGTACATTGAGTCGTCTATTTTATCAAAGGTGGCAATCTGTGCATTTGGACAAAAAAATGTTATTGATATGTCAATACAGATTGATTTGAATATAATTGTCTCCTTCAAGAATACGGTTCAAAACCTGCATTAAATAAAGGTTAATACTTAACCTGTTATTTATCTAAGATGTCGTTCAGAAGAGTTTTGTGACTGCCAATGGAATACAAAGTCAATAATTCGTTTTTCTGATTTACCAATAATTGTCGAAAAGTCACATTGCTGGCTTTGATAATAGTCGACTCATTTGTAGGTGATCGTTTGTAATTCGAGACTTGTCTTGTCTTAACGCCTCGTATCTTTCCATTTGGTTGCTATTTGCACAAGTCTTCCTGTTTTACGTGTAGCGTTTCAAACGAAAATTGATGTTAATTTTGGTGGTTTCAGTGTTGAAATTTTCATTAGGAAATCGTTGAAAAAGTTAACTGCAAAAACTTGTTAAGTAGCATACTAATGTCAGGAATTTCGGAATGATTATGATATATATCTGATGAAAATGATCTACTGGTAATTCTTATAATATCTTGTAAATATTAAGTAATCGAACAGATTTTTTTCTCAATTTTTTTTTACAAAAGTGTTTATATTCAATGTGTCTAGTAATTTTTTTTTATATTACCTTAAAATATATACATACATAATTCAAATAGTGAAAAGCTTTCGAAGCTCTAACTAGCAGAACTAAGAGCGTGACACAATTAATTATGCTTCAAACTTTATTATGAAAGAATGAATGTAGTATAATATATAGGTAGGCAGCGGCCTATATGTATATTTATATATATTATTGCCCTTGTAGGCAGACGAGCATACGGTCCACCTGATGATGAGTGATTACCGTCGCCCATGGACTTCAGCAATTCCAGGGGCAGAGCCAAGCCACTGCCTACGGGCATATATATATATATATAAATTAAACATGTATTAAAATCAATAATTAACAGTGACGAAGCTCTCTACCAAACTCTAGAAAGATTCTTAGAAAGACCTCTCCAAATACAGCGTGAACCAGACGTCTTAATTCCGCAATCGATCTCGCCTAACAAACCGCTGCGTCACGGGCGTCACCGAGTGTTAGTTTTTAGTTAAGAGATTATTAAAAGACCGCCATAAAACCGTCACAAATAGCGATCAAGAAATTGGGGTTACCGAAAGGTCGATTAACATCAGGGCTGTCGAGATACAAACATCAGTTCGGACAGACAATTTGTAAGGACAACAAAGGGAAAATTTGATATGTGTGTAGCGGGCAATTTGTAATTTCAACAAAGCATTCTTTGGCTGCTGCTTCGGGTATTAATTATGTTTTATTAGTCTGTTTAATGTGTGTTTTTGTTGTCCGTACGTATACCAAATCTTTTATCGTACCATTAAATCTAATTTGTATATATCAATTCTTAGACGTGTTCGAGGAAGTATACTAAAAATGAAAACCTTGTATGATTCTAAAATTTAATAATTTGAACTAAGTTATTATCTGTTAGCACATGCATTATCAAATCTTGTTCGTTTTGGTAAGACAGATAAGGTCATAGACGGGCATAATTACTGATTTTTTTTAATGCTTAAATGGGTGGACGAGCTCACAACCTGGTGTTAAGTGGTCACTGGAGCCCATAGACATCTACAATGTAAACGTGCCATCCACCTCGAGATATGAGTTCTAAGGTCTCAGTATAGTTACAACGGCTGCCCCACCCTTCAAACCAAAACGCATTGCTGCTTCACAGCAGAAATAGGCAGGGTGGTGGTACCTACCCATGCGGACTTACAAGACGTCCTACCAGATGAACAACGGGTCAATGATTCCTTTAAATTTGTTTACTCACTGTTATAAATCCTATCATAAGACCCTATTAACTACAAAGTTTGAATTTTTTTTGTTTTTTCTAGTGATAAGCTTAGAACTTTATCATTCAGTAGAGGTCTCGCTTTGACATTTTTTCTCATTTAGATATGTAAATTGTTTTGCCACCGATTTTTTATTAAATTGTTACATACAACGTAGATTTGAACTATTTCGGACATGAGATCAAAATCTAATCTACGTAACAGCTGTTCCAGTTTTCAACCTGTAATGCATGATGGATGATGCTATCCATGCGAAGGTTACAAAGGTCCGACCACTAGTAAATATGTCCTTCGATAACTGCCGATTACAAGGTGTCTGTTAACACATTACATTACGTCTTATCTTCTTACATTATACGGCCGTATCTATACATCTGTGTACTTTATTATTATAATATAGAGAAAACAGCAAAAGTTTTATCTTTTACGACGTCTTCTCATCTTACAAACGTAATTGCGATGCAGAAAAATGTTAATGTATTTTTCTTATATGCGTGTATTCATCTATATATATATAAATGAATTGCTGTTCGTTAGTCTCGCTAAAACACGAGAAAGGCTGGACCGATTTATCTAATTTTGGTCTTGAATTATTCGTGGAAGACCACAGAAGGTTTAAAAAATAAGAAAAAGCTCGGAATTACAACAAAAAAAATTAAGTTTATTTTATACAAAAATTTAGGTCTTTTATTTATCGACTGAGGCACTACGAAGTCTGCCGGGTCAGCTAGTTTTTAAATAAAATACGCAAATACACAAGCGGCAACATAATACAGAATAAGCTGGTACATTCGTAATGTTAGAATGTCTTGTTAATTCAACTTACGGTCCGTGAATTCACGCTTCTCAGGCCTACTTCAGAAGCGTGAATGCGAAGCGGCTCGGCTGTGCCTATGGTATTGCTGATTACTATTATGATTAGCGGCGGTAGCCATTCACCATTGGGTGGGCTATATTCTCGTTCGTCCACTTACAACAGCAATAAAAAAGCACTCAACACTTTAATATCGAATTTTGTGTCAAGACTGGTTTCTTGACACGTGCCTTAATTGAAGATTTTTCTATGATTAGTAAAAAAAAAATTAATTTAGAGAGATAGAGAATACACTTTATTGCACACCAAAACCCAATTTACATTCAAAAAACAGAAAAAAAAGATTTGTTTTGTACAATAGGCATTTACAGGCAATAGGCATTTTGTACAATTTGTACAATTAGCGGTCTTATCGCTAAAAGCGATCTCTTCCAGATAACTGTTTAATTTACAGAAATTCTGTATTTAATTTAAGTTTTAATAATTTCCTATTATTTATTGCTCAACCCTAGATAGTCGTGTAATTATCACTATACTATAACGTTGTGTAAATGTTCTACTTACACGAACATCTTAGTCGGGATATGACCATTCATCATAATTGTCATGTGCTGAAATTTGTAATGTTGTCCGAATGTACACTATGTCATTGTTCAATTTGTCATTACGCGTTCGTGTTTGTTTAAAAACTATGAAAAATTACAGCTATAAAAAGCGTTTCGTTTTGTGTGAGATTTTGACACGTAACCTATTTATATAAAAGTCGATAGGAGAGATCCTTGGGTCGTTAATTCTCAATGCTGAGGGTTATGGCTGGCCTCATGAGGTTTTCTTCGGAAAATACACAAGGTGGGTTCCCGCGTTCTTCCATGGCAGTGCTTTTGGCAGATTTAGTTCTTCGAGGCCGCTGAAGCCTTATTTGGGTCCAGATAATTAACCGCCGCGAGACATTCGGCGTTTACTGTTTTACGGTGGAAAGTTTGAGCTCCAACTCAACCTTTCTCTTTTCTCAGTCGGGCTTGGGACCGGCATTGGCAGAGTTAAATAGATAGAGAGATAGCGATAGACCTATGTGTCTATAAACTTCCTATAGACTCTGAAACGGCTCTACCGATTTCGGTGAAAGTTTAGAAATCTTCAGTTTCGCTTAGAGATTGATCCTGTGTAGTTTGGCAGCGATCAGATCAAAGTGGAATCACAGATCTGCAGATTGAGTTTAACTAATCTGATATTTTAGTGTATTATACTGGAAAAGATGTGGCTTTCCTTGCTTCTGCGTGCATTAGTCTATACTAATATTATAAATAGGAAAGATTTGTTTGTTTGTTTGTTTCGAATAGGCTCCGAAACTACTGGACCGATTTGAAAAATTCTTTTTCCATTAGAAGCGGACATTGTCCCTGATGAACATAGGCTACTTTTTTTTAATTTTATTTTATTTTATTTTTTTGGTTTCATGTGTGTTTTAATGTTTCCGAAGCGAAGCGAGGGCGGGTCGCTAGTCGTATATAAATCTATTGCTGAAAAAAGCTTGAACTGCTAAGGAGCAGTTATTTGTCACATATGGATACATCTGGCTTGGTATCATTAACATACGACAGGTATATGAGTATATTTTCTACGAAAACATAGTTATAGAGAAGCTTTAGTTTTCACATGTTAATGAAACAATAAAATTTGATATTACCTTTTTACAGCATTAATTGTTTGTTTTCTCTCTATGAACTTATTTGTTTTTGGTAGAAGTTCCTTATGGGACGATGCGGAGAGGTACCCTAACCGGGAAAAAACGTCCGTAACGTAAGATTTTTTATATAGTATATCAATAGTCAACGTAGGCGATTAGGAATGAGATGAGGGTGGTTGGAAAACTGAGTTTCCTAGTCGCCTGTAGTGGGTGTCTTACGACCATGATGGGGAAACGCAAAGCTGCCGTCTCCCGAAACATGTCTCCCCGGATTCACTCTCGGTGCTTTTAGGACCGGTCACCGTCCTCGTCGAACACGTCGATTACGACGAAGAGTTCGACGAGCGAACTAACCCATAGACACAGCCCACTGAGTATCTCTTCGGATCTTCTCAGTGGATCGCGATTTCGATTCGGTGGTAGATTTTGCGAAGCACTGCTCGTGCTAGGGCTAGTGTTAGCAAATTCTCTCAGGTTGAGTTGGTTGGGCCACTGTTTTTCTGATATTTCTGGGCTTTGATAACTCTAAATAGGAACAAGGATCGTCTCTAAATCCAAACAAAAAAGTGAAATGATAGAATACGTCATAATCTTATAAAGTCAGATTTGGCACCGGCTGGCGATCTTCTGGTCGTGACCGCAAAATTCCTCTCGGTCACCTTCAAAGATAACTGCTCGATTAATATTAAATATCATTTGTATTTAGACACAACGCCTTGACATTGGACACGTAACTAGACATGGAACGCTTAACAAGATAATATCTAGTGCTCCCCAACCTGTCTTTCTAACGATTAATTACATACGATATTGCAAGACTGGATGTCTAGTTGATAATATGTTGCTAAGTGATTTAAATATTAAAATAATATTGCAGTTATCACCCTACTTAAGTTATCGAGTACTTTTTTACTTGTAGGTGAATGAACTCATTTCGATCTAATGTTTGGCCTTTAACGAAAGATGTAGACATCACAGTCGAATATGAATTAAAAGAATCCTGTTGATTTCGCTAATCGTAGATATAATTAAAGCTACTTTATAGTTTAACGTTAACACTTTTATGACATTTTAGAATTAAATAATATTGATTGAAAAATACAGGCGTAAAACTATAACCACGAGTCGTTTAAATTCCAATTACTTCATCTGAAACTTTATTGAATTTTTACTGTTTGCAACTGAAGTATTGATTTGAAGTTACACAGTTTCATTACCCATTATACTCTAATTGGCTATTGATGAAAATATTTATATATAGTACTGCTATTACACTGTCAACGCAATGAATTTTAAATCACATATCAAACAGTTGATTTTGAATTACATCTTATCTTGTTTATCTGCCAATCGATTTTAGTAATCGATTCTACCATTAAAGCCGCTCGTTAAATCATATTTGCACTTAAATCCTTTTACGGAACACAAAGGTATTCCTTTGAGTGACAGTATAATACCGAATGAACTGACATTGTTTAAATATACCCACTTGGAAATGTAAATTTAGGAATGATACTTTGATCTAGTGCTAGCATTACATATTAATTTATAATTATTTTTATCTTCGCTTCGTGTGTATTCAGAAACAATACATATTGTGGTTCTGGATAAAACACCTTTGGCTAATGATGGTTGCCATCGACGAAAGCGACATCTACAAATTCAATAAACGTCATACGTCAAACCACATTGACAGCAAAAACGTCATTCTATGTCATTTGTGTCACTTCATATTATTCATAACTTTCGAACGTTACGAACTAACAGCCTTTTTTGTAAAATCGAGGGTATACGAAATTATACACCTTTTTTGTAAAATCGAAAATATACGAAATTATACAGTAAAACGAATTCTCTTTTGGATATCCTCCGTTCCTGCGTCTACAGTGTGTTTCATTCATAAGATAGAAAGTTGGTTAGTTTTCGTCTTTCAATTATAATTTACACAACATTACGTTATTTTATCAAGTCACTCGTGAGAACGACTATCAACACACAAAAGTTTAACTGATTCAATTTCTTGTTCTGATCTTAAATAGAACCGAAGGCTTTTAAATAAGCTACGAATAAAGCCGTTGCTTAATACTGTTTTAATAAATACAATTATCTATATTATTCCATGAGATCTCGACTTGTAATGGATATAAGATTGTTCTCGAAGGAACCATCTTCTCCTATTTATGTAATTTTTTTCGAACGCTTTAAATCCGTTTAAAAGTCATTAAAGTTAGATCGTAAATCGTCTAATCGACTTCGGAATCAGACCGTGAAATATCATAATAAGAATAATTGAAATATTCGGTGGTGACACGCGAACGAATTAAGGTTAAATAGGGACACGCTTTCATAAGATTTATGGTTCCCATAAAAATGTATTGACGTCAATGTATAAAGAGCATTTGTTATTGTGGTCGGTTACAATTTAAACGAATCTATGATGGTATTATATCAAGCTTATTCACTTTTGTTCGGACTGTGAGGGTTCAGTCTTTGTTATGTTTTATTGAACTATTTATATTTTTCAAGGGGATGGATGATATTATGGTTCAAGTAATGTTATGTGGATGACTGAGCCTATAAACACTAACAGCTTGAGATCTCAGGTCGAAATATTAATATAATTGTTACGATAGTTTTTCTATTAAGCATTAACATATGACCACCTCACGTCAGAGACGAGGAGTGCCCGCCTGTAACTAGGAACATTGATATTTTTTCAGGTTGATTTTTATTCCACGCTTTTATGTTTTTATCGTTTCCTTCCTGGGGCCGAAATATTTTTTTTTAATATATTTTTTGCTTAGATGGGTAGACGAGCTTACAGCTCACCTGATGTTAAATGGTTACTGGAGCCCATAAACATCTACAACGTAAATGCGCCACCCACCTCGAGATATAAGTTCTAAGGTCTCAGTTACAACGGCTGCCCCACCCTTCAAACCGAAACGCATTACTGCTTCATTGCAGAAATAGGCAGGGTGGTGGTAGCTACCCGTGCGGACTCACAAGAGGTCCTACCACCAATAATTTGATACTTGCCTGGCGTATTACTCGATACCAACCAACAGGTGTAGTCCTATCAAAACATATCGGGAAATAGAACCTCGAAAATATTTACATAATTTATCATAGACAAAAGAGTAAGTGAGATAACCAATGTTTTGATACATACTAAAATGTTTGTATAAAGCCTGCCTTTGTTTATTTGAATTACAATTTCTTATAAATTGTTTACCTAAAAATAGCGATTACAATCCAACATTTTTCAAAAAATGAAATGCTATTTTTATGAAATCAAAACGTCACGGAACATGTCAAATGTGAATTTAAAAAGTTTTGATTTGACAGATTTTAAAATGTCGAAGGCAATCAAAAATTCAAATTAGTTTATTTTAAGGACTTTAAGTGACTCATTAATGTAGATATTGGAAATTTTTCTTTTACAGTCAACTTGTAATGTCAAATTTACATATTTTTTTTTAAACTTAGGAATTTTACTCTATAACAAGCGGCCCGCTCCGGCTCCGCTTGGGTCTTCCAAAAAAATTTCAACGATATTTGACGTTGTTTTATTTTTTTAAATAAAAGAACACTTGTTGCGGCATAACTAAAATAGTTAGACATATGCTGTCGCGACACTTTTTGTAAATAATAATGTGTTCTACAAAGTCGTAGTACATTATTTTATTCTATCATCAATAGTTTTCGCAGGGCACGCGATGTAAAGAATATTTTAGGTAATGTTTTTACACCTTTGGTTAAATGGAGTTTTAGTAAGGATCCCTAATTTTTAAAAAAAAATATTATAGCCTATGTCACTCAGGAATAGTGTAGCCTCCACAGTGAAAGAATTTTTCAAATCGGTTCAGTAGTTTCGGAGCCTATTAAATACAAAGAAACAAACAAATCTTTCCTCTTTATAATATTAGTATAGAAGTATAGATATTGTTTTGTTTTTTATTCAATCTTCATTCGCATTCGAAATAAACAATTTGTTCTATGCATAGAGCAATCGAATTTTATTTTACAAACCTCTTTTCCCTTTTGCTAAACGCTCACGAAGCTCATTACGTACGAACTATTAAATGTAATCTTCTAATTGCGTAGATCTTTGATTCGCAAAACGATGGAACGTAGTACGGCTATGCGCGTCGTTATTATTCTTGTAAACTCGATGCGATAAAATTGAATGTGCTTCACACATTACACACGGGGGATAAAATTACTAGTTTAACATTATTGATGAAGATTTTTACGTGTAGAGTAGTACTTATAGGAAAAGTTGTGGCTTTTAAAAATGTGTTTTTTTCTTTGTTGTTCAAAAAAGTCGTCACTGTAAAATTATAAAATTGTCATATCTCAAAGTGAGTGGCCATTCAAGTTATGATGATAGTCGGTTGACTATTGAACACAAGGAAAGCCGTGGCTACGTTTAATTATCTAGTGCAAAAAAATCCTTCTATTTTTACAAGCGTTCGAAATGTGTTCTTCTATAACATATTCATTGTTTATACGGATCATTTTTATTAAAGAAATATACGGTAATTTTTCCAATATTTTTTTTCCAGAGCTTTACTCTATGTAGGTCAGCTTGAGACACAAAAATATTAACAACCGTGTTGAATGATTGACATTTACGGAAATGTCAGAGCACATTGAACAATTCGTTCGCAGGTTTTTTTTCGTTAGACCAAAAATCTAAATCTCATTTAAGGATCAAACTAAAGGGATAGCTTCGTACAGGTGGTAGGATATATTTTACGTCGACAGATATACCGTGATTTGTGTTTCTTCGAAAAGGATCGCTGTTTTGAGTATCTGGTTTTGATAAGACTAACAATTTGATTAGTTGTGAGCTCATCCGTTTACATTCATCTCCAACGATGATGTTATAAATCACTCCTGAACCCACAATCTCACAAAAAAGATAGAAAGTGACTCACTACGGTAAACTTTTTACGAATTTTCATCTGCATCGATGAAGTCAGTTTCTTACTCACGGACAGAATTAGTATTTGGTTAAAATGTTTTGTAAGGGAACTGATTTTATTTATGTGATCGATCGTTTCACGGGCAATGTGGATTTGAGACGTGAACACAAAGTTATCGTTTTGAAACACGTGACGTATTAAATTATTGTAGTACACACTATTGTTGTTTGATGACTTTTATAGAATTTACTCTGTAAGGATCTTATAAATGTAATGAAGTGTTTCAATTGAATTTCCATTCAACTTTTAGTTAACAACTATGTTCAAGGGCATCCTCCACGTTAGTAATAGGTAGGTTAACGTAATTGTTTAATGTATTGTGAATATATTGTTTTTCCTTACATTATAAGTTAGATTAGTTTTCGTTATCGTGTTGTTTTGTCGTAATTGTAAGGAACGTTATTGTACAAATCCAGCAACTATGTCTTATTTTGTCGTGCGCACATAGCTTATGTTGCAAGCCAGATTTTGTTTCTTTTTACTTGTGTTTTTTTAGCTTGTGATGTGTATTGTGAGCCTAATAAATAAATAAGTTGATTTAGTAGCACGGAATCTAGCATTTTTATTGTTTAGATGGGTAGAGAAACTCACGATTTATCTGGATTAAGTGGTTACCGAAGCCCATAGATGAAAATGCTACCATCTTGAGACATGAGTTCTAAGTTGCAGTTCTACGGAACAACGGCCGCCGCACTCTTCAAATCGAAACACGTTACTGCTTCACAGCAGAAATAGGCAGAGTGGTGGAATCTACTCATGCTGGCTCGCCCTACCAATGAATCTGTATTTATAATCATAATATAATGCCATTATATGGAAACATCGATTTGGTCTGATACTCTGGAAGGTGGTAAAAGAGTTCTGCATAAAGTAACCAGCTCTTCACGAAATTTATTTATTTCACTAGTCGTTATGATACCATATCGTAATTATGCAAATTTACAAATTTTACGCGTTGATATTTTAGAAATCGTCGTGGCCTAAAGGATAAGTAAGACGTCAAGTGCGTAGCGATGCACCGGTGTTCGAATCCCGCAGGCGGGTACCAATTTTTCTAATGAAATACGTACTCAACAAATGTTCACGATTGACTTCCACAGTGAAGGAATAACATCGTGTAATAAAAATCAAAACCTGCAAAAATGATAATTTGCGTAATCACTGGTGGTTGGATCTCTCGGGAGTCCGCCACCCCGCCTATTTCCGCCGTGAAGCAGTAATGCGTTTTGGTTCGAAGGGTGGGGTAGCCGTTGTATACTGAGACCTTAGAACTTATATCTCGAGGTGGGTGGCGCATTTACGTTGTAGATGTCTATGGGCTCCAGTAACCACTTAACACCATGTGGGCTGTGAGCTCGTCCAACCATCTAAGCAATAAAAAAAAAAAATGAAGTTGTTTCTTTATCGCGTAATTGTTATTGAAAGGAGTTAAGTGCTTAAAAATTAAGGAATAAGGAAGGAATTAAGAGCTATACTGTTCTGCCTAACAGTCTAATTCTTCATCACTTGATTGAACTTAAGCTTTAGAACAGCCTCGTTCTTAACTACTTAATTATGCTGGAATTATAATTTTAACATTATGTAATACCAGAACGGTGCGTATTAGTAAAGGCGGCGCCAGTATTTTATTCAAAATTAATGTTTAGCAATAATCACATCTGAGCGTGACCGGGAATTAATCTTTATTTATATCTTATAAATTCATGAGATGAAGTAAATTAAATTCAAGTGCTACTCGACACAATTATTACGTGACTTATAGCAATATTTGGATAGTTACACCCGTAACTTCACGGCTTAACTCTACGCATAGTGAGCAGTTGTTTTATGCAAATACATGCCTGCTTACGTCGTAAGTTTGTTAACATTTACATGTATGGTTAACATAGTATTTGTACTTGAAGATATTCGACAAAATAATTTAATGCGTAACAGATTCTTGTATGTTTGGGCTTGATAAGAATACGAGCCGACCATCCTACTAATCCAGGCCCCGTTAAAATGGACTTAAGGGATGGGATTTAAGGTTGAATTTTCAATTGTCGTTTGTTCCATTCTTTCAATCGGAACTCCCAATTGTTTTCACGCAAAAATAGATAGGCAGTTTGCCATGCGGACCTCATAATATACGCACTATTTAATCAAAGGTTTGTTATTGTTTTAAATGTAATTTTCTTACGGAAGCAAATCAAAATAAATAAAGAAACAAACTAAAAATAGGAAATTTAAATACGCTTTCATTATATTCACCTGTTCATAAAATATATAATGAAATCTTTCTCTGTAATGTTTATCGAATTTCAGACGTCCAGTTAACTCGAAAACTTCACACGTATAAAGGACCGATGACAAAACAATAATCATAATAGTTTTGAGTTTTATTTATTATTAAAGGATGTATTTTTTTTGTTTTTAAATTACCTTATTTTTTAATATGAATTATTAATTATATATTTTTTCAATGCGATCGTTAATTATAAATTGATTACGTATTCATTTAATAAGAAGCATTTCCACCAAACCGGTGGTTAAAAAAAAAAGAGTTCCGAACTTCCTTTTCATTACGATTCTGTTTGTGAACGGCAAGTGATTCTGTTAAAAGCCGCAACTTAAAACAAAGAAAGGTTGTTGATTTCTTTCGAACCTAAACGAAATGAGTCTACGAAGAGTGTAACTTGCTTTAGTTGTTTTAGTTGTATATATAAATGCTTCAAGCGTCTCTTTGCCGTGTGCGTGCGGTTTGGCTCCTGGCCACGAGCTGTTTTATGAGTACTAATGAATTCACTTCCATACATCACATAGTGCTTTGAAGTAGACTAATTTCGTTATAGAATACATGAACATCAATAGAGACCTAGTTCATTGTTAGAAAATCGGAAATTAGAGATCGATTTTCGATTAGAACACGCATACGTTCATGCAACCTGTACTAATATTATAAAGCTGAAGAGTTTGTTTGTTTGAACGCGCTAATCTCAGGACGTACTGGTCCGATTTGATAAATTATTTCAGTGTTAAATAGCCCATTTATCGAGGAAGGCTATAGGCTATATAACATCACGTTAAGACTAATTCAGGCGGAGCACCAATAAAGAAAGCTTCAAAATCGGAGTTGTTTTCCCATTTGAGAGCTTGCACTGCGTGCGCTGCGGAATCGGTTAAAGTTTCGCTAAAGTAGAGAGAGGAGAAAGAAAATGAGAGAATTATTCGCCGGTAAAAGATCTAAAAAAATTCCGGGACAGCATATGTCTAAATATTAAGGTTGGCTTACTATAATGTTTTTTATGTTAAACAAATTTGTTCTAAAATAAAGCATTATTTGTGAACTATTCCACGCGGACGAAGTTGCGAGCAAAAGCTAGTTACTAATAAATTCATTTAGATATGTCTAATTGAAATACTATATAGACTTTTGTATTTCACTAAGATACTTTTTTTAATAGTATTCATTTACGAATTTTAATTGATAGTTGTAGTTATTTGATATTTCTGTATGTCGTCAAAACAATACAGCTTTGAAATGCAAAATATGCCGGCCTCAGGGTCTATGAATTTAATAGTTTTGATTGTGTTCAATTTTATGATTGGATGTTTGTCTGAAATAAATCCTTTTTGGGTATTATGATAAGCTTTGACCTGTAACTTGGCTACGTTCTTAACGGTCCTCTGTGAGTATTAACAGACGCAGAAACGAAAAAGTTTGGAACCGCATTGTTACTTACGATGAAAAATTAGTTCTTTTTGATATACGTAAACGGTCATCATGTTTGTTAGACCCTGAATGGACGCCTAGGCAATGCCTCAAGCGAAAACTTACCCCTAAAAAGTCATGGTCATTGTTCGGTAGTCTAGTCTACAACTCACCAGCATTCGCTCACTGAGTTTCTCGCCGGATTTTCTCAGTGGGTCGCGATTCCGATCCTGTGGTGGATTCTGCAAAGCATTGCTATTGCTAGGGCTAGTGCTGGCAAAACCTCCGGTTTGAGCCCCGAGAGCTCACCTACACTCGAGGGCAACGCTGATATAGCCTGAGTAGACATTTAAAAATATGATATTAATGAGTCTACCGTAAAGTAAAGTAACTTGGTCAATATATATAGACAAAGACTTGCAGTGCCGACTCTGGATCATTTACAGAAAACAGAGCCGACTTCATCGAAAATTATTTGGTCAATATAAATTTCGAATTCAATTCTCTAAGATCAAAGTCTTGCACTTGGCAACCATTCCTTATTGACAATTAAATGAGCATTACTGAGAGCATGGAGTAGTCGGTGTAGTTAAACATTAGGTTGGCTTGTATCAACCTTTGAATGTCCATTGAAATGTTTTCGACTTTTACTGTTACACCAATCAGAAAATAACGTTACACAAAGACTGTAGGTATACGTTTTGAACGCAGGGGAAGATTGAAAAATAATCTTCAATTGTTTCCAACGTTTTAGTGACCTGTTCTTTCTGTACTAATATCCAAAATACAGTAATATAAATTCATAAAATTACCTTTTATTTGATTGCCTATTTTTTTTTCTAATAGATATTTATTTGTACATAAAATGAATCTAAATAAGATATCAGTAATTATACTCGATTTACGATCGGGCGAACAATTCTTCGGCTATTTAATAATAATTAAAAAAATCACAAAAGTAATCATTCTCGACGCAATTACTACTAAGTCTAAAGTACTAAGTGTGGAATATTCGTTGAACCTTGATTGTTCGGCATCATTAAGATAATGTATTACTTTGAACATTTGTACTTAATTAACGCCGCTTCGCAGCCCTCCCGTATGTAATGTAATACGTAATGTTTGTATTAATGGTCCAAAGCTTTTATCTTGCGTCGTTCTGAATAACAGTGACACGTTCAATTAAGTAACACAATAATACACAACAAAAACATATTTTCTGTGTTTGCTACTTATCAAGTACAATATTTGTTTATTGTAAGTTCTTATGATTTGGAAGATTCACATAATGTTAGTACAGAATATATATTATGGTAGATATTATTTCATACGGCTAGGAGTACGCATGGATTTAACCTGACTATTTCAGCTGTGAATCAGAAATGTTTTTCGGCTTGAAGATTGGGGCGGCCGTTTTAATGTAAAAACTGAGACTTAGAACGCATTTCTCAAGGGCAGTAGCGTTATTTACGTTGTTGATGTCCATTGGCTCTCCTGTAAGCACTTAGGGCCAGGCTTTTCCCTCATCTTAGCAATAAAAAACTGTAAGGCTAACTGTTTTGCGGTACCTACCCGTGCGGACTCTACGCCTTACCGCCAATATACATACGTTTTGTACTTAAGCAAATAGTTTGGTTTTTAATGTACGTGTGTTAAAAATATTATGTGAATGTTTTCCAAATAAATAAACAGAATTATCGTAACAAAACGCTTGTAAAAATTTTTTTTTCAAGTCACTCCGCAAGCGTTATTGTATATCAGGTTCCAGTGAAGATTTCAAGGTTTTGAATGCTGTACGATAATTAAAGATCACATATATCTGCAAATGACGTGTTCATTGATGACCCCTAAAACGTATAAGTAGGCGCCAAAAAGATCGATACGAGCTTACAACAAATCGAAATACACGATTAAATTTCATTGACGCGATATGTAACAAATAGAATAACTTCAAAAAAAATTTTTTTTTTTTTTCAAATTAATTTGATTCTGCTAAAGTCATACCGCTACGTTTACAGAAGTGAAATCTATAAGTTAATCTATAAAATCGAAACGACAGCTCTGAGGATGGCGTCCGCATCCGTTCTACTTTATATCGTCTTGTTTTACGTAAGTATACAAACTTAACCTAATTAAGTTTTACCGACTAAAATGACAATACAAACATCCCTATCTATAACTTCAAACATAATTTATGGTAACGCAACTTGTTTACGTTCCGAGATTGAATTTTGCGATTAGATGGAGATTATCAAAATGTACCTTTATATTATAGTATTATATTATATTATAGTGTCTTTTAACGGCCGCCTGGTGTAGTGGTAAGTGACATGATCACTATACAAGGGGGTCGCGGGTTCGAATCCCGCCAAGGGAAGATATTTGTATGATAAATATAAATGTCTTTTCCAGGGCTATGGATGTATATTAAATATATGTATGTGTATAATAAAAATCTTACATTTATATCCGTTATCTGGTACCTATAACACAAGTTCTTTACGAACTTATCACGGGACCAGTTAACGTGGCGTGATTGTTAGTAAATATTTGTTTATTTATTTATTATCTAAAAAAAATACCACTGGAACAAATATAAATTGAAGTTTTTTTGTTGGAGTATAAGGGAAACACTACAGATTGATTCGAATAATCAATTACAAAATAACACAGAAATCTAAATAAAATCTATTTATCTTATGGCGGCAAACATGCGTAGGAAATATTTAGTAGTTCGTCGTCTCAAGTTCACAAATCACCGTATCTGAGCTACGGAGTGGGTTAGGTATCAAATAAGGTGAGTATAATTTTTCCGGCTAGTAGTTTCTCGAGTGTTTGTACAAGTTATTATCATTTAAGAACTGATTGGAATAATTGCCAATATAGTTCATGTATAATAGATTAAAAGAAAAAGAAAAAAAGCAAGTAAATTAATACACATTGGTGGCCTAATTTAGAGCTGAATAATTAAATAAATAGCTCGTAATTAACTTGGAACAAATCATGCACGGTCATTCGGCCCCAAATTAGGATTCCCTGTGATATGGGTATTGAGACTGACATTACATTTAAACATGTACATATTCTGTAGATAATGTTAAAGAGCAAACAAAGCTGTTCATCACACAAATACTTGCCCGATGTGAGAATCGAACCCACGACCCTCGGCGCAATAGTCAGAGGCACCACCACCGAGGCAGTCAAATAATTACTTTTAATAATTGTAATTAGACCTCAGTTAGTATGTCAAATTAATTCTGTAAGCAAGTTACAATTTTTATAAAACTTCATTTAGTTAATCTGTATAAAATATTAATACGTGAAGCAAATACTTTGTATCCCTTTTTACGAAAATTATGCGGACGGAGGTGTATGAAATTTCCCACACTTATAGAGAATATAGATAAGGAGCGCAGAATGCTAATATTTTTGTTTAATGAGGCATAAAATATACATTAAATCAATAAAAAAATTTACTTGTAGTATTACACACACTACCATGTATTTGACACAACACATACATATAAATAAATATACTCTTTGTTTATTGTCAATTGTCAAACTTTTGTTATTGTTTAAAGTTTGTGTGCAAATTGAGAATAGGTTAATATTGTTTGTCTTTAATATTATTTATCTATAGTGTATTTTTGGCGAAATCGTGATTATATTATAGAAGTATAATAATGTTTGACAATAAAACCATAATAATGTATAAACAAAAAAATTCAATTATTAAAGTCGAATTTTGACTACTGCAGGACCACTAGTAGGTATCTATTAAACTGGCAATTGTCAAAAGAGTTTCCAAAGAAATCAGTTTTAATTGATACATACAAAAGCATTAATACCAATTAAGGTTTTGTTAATAAATAGCAATTTAATAAGGACCGGTTTGAACGTTAAATTGTCGAGTAAAAAACCAGGTGAAGTTTTCAACGTTGTGTGTCATTTGTTTAAACACACCCACGCGTTTTTGGGGTGATGTATAGTGTTCGAACATGCGAGTAGGCGTAATTAATTAACCGTAAGTGTCAAACGAATTATTTTAAAACCTTTTACACCGTTTTATGAATGACTCCGGAATAATTTTAAAGCGTTAGCACGAAACGCACGCGCAACTAAGTAAGTAGTAAATTTAATCCAAATGTTTTTGTTCATGAATAAATTTAGAAATATTAATTGGTTATGTTACCCGTTGCTTCGAAACTGCGTCCACCCTAGAATGCAATATGGTGTTGGCGGAAGGTAATTTGCAATACGGAGAAAGCACGTAATAGTTATGTTTGTCTTCCTGGCTTAGTTTTTATAATTAGATTTTTTTTTTATTGCTAGATGGGTGGACGAGCTCACAGCCCACCTGGTGTTAAGTGGTTACTGGAGCCCATAGACATCTATGACGTAAATGCGCCACCCATATTGAGATATAAGTTCTAAGGTCTCAAGTATACCTAGTCAGGTCAAAAGTATTGTCACACAGTAAAAACTTTTCTTTTAGAATGCTGGCCACAAAAAAGTTTATTGAATTCGAATTTAGAATTGTTCATGAAAATAAAAATGTATACTTTTAGAATTTTACTCATTTTTAAATATGGAGTGGACGCTTAAAGAAGACCGTGTTGCAGTTATTGCGTTGCATCGTTGCGGTTACGCGCCAATTCAAATTTTTAACATACTGAAAAATTTGAATATAACCAAAAGATTCGTTTATCGTACCATCAAACGATACAATGAAGACTCTAGTGTAGATGACAGGTCAAGAAGTGGTCGCCCTCGGTCTGTTAGGACTCCAGCAGTGATAAAAGCTGTGAAGGCGCGAATTCAAAGAAATCCCAAACGTAAGCAGAAACTGTTGGCCCTTCAGATGGGGTTAAGCAGAACCACGGTGAAAAGGGTGTTAAATGAAGACTTAGGGCTTCGGGCATATCGAAGAAAAACAGGACATCGTTTGAATGCTCGTCTAATGGACCTGAGACTGAAGAGATGCCGCGCTTTGTTGAAGCGGTACGCGGGAAAAAAATATCGGGAAATTCTTTTTTCGGATGAAAAAATTTTTACCGTAGAAGAGAGCTACAACAAACAAAATGATAAGGTGTACGCACACAGTAGTGAAGAAGCGAGCAACCGTATTCCGCGTGTCCAACGAGGTCATTTTCCATCCTCGCTCATGGTATGGTTGGGAGTTTCTTATTGGGGCTTAACAGAGGTACATTTTTGTGAGAAAGGTGTAAAAACGAATGCAGTTGTGTATCAAAATACAGTCCTGACGAACCTTGTGGAACCTGTTTCTCATACCATGTTCAATAACAGGCACTGGGTATTCCAACAAGATTCGGCGCCAGCTCATAGAGCGAAGAGCACACAAGACTGGCTGGCGGCGCGTGAAATCGACTTCATCCGGCACGAAGACTGGCCCTCCTCCAGTCCAGATTTGAATCCGTTAGATTACAAGATATGGCAACACTTGGAGGAAAAGGCGTGCTCAAAGCCTCATCCCAATTTGGAGTCACTCAAGACATCCTTGATTAAGGCAGCCGCCGATATTGACATGGACCTCGTTCGTGCTGCGATAGACGACTGGCCGCGCAGATTGAAGGCCTGTATTCGAAATCACGGAAGTCATTTTGAATAAACTTTAGTGTCATAAGAATCTATATTTTGTTAAGTTCATTTTGGTATATGAATGGTTACATAATGAATAAACTTGTTTCAATTATTTTACATTAAACATGTGACAGAATTTATGACCTAACTAGGTAGTTACAACGGCTGCCCCACCTTTCAAACCTACCCGCGCGGACTCACAAGAGGTCCACCAGATTAGATATGTTTTAATCTTCTTTTACTATATTTGTTAACATTATACGATAGTATCACGCAAGTTTAACACCACGCTTTTTCATTATGAAAGAAAGCGAATTGTTTAGATTTTTATGTCAATATAAAATAGTTCTTTTGGGGCAAAACATCTAATAATGTTCACAAAAAAGAAATAAACAACCTCACTCCTGATACTTTTCATAGACATGAAAAATATTCGTAGTTTTTTTTAGCCAAGAAACTAAAACGGTGTCAATATATACGTAAATAAATTTTCTTGTACCAGATGTTAATGAAGGTCTCTTTTGCATAAGAATACAAGAAGAGGCAGAGCTTCGGCGATTAGCAAATGACACATAATAAAATAATATAAGTCAATATTAAAATTATATAATTATTAATATAAGCCACATATTATTTTTCTACAATTTTTAAATTCCTCTTGCACTTCACCCTATATGACGTTCTACATTTGATATTTTTCATTAAGAACTGTGTACAAAGTGAAACCAGTATGAATTGAAAATCTAAAAAAAAAAATCGGATTTAACATATTCAAAACCTTTTGAGAAAAAAGTTCTCAATTGTTAATTTGATGATAATTGTATAATGGTCTAGAAATGTCGATCATTATAGTTTTTAGAGCGTCAATGAATAATTTAAAATAAGTACGTATGCAAAACATTTAAAATTAAATTTAGTGAAAATCGATGCCTCCAATGAACACTACGCTAACTCCAAATTCGTAGATTTACAGGAGGAGCGTTTAAAGGAAAAAAAAGTTGATAAAATCTTTATTATTGCAGATATATTTATGTTTTTTTTTATGTAACTAGCTGATTTACTCTTGCTTCTAACCCCATCAATAATGATTAATTTTAATAGTAAATACTTTTAACATGGTGAAGCGATTTGCGTGAAAAACGAAAATTTCAAAATTTTGAGTTAGAGTAGTGTTCGTTGGAGGCATCGAAATGTACTTACGTATTACTAACCCGGGAATCTAGGTACTAGGCATAAATTAAATATTACTTGTGGCTACATACATAATATATTAAATTCGAAATACGAGTTTTTTTATGGTAGGCAGCGGCTTGGCTCTGCCCCTGGCATTGCTGACGTCCATGACCGACGATGATCACTTACCATCAGGTGGGCCGTATGCTTCGTATGCCTACAAAGGCAATAGAAAAATAAACATAAGAATCTAGTTTGCACAATTTGCACCGAATTGCACAGTACCTACTTCTATCCATTGTTATTTACATGAATATATTTCTAAATAAATGCGGTTCAATAGAAACTAGTAGGTAGCTCTCAGTACCGACTAATCCTAATTAATAGGATATTAGTCTTCATATTCAATTATCGTTTGATTTATCGTCAGGCATTAAGTGTGTATTGATTTATGTTTATTGTAATCTGTTTATAAATTGCATGAAATCGATTTTTAATATATATTAAAGTTACTTTTGGGCACGGCCTATTGGGTGTGTCAATTTGTCTTCTCAAAGAATAATGTCGTAAGATATTTTGAAATAAATAATTCATTATTATGTAGCTTAAGAACTAATTTCAAGTTCATTAATGCACGCTTTTCAAATTTTGAAATCATCTTTCTGAGACTACCGTTATCTTATACCTTTAAACGAGCAATTCTGGTATATATATTCTTATACCTTTAAACGAGCAATTCTTGTATATATATACAATCTGAATCTTGGAAACGGCTCCAACGATTTTCATAAAATTTAGTATACAGGGGATTTCGGGGGCGATAAATCAATAAATCGAGCTACTTTACTTGTGTTTTCAATAATCAACTCTTCCCGACATCTATTGGCGAATAATAATACTATTTTTCTTAATTGAGGGCAACTAACCGCTTTAAAGACACAACAAGATGGCGTTATCAAAAAAAAAAAAAATTTTGCAAAATTCATTTTCAACCTCACAAACCCAAATGTCTGAATTTATTCTCCATGCTTTATAAAACAGCTCGTTTTCTCGCGAAACGAAGTCGTAAATTCAATCTTAGTACATTAACATACGTGTAAAGACATTAATGGTTAATAAAAACAAGATCAAGGCTCTCAACTGGTATCCTTGAGTGAGATCTCAACAAATGCATGTATTGTCAGCTTATCTGAGACAAAGACTTACAAGCAATAAAAGTCATTGTTATTTCACTTTTAATGTAAAGTGCACTGAAATTATCACACATGATTTCAATATTTATGTTTGAATCGTTTTAAATGTAAACGATTTATTTGGTTAACGCTATGTGTGGTATTTTTTATTGTCTTTTAAGACTAGGGAACGTAAATCGTTATGGATATATATGAATGATGTTTCGGTAAGTTGACGTAAACTTTCAACCTCAAGTGAGGGTAGTCGTGTAACTTTTCACATCAACTCTTCTTGTAAAATACGGTGTTCCGACTTTTCAGTGTCATTTTTTTCGTACTGTTACAAGTGTGAAAGCCGAAGTCTTTAAAAAAAATATAGATTCATTTAACACTACAAAATATTTATAAAGATTAACTAATTATAATAAAAGAATTTAGAGATAGTGAAGAAAATTGGTAAACGACCCACTTCAATGAATATCTGACCCGAACTGAGACTGGTATGTTCTTATGAAATCATTGTAAGAGGGTTTATGATTAGTAAGGTGTTTGGTAAGCATTTGTCTATACAGGCTAGGGATATAACAGTACCCTTATTGTTTTACTACAATACTTAATATACTTATATTTAAATCAGCCATCAGGTGTTTGATGTATTTACTTCGATTAATTCAATAAATGTCTTCTAATTATATATTAACTCAGGAGTAGCATATGAAATGCGATTTTCAACTTTATTTAAAGGTTGGTGAGCATGTGCATAATATTATATTCTAAGCCGTGTCAAGCTAGATTTTTAAGCAGCCATCAGGAAACACAAGTACTTCGCGGCAGATAAATATGGATAATAATATGATTCTTACTATGCATCTACGTGTTAAATAGCCGTATCTAACACGAAGATGCATGTACGAAAGTCGGTACTGTTTAAGTGTGAACATGGACAACTCTATAAAGCAAGCAATACTGAAATACTTATAGTGTTGACGAATTGACTATTTTTTTTAGGTAGTGTTTATGGATTTCAATCCGTTAACAATTGGGCTGCGATATTATCTGACTGTATACCACACAAATTGTATTTAGGTGGAAGAATACACTAACTAAATTAAGGAAGAATCATCAAAAATGTGATTAATTTTCTAATTTATTTAATTATATTTTTTGTTGCTTAGATGTGAGGATGAGCTCACATCCCACCTGGTGTTAAGTGGTTATTGGAGCCCATAGACATCTACAACGTAAATGCGCCACACATCTTGAGATATAAGCTCTAAGGTCTCAGTATAGTTACGGCGGCTGTCCCACCCTTCAAACCATATCTTATCCTTTAGGCCTCGACTTCAAGACAGATTAAAGACATATTAAAAATCCTGCTTAAGATCTAATCGACAAATTTATTTCAAAAGTCCTTTTATCTAAAACAGAAAGCATTCTAACAGAAAACCGACTAATGTGGTTAATTTTATCTTTTATTTAGCACATCCAATCTTCGAAAAAAACATATCTTTGGAATGCAGAAAGACATTAGCATAATGAAGTTTTCAATCCGTATATATGTATATTGATATCACACGATTTAAATAATAGCAAACAAGGACAATGTTTCTTAAATTATACCTTCATATGATAAAATGCAAATGTAATGGGTTTTTTTCGCATTTGAGATAACGCTGGCGTCGTGGGATACTTAAAGCCGTCTACTTTCATTGTGTGTGTGTATTTTGTTTCAATTCGTTGAAGTCAAATTAATTTGCAACTGCTTAGTGTGAAACGTTAAGTAACGGAAGCCATGAAATCTTCTTTTTTTTGCCATTACCTCATGTTATGTAGGATTGCGACACTGAAGTGGCAGTGGGCAGGACACATTGCTCGCGGAACAGATGGCCGTTGGGGCCAGAAGGTTCTTGAGTGGCGACCGCGTACTGGGAGACGTAGCATGGGTAGGCCTCCCACAAGGTGGGCCGACGACCTATTGAGGTTCGCGGGGATCCGCTGGATGCAGGCAGCGCAGGACCGGTCTTTGTGGCGAGGCTTGGGGGAGGCCTATGTCCAGCAGTGGACGTCCATGGGCTGATAGAATAGAAAATGTAGGATTGGCGCAGCGTGTCGTCCTTTATCTTATTATCCTTCGTCGGGATTTGGCATGAGTTTTACGACCCGCCAGCCTGCCTTGGATCAACCCTCTTTGAGAATAACTAAAAGTCATAAAGCGTGAAGCATTAATTAATTATTTATTACAAACTCAACAGCACCGAGAACATAAGAGATCTAAAATTTAATACCTCAGTACTTAAGACTATGGTATAACGGTAATTTGTATTTATATGCATGTCAATAAAGACATCTAAAAGTTTTTTTTATTATAGCGAATTTAAAGTACATATTAACAACAAATAATAAACAAGAGAATCTTTGAGAGTTCATTCAACTGGGTGGTAAAAATCTTGATTCTTTCGTGCAAGCTGTTGACGGCTTATCCGGTCATAAAGATGCATGAAACTGGTAGTGATGTGAGTGGCCTAATGAATATGACGATGAGTGTACTCGTATTTAGTTATGCAACCATCCCGGAATTGAAATGCTTTTATATATATGTATATTCTTTAGTAAATAAGTAGTAAACCCGTATTCACGAACGTAGTATCTTAACCGCGTTAAAAACCTAACCTAAAAATTACAACGTAATTACTGGTAGATGATATTTAGAGGCTACAATGGTAGCTTCAACCTTTCTACTTTTGCCGCAAATTAGTCATGCATGCCTTTAAACTATTTTAGTATATAAATGAGACTACATATCTCAAGGCGTAGTAATGAAAATGACAAAACCCGCTTTCAAGTGTAAGCTTAAGTGTAAATAATCTAGTATTCTTGTTTTTTTAATCTATGGGTGTAATATTTTAGCTTAATATTAATATTGTTATACCTGTCTATTCTTGATTAAATATGACAGAACAAGACTTTAGAAAGCGAAAATTCTTACTAAGGGCAGGGAATGAAAAATGTAAGAGACATAGGAAAAATAGTGTTGTCACAAATAGCTTTTTTTTCATACCTAAGCTGATGGTCTAGAGAGACCATATCAGCGTAACTTTAACTGGTAGGTGAGCTCACGGGGCTCAAGCCTGACGATGTTGCTAACACGAACCCTAGCAAGAGCCGTGCTTCGCAGAATCTACCACTGGAACGGAAACGCGACCCACTCAGAAAATCTGGCGCAAATCTCAGTGGGCTGTGTCTGTGTGTGTGAGTTAATTTACTCGCCGAGCCCTTCGTCGCAAGCGACGGGTTCGACAAGGACGGTGATCGGTGCTTGGGGTGCCTAAAAGCACTGCTAGTGGATCGGGAGGATCCGAAATGACGTGTTTTGGGCGACATCGACTGTTTACCATTTGGTCCGCAGGATCGACTATGTAGTTCCCGGTGGCCACGATGAGAGGATTCTCATGTCGTACCGGTTTATCAAAGTGAATCACAAATAGCGACTGGTGCATAGAAGACTGCCGATTGGAATAGGAAAAACAAAGTGATCGATTTTAACAGTATATACCTAGTCAGGTCATAAATTCTGTCACATGTTTAATGTAAAATAATTGAAACAAGTTTATTCATTATGTAACCATTCATATACCAAAATGAACTTAACAAAACATAGATTCTTATGACACTAAAGTTTATTCAAAATGACCTCCGTGATTTTGAATACAGGCCTTCAACCTGCGCGGCCAGTCGTTTATCGCAGCACGAACGAGGTCCATGTCAATATCGGTGGCTGCCTTAATCAAGGATGTCTTGAGTGACTCCAAATTGGGATGAGGCCTTAAGCACGCCTTTTCCTCCAAGTGTTGCCATATCTTGTAATCTAACGGATTCAAATCTGGACTGGAGGAGGGCCAGTCTTCGTGCCGGATGAAGTCGATTTCACGCGCCGCCAGCCAGCCTTGTGTGCTCTTCGCTCTATGAGCTGGCGCCGAATCTTGTTGGAATACCCAGTGCCTGTTATTGAACATGGTATGAGAAACTGGTTCCACAAGGTTCGTCAGGACTGTGTTTTGATACACAAGTGCATTCGTTTTTACACCTTTCTCACAAAAATGTATCTCTGTTAAGCCCCAATAAGAAACTCCCAGCCATACCATGAGCGAGGATGGAAAATGACCTCGTTAGACACGCGGAATACGATTGCTCGCTTCTTCACTACTGTGTGCGTACACCTTATCATTTTGTTTGTTGTAGCTCTCTTCTACGGTAAAAAATTTTTCACCCGAAAAAGAATTTCCCGATATTTTTTTCCCGCGTACCGCTTCAACAAAGCGCGGCATCTCTTCAGTCTCAGGTCCATTAGACAAGCATTCAAACGATGTCCTGTCTTTCTTCGATATATCCGAAGCTCTAAGTCTTCATTTAACACCCTTTTCACCGTGGTTCTGCTTAACCCCATCTAAAGGGCCAACAGTTTCTGCTTACGTTTGGGATTTCTTTGAATTCGCGCCTTCACAGCTTTTATCACTGCTGGAGTCCTAACAGACCGAGGGCGACCACTTCTTGACCTGTCATCTACACTAGAGTCATCATTGTATCGTTTGATGGTACGATAAACGAATCTTTTGGTTATATTCATTATTTTTCAGTATGTTAAAAATTTGAATTGGCGCGTAACCGCAACGATGCAACGCAATAACTCCAACACGGTTTTCTTTAAGCGTCCACTCCATATTTAAAAATGAGTAAAATTCTGAAAGTATACATTTTTATTTTCATGAACAATTCGAAATTCGAATTCAATAAACGTTTTTGTGGCCAGCATTCTAAAAGAAAAGTTTTTACTGTGTGACAATACTTATGACCTGACTAGTTATATATGAGTATAGGAAGCTTTTTTATGATGCAGTGTATTTCTGCTACCATGTATACAGCTTATTTTTTTAATTGATGGGATTGGCGAGTGGTGTACTTCATTCGAGAAGCATCATAGGGAACGGGGACTCTACACAACGTCTCAAGATAGGCATTTATATCGAGGTGTCTTTAAGGTCTTTATGCTTTTATCACCTAAAAAAACATAAATGTACCTTTGTTGTTTTTATCTTTATCGGTTTTTGTTGGCAGCAAACACCCTATCTTCTTTATTTATAAGTGAACATCACTTACAAGATAAACACGCATTGAGACTAGCACGCCTTTCTCTCAATTTGATATTCCAATTGTCTCATTCCAACTCAATCAGCGTCGTAAATCGCCTTCACTTTGTTACCCTAGACTGGCCGAGATAATGCGGTATCTTGGACAATGTGCTGTGGAAACAACCTATTGTGCGTAGAGAGCATTGTTGTTTGACATTGGGTGCAACGCAATTAATGCTCGTCAATGCAATGGGATGTGCATCGCGCCGACATTTATCTTTGTTTGAGAATAATCTGAAAGTTTATTGATGTTATTGACGGCTGACATAACTTTTAAGGTCAACGCTACCAATATTTACTGCCATTTTGTTGTTGCATCGGCAGCATAGAAAGTGGCTTGTATCTATTTGATATTTATTTTTGGAATGCCAGTTTTACCTTAAACGGAAGTGTTTTTATTGCTTAGATGGATGAATGAGCTAATCAATAACATGGTCCTAAGGCTACAAGAGCCCATGGACCTCACTATGTAAATACGGCGGCCCACCTTCAGACATGAGTCTCGTCTCAATTTCGTCGAATTCTCAATTGTAAAGTGCAATCGTTGTCCACCACTCAAACCAGAAAGCATTGCTGCTTCACGTCAGAAATAGGCACGGTGGTGCTACCTACTCGTATGGACTCACAAGCCTCTACTATCAGTTATTAGGCTTTATAAAATTTATACATTATTAATCTACGTTGACAATTAATCAAGTTACTCACGTAAAATAATAATATTAACAAGTTTATAGTTAATTAATAATCTTGTTTTAAAATTTAATTCTATTGAAAATTTCATGTTCTCAACTGTTTAAGCTTTCGCAATTTTCTTAATTAAAAATACTATCTGACAGGTTCTTAGCGCAATTTCACCCAAGATGGTGGCGCTCTTCCACTGAGTTTCTTTCTCGCTGGATCTTCTCAGTGGGTCGCGATTCCGATCCGATGGTAAATTCTGCGAAGCACTGCTCTTGCTGGGGCTAGTGTTAGAAAATTCTCTCAGGTTAAGCCCGTGAGCTCACCTACCCATCAGAGCGTAGATGGAATAGCCTCATACCAGCGAATAAGTAGGGGAAAAAAGTGGCGCTCTCAACGGCAATTTCGGCCTAGTTTCCATCTAGGACTGACTGTCTGTGAAGGCATTTGTCAAGCACTTGTACATAAAACTATAAGGAAAAACCCAAATGCATGGATAGTAATCCGATCAATTATTTTCTCAGGTAATCGGACGGGAGTCTGTATTAGCAGGCAGCAATTCTCGGGAGCTGAGATGTGGAAGAAGGCTCGTTTCAGGATTGTTCTCGAAACCTCGACTGCCACTGGGCTACACTTTTGTAGCGACCGTCCCAAGGGGAGCATGCCGGATTAATGTGACAGAATTAGCTTCAAGCGAAAATTATATCGGTAAGCTTAGGAACAAAAATTTATTCAAATGTGAACTAACTTTAATGGTTTTAGGGTGTGCTAAAACACTGCTGGACTTGTTGTTTTGGACAGAAAGGGAGTAAAGGTGCTCATAACTTGATCTTGATCTTGGTCTTGGAGCATTTACCATCTAATGTCATATAGTGGTCTTTAATCATCCGTATAAAATTACATCTGTGTTTTAGTTAGACAATATACTCTAATAAATTCTTATCTAAAAATTTTATCATAAATACTCTTTTCTTTAGTTCAAAAGCATTTTCATTCAATGTTCAAGTATCAAAATTTAGAAGACGCTCTATAAAATTCAAATCCATAACTAATAATCATATTGTCATCCTATCAGTAATCAGTTCAATGGTACACAATGAGTTTAACAGTCCATTGATGAAAGCAAATGGCCCACAAATATGAGGTTGGCCACTTATCAATCAGCTGTGTACTACTAGTACTGTAAATCACTCGCGATTCACCACAACAGAAACGCCCACTTTGTTCGGCGATGACGAATACAGTATTCACCTTGACTATTATGCTTTAGGCTGAATCAATTTGGACTGACAGGTGTACGAGTATACACGCCGTCAAATTACATAATAAATAAGCAAAATACATTTGTTACGAAAACAAAAAAATGAAATGGAATACATTTATATTAAAAGTGTTTAGTCTGATGAATATTTTTTATTTTCAGCCCTGAGGCTGTCGAATAGCTCGTATATATTAAATGGAGAGTTTGCCGTGAGTGCTCCAGGAATGTATGAGGCGGCTGGAGCCAGATTTCTTTATACCCGTACCGCTGGACTGGACAATGTGCATGCAAATGGACCCATATATCATCCTATTGATATTATGGTCAGTACATTTATGTATATTTAGCTCTAGAAGACAGAACAGCTTACGGATCATCTAACTAATAAATAATTACCGTCGCTCATAGATATTAGATTTATTTGCATAATTACTGGTGGTAGGACCTTTTGTGAGTCCGCGCGGGTGGGTACCACCACCGTGCCTATTTCTGCCGTGAAGCAGTAATGCGTTTCGGTTTGAAGGGTGGGCTGTGAGCTCGTCCACCCATCTAAGCAATTAAAAAAATGGTAATGCTGGAGGCATGATTAAAGAAAGATAATTCATAGCTGTCAGGAAACATAGAAGATATCACTCAAGTATCGAATGTAATAAAGTTATTGTGGTCATCTTTGGTATACCATTATAAATATCAATTTCTTTTTCAGATTCTTTATACTCAACCAAAACCGAACATTAAATATGAATACTTTACGGACTCTCCGATTGATGAAGGTGATGAAGCTAGGCCAGAAATACCAGATGTCGTACCAGCTATTATTACTAAACATACAAGGAGACATCACAGTTTTGATGCTTATCCCAGGGCAACAGGGAATATACCTAGACATTTAGATCATCCGAGCACTTCCAATGAACAAACGAGTGTTGAAACTGGCCTCGAGGCAAATGTAATCGGCAACAGAAAATTCTTGTGGAGAATTTTGTCATTCACCCAATGCACAAGAAGCTGTGGTGGCGGCATTCAGGTAATAAATGTCAAATGAAAATAAACACTCAATGCATACATATTCAAACTATATTGTACAACTAGCGGCCTGCCCTCGCTTCGCTTCGGAAACATTAACTTTTATTATTGATATTTGAGTCACGCGATGTTACCCGCGGTTATTGTCGTACCGCGGCTGACGCCGCGGGGCGAAGCTAATCTAAAAAAAAGTAGTCTAAGTTACTGCTTATATCATCAACAATCAGTGAAAGTCCCGTCAAAATCGGTCCAGCCGTTCCAGAGATTAGTCGGAACAAACAGACAGACACAAAAATTGTAAAAAATGTTATTTTAGTGTATGTACCGTATATATATATTCACATGCATGTAGTAAAAAGCGGTTATTTCAATATTACAAACAGACACTCCAATTTTATTTATATGTTTAGATTAATAATTTACTTTATTTTTCTAGTTAGGAAAGTATAGGTGTGTAGAATCAACAAGCTCTGGAGATCGAGAGGTATCATCGGTCCATTGTACTGGATCACCTCCAGTCGGTCGGAGACGACGATGTGGTAATGTGCCCTGTCCACCAAGATGGAGGGCGGCCTCCTGGTCTCCTTGTCCCCGATGTGGACCTGCCACTCGGACAAGGATAGTAGGATGTGTACAGGATCACTCTAAAGGAATTACCAAGGTTAATAACATATTAGTCAAATGGTCATTAGAGACCACTTTTAGATCAACAGAAATACAGTTTTTCTTATAGAGCTGGCAGTGATAAATGATTTATTCTCACAGATAAGTGACCACAAATGTCCACCTCCAAAGCCACCCACAACAGAAATGTGTAACATCCCAAGCTGCGATGACCTAAGTTTGGGCCCGGTTAGACGTATTGAATCAAAGAGAACTCGAAACAAGGAACTCACCGACACATTCCGCGAAGGCCCCGTCTATACCGTATCCATCAATACTACTGAATCCGAAATCGGCCCAGAATATAGTTTTAATGCGGCAGCTGGCTGGCTTTACACCGAATGGTCGGAGGTAGGTCACATTAATGCTTTTGTCGGTATACATCACGTTTATGGCATTTCGTAATAATTGACGAAACTGTTACACAAAAACCACCTATGATTTATTGAAAGTGACGAAAATGAAAATAAGTATATTGTTATTTTAAGGTCTCCTTGCGAAATTGTAGCTATCAGTGATGTTTGAGATTTTATTGTTTGTGTGTTTTATTACACTGAAACTGGATTAATGTAGGTGAATAATCTAATGGTTAAATAATATCTGTTGGTTTGTTTGTTTCTTTCTTTCGTTATGTACCACGAGTATGGCTCATAAGACAGGTGACGGTATTTGTGTTGCCTAAAAAAGCTGACTAAATAAGAGATAGAGATATAATTAATCTGTTCCGAAATCAACTGCTTTGATTTCAGCTTAGAGAGAAGCATTACATTGAATTATAATGTTTAGCTTCAAGTTCGCCGTATACTAATCGCTTTGCAGGAAAAAAGTAGGTTTTCCCATTTCCATCTCGATCTGATCTTAAATCCCAAAAATATATTATTAACCCATTCAAAGTTTCCTTGATATTTAATTATATTCTTCAGTTCTTTATTATGTTTATTTGATTTAAAAAAAACTTATCACCCAATTACCATAATGATCTATTGTATCTACACACTCGCCAAATTATTAATTTTTTATCTTCATGTTTATAATTAAATTTTTGATTTTCGAAATGTTTTATTTTTGTAATTTGTAATTTCTGATTAAAATTATAGGTTATCATCAAATTTTTTTCATTGGATTAAAATATTTTTCTTTCTCGTAGTGTATCGGGTGGTGTGTCGGTGGTGGCGTGCAAACAAGAGGAGTGCGTTGTACTGATCCTTCAGGATGTGCTCCAAGAAAGGAACCTCAAACAAGCAGAAGCTGCTCGCCTGCCCTGTCATGCGAGTCTTCAGAAGGGCAATGGTTTACTGGTGAGAAGTAATATTGTGTGTTTTATTTTATTTTAATAGCAATGTTTTTTTAAATTTAGAATTATTAAGACATAATTTTTTGAATATGTTGTTTTTTTTTGTTGCTTAGATGGGTGGACGAGCTCACAGCCCACCTGGTATTAAGTGGTTACTGGAGCCCATAAACATCTGTAAATGCGTCATCCATCTTGAGATATAAGTTCAAGGTCTCAGTATAGTTACAACGGCTGCCCCACCCTTCAAACCGAAACGCATTACTGCTTCACGGCAGAAATAGGCGGGGTGGTAAGTATCCCTGCGGACTCACAAGAAGTCCTACCACCAGTAAATTGTTTGTCTCAATAGCAAATTCAAAACTAAATATGATTTAGGAGTATAACTATGCATGTGGACTTGTTAGTTTGACATTGTAACTATTATAGTTTACTACTCAAAGGAGACTGAAACGATTACATACATTTTTGGGCCCGAATGTAACGTGATGAAACTAGTATGAATTAATAGATTCAGATTTATCAGTACCTTGCTGAAAATTATAAAAGTTTTCTCAATCTGAGAGCCGAGTTAATAAAGATTTAGTAAAAGTTAGGTTATGTTACAATCTCTTTAAAAGAGCTGAATAATAACTTATTTAAGCATAAGTAAATGTTTATTATATCCATTAGATAATCTTTTAAATGTCATATTATGAATGAATATCAATGATATATGGAATATGGAATTGCTATCCCACAATTCACACAGCGATCCATAATTTCAACAGTATCCAATGCAACAATTTAAAGTCAAACGTGTGAGCGATCTTCGGTGTCCAGTATAGAAGCAATTGTCGTACAAGGCTGGCAGAGTTGGAATCCGTAATAATAAAGCAGTGATCGTTGAAAATATAAAAACAGCCCGATAGATACACACTCAAAATGCGTCGAAGATACAAAACGAGTAGAGCAGAAAAAACCAACAAGCGCCAAAAAATAATTGTATAATCTATGAACAAACGTCATGTCAGCTTACTGTCAAAGCTGTCATCAAAAATACAATCGATTTTAATCGATTTGAAATCGATAATCATATTACTTTGTTAAGTAATAATAGACTTTTTCTTCATTTATGTATATAATCGCAATTAAATCCGGCGTATACCGCACTTGTATACAACAAGTATAAATCGCTCATTTAATTACTTTGCATTAATTACCTAGTGCAATGTTTTTCTTTTTATAATCCTGTAATCGATTAATTAAATCGATCACACTGTTATACCGACAAAAACTAACTTTCTAATTTTTCTCCGGTCCCAGAAAGAGGATTGAGGTGATTTTTTATATTCTTATTTAAAAAAATATGACAAATTTTTTAGACTACATTCCAAGTTATTACATTTTTGGCCCACGATTTTCCGTCTCCTTTTTGTGTAATAAGAAATAAATAGTTATACTTTTATCGCATAGCGGATATTGGTTTAATAGCGGCGATACCTTGTTTATTTCTTAAATGTCCTTCGGTCTTTCCAAGGTGACTGGTCGCGTTGCACTTCAAAGTGCAAAGGACGACAGATTCGCGGTGTTCTGTGCATCGGTGGCACAGGTAGGCATCTTCGTGATTCGGCATGCAAGGACCCTAAGCCTGATCACGTAAGGGAATGCGGCGCCGACTGCCCTCCCACTTGGTACTTCAGCGATTGGGGCAAGGTTAGTCTGAAATACTTGGGTTAGTTATTACCCATTTTACAATTTCCGACGCTTTGAGTACCTCGGATATTGTTTACAGAATACGACGATTTACTTGTCATCAAAGTGTTTATTATTTACATGATTTACGAAAAATTATCAAAAAATGAAATGTGTAGTTTATTTAACACATACTTACTCTACCAATAAATTTTCTGTTTCGCAAGTTGACGAATTGTAAAATTATGAAAATAAATGTAAAAGATTCAATTTGTCAACTTATATTAAATTAATAACCTAATGAATACAAATATACCTAATTTTATACATAAAATATGTACCCCATATTAATATATATTAGGTATATTACATGGCCGTATATATCAACAAAAATGAATGTTTGCATGCTGTCCAAGAATATCAAATATGTTTGGTATCGTTATCTTGTGTGAGTACTATTGAAATGGATACAAAAAAAAATACTCTAGACTACATTCGGGTTTTACTCCAGCTCGTACGTAGCTGATACTTTCATAATATAATATACAAATGGAAATCGAAGCCCATACTTTATGTCTCACTTCTCATATTAGATTGTCTGGCCATAACTCAAATGTATTTTAAAGTGCAATAAATAAATTTGTAGTAACATGAAAGTCGTTAACGGTTTTACTTTAAAAATCAACTAGCACAATTTATTAAACATCTGTGAATGTTATTGTTAAAATATCTTCTTTCAGTAATTAATAAATCTGAGTGTCTTTGGAAGTTGAAATCAAACTCTTTAAAGTGGACTTCCTTGCAAGTCTTTCTTAGAGAGAAAAGTAGTTTGTCTATAAAAAAATATGAACTCGTAAATTATAGCTCATGCCATCGTGTTCTCAATAAAATAAAATGTAAAATGACACCTGTGCTAGTTTAATAGCGCTATATAAACGCTATTAACTAATTGAACGCGACGTTTCGTGATAGAGTGTATAATTACTCTGTAAAGCTTGTTAGATATAATGCGACACTGAAACCAATGAAGTTCTCGGATTTCATTGACAAGGCTACCTATAGCAAGGCTAAAATCGTTCTTCCAGCTCTCAGTGTTGAATATCTTAGTTGATTACTTCAGGTCTAATTGATGCTACTAAACGGGTACAAGATATTCAATTGTAGGAATGGTATGGAAATAATATTCTAATCAGCCTATACCTACATCTAACCGTCTACTGCTTGGACTCCTTCAAGGATGTTGGACAAGATCCACATAAGTTCTTTAGGAGTATTTGGGACGTAATATTTTTATAGCTCATTTGATTAGAAGTACAGCGTAGAAATTGATTTTTTTAAATATCCAATTAAATTCAGCTTGTTACGAGGTAGAATGTTGACATTGTTTGCTTTTCACATCGTTAGAAAATCGTTTTTTTTAATTCAACTTATTCATAAAGATGTAACTGTGTCAGCTGCTCCGTCTGTCACAACGGCGGATCCGGGGGGGGGGTCATGGGGGATGACCCCCCCTGAGCTAGTTCCAGGACTCAAGTCAAGGACAAGTTAGTTCAAACTAACTTGGACTAATTGAAGAACATCATGATTTATATATTATCTATTGTTATCAAAATTAAATTATAAGTTCTTAATTTGCCCACGACTATGTGACCCCCTCCTGGCGCCAAAGCCGGATCCGCCCTTGGTCTGTCAAAGTATATTTAATAAATGATGGTGAAATCATGATGTGACAGAGAAGCTGAGAAGTGCACGTTTGGAATGGTATGGACCTGTGATGAGACGAAATGAAAATGAGGTTGGTAAGAGAATGTTAACTATGAATGTGGAAGGATATAGAGGAAGAGGTAGACCTAAGAAGAAATGGATGGATTGCGTGAAAGACGATATGGGTAAGAAGGGAGTGAGCGAACAAATGGTATATGATAGAAGAGTATGGAAGGAGAAAACATGTTGCGCCGACCCCAGGTGACTGGAAGAAGGGCACGATAATGATGATGAATAATGATGATGATGGTGAAATCATATTAATTTTGCAGTGCACAGGGAACTGTACATCTGAAGTAGGTTTACAAACGCGATCAGTAATCTGTGCTCACCCTGAAACCAACGCCACGGGCGGTGAAGGTGATTGCAAGACTGCGAGACCTCATGAGCAGAAATCTTGCGAAATGCGCTGTCCTACCATTTCTACTCTACCGCCAGATTTGACTATCGGTTAGTACATACCATAGCATGTAATCATGTTGTTTTCTTTCATAATAGCATTTAGCAATTTTTCAGTTTTCTAGATAATTCCCAAGAAAATAAATGGTCCATTGGGAAGAATCAAAGTCTGATTCTTTTTGAAGAATATTTATTTTTCTAAAAATAGCCCATAGATTGTTGTGTTACAGAATAACCTTTACAACTAATAATTAGGTAAAAAAATCTTAATATAAACACATACCTTTAAAGTCGAGTAATGAATTCAGAATAAATGATAATTCTACTTTCATTTTATATGCTACTTACTTTTTCCAAGCAGCTTTGCACAAAAAACCTTCGGGAATCAAGGGGCATATAAAGGTACCTTTTATATATTTATGTGGGATGCAGGCTTCAGACAATAAATAAAAGTTTCGCGTTTACTACTTCCACGTTTTATTTCAATATTATTAATATAAATTTTAATCGTTCCGTCGTGCTCGTGCTTCGTTCGTCGTCGTTCATCCATCTGTCATTCTGTCATCTCACACGTCATCCCCTTCCATTCTCGACATACCGCTGCGTTCACAAACATCAACTTGCATCCATCATATCATGCGTTCAATAAAACATCATTCCCACATTTATATAAAAAGGTGGCTATGTGCGTTTCTGTATACTTCTACTATTCGTACAATACCGGTGCGATCGGTAGAGTAAGAAGCAAACTCAAATTCGGACTTATATCTATTATCAGAGTATTGATTATAAGAGTCACCACATAACAATCTGATTACTAGAATGACAGTGAAATATGCAGCTTTTACATTAATATATTCATAAATATTTATAGTTTTAACACATCTTTCAGAATCTCAAAAAGTCGTTACTTCGAGTAATCGGCCTCCCATTATTAGAGAAACCGGACCTAGAGGTAGGTTTTGTTTTAACTCACAATCCAATACCTCTATTTCTTTGGTGATCTCGCCTATCGCCTCTATTTCTGCGGGGGTTGGCTTGCCAGATATTAAGCGTATATTTAAGCAGACTCAGGTCCACACCACAACGTGAAACCCTCGAGACATACTACGATGTGAGGACCAGTTCTGAATTGTTCTGACATAATGCCACTCCAACTGTACAAACAGGAACGTTTGGCTATTTTACAGTGGAAATGGAACTATATCGTGGCTTATTATCACGATTGTCAATATTCACGTGAGATACTATTGATATCCTCTGAGATCATATTCAAATGCATTTTTAAGTCTTAAAAGACAGGGAGCGACTGTAAATTCAATAGTACTTATTATCTGTGGTTCCTAAAAAATCTAGGTGAACAGATTTTCATAATTCTTGTGTGGTCCCATATCGTTTTTGTTATTCTCAGACCAATAGTTTTTGAGTTACCTTTAATGATGCATAAATAATTGGCTCCGAGGACATTCAGATACTAGCTAATTTTATTTTGTTATTATAATTTACTTAACGTTACGTTACAAATCTTCCATTAAATTGGCTATCATGTATTGGATTTGTATGTAAAGTTTGGTAGTCATCTGAAATTTATATCTTCAAAGACTCTTTTTTATCTACTTTTAGTGAAACCAATATTTATATATTATATTATAATAGCGGTTTGTTGAAACAACTTCCGAAAACCTACCCTGAATCTCTAAAATAACAACACATAGGCTTGATTAAAGGACTTTATTTCGGTTGATCAGTTGATATTCCGTTTTTTTTTGTTTTGTTCTAGAATGCGAAGATAAACTGAACAACTGTTTCCTGGCGGTTCAAGCTCGCCTTTGTCATTATAACTTCTACGTACAGAACTGCTGTAATTCCTGCAAAGGACTGTGAAAGTACTGTTCATTCTACGATGAAGTAAATGAACGGTATCACAACTTTATGAATGAATTTCACAATAAAAGCGGGCAGCGTCGTACTGTTCCTGCACTTCATAGCATTACCTGTCATAATAAGGTATTCGTCATTCATCAGTAGTTTCATAATCATTTTTAGAATATAACGCGATTGAATATGTTTCATAAATATTTTGTAGTGTAGAAAATTTAATTGAAAATATAAATTGACTCGACCGTGATTTTTATCCGTTATTTTAATAAAATAAATTTAGTATTAGTATGTGTATTATTTTCGAAATCCTGATATCTTATATAAATGTGATTATATTCAGATTTATTATGACTTTCAGATATTACAGTATTCTTAATTATAGAAAAAAAAAAAACTAGAATTAGTTAATGTAATTTGCTTATTGGTGTGATATTTAATGTAAGATTGGATAATAAAAACAAATAAAGAATCTTTTAAAACTACGATTTTTTTTTCATCAGAATAACGTACCCAGATATACACAAATGCTATTTAAAAAGCCAATAAACGAAACAATAAGTAATAAATCAATCAGTAAGTATCGCTTTTGTAAAAATGATAAAAACTATCACATTTCAATTTGAATTTTTTTTTGTTTTGCTATGTTGTACAATAAATGTATTATACTTCTTTTTTTTTATTGCCTTTGTAGGCAGACGAGCATACAGCCAACCTGATGGTAAGTGGTCACCGTCGCTCATGGACGTCAGCAATGCCAGGGGCAGAGCCAAGCTGCTGTCTGTATTGTACAAAGATATATTAAATGAGCATTAACTTAAAGTAGTTTCTAAATAAATAATTTTTGTCCACACAACGCTCTATATTCAAATAAAAGAATATTTGTTTTAAAATGTTTTTTATTATACAAAGAACAATAAATAGACTTTTAAAACATTTATTTCAATGTATCTTAGTTTCAAGTTTAGATAAAACTGAAAAAAGTACAAATGCAGTGGTGCAATAGTCAATAGTGACGTCAATGAAATTTGTATCTATGTAAAATGATACAGATAATTGCCGTTTCACGTCTTGTAATTCAAACATTTATTTAACGTTCCTAATTCTTACTAATATTCGTGTAGTCTTGGTGTTATTTGAGTAAAATCAGCAGGTCAAATACAATGTTTGAAATTGTAACAAAATTGAGTGCGTTATCTATTGCAGGTATCTTTGAAGAGTTATACAAACAGCGATTTCAATGAATGTATATGTGTAATATTTGTTTATTCATATACATTCTAACTGCAGATAATACGTGGTTCTTGAATATTATACCACGAGTCAATGTTGTAAGGACCATCACTAAGCTAACGTTTCATATACCTCCTAGTTAAATTTGATACCGCAGACGATAGAACACCGATCAACGCCATTACTGTAAATGCGATAGACAGATTTGCATTCACGTCACCCATAACTATCCTGTAGATCGTATCAAAACCGAGACATAAACAAATGAAAGCTACTGACACGGTCAACAAGCCAAAACAAGCGTGAAGACTTCTCAATATTAATGCGGACGTTTGTTTAGGGAATATCAAGTTCACTACTCCTCCAATGAGACTTATCACAGTCAATATTAAGGCGACGAGACCTGGAAAATAAGGAGGTTGTATTAATGTGGCGTTCTAAAGACGGTTATGTCAATATTATGGCTATCTGTCGACAATTAAAAACAAATCAGTCTTGTACCTACTGACATTGTACACTAATGATACGGCATTTTAATCATCGTTGCTTATCTGCTCAAATAAATTTTACAAAACAAATCAATGTCCGATAATGTAGAGAAAATTAAAGATTGTGATGTCGATGCAAAAAATGACGTATTATATAGTACTAGTGCTCCCGCAGTAGTCGAAATTCAACTATAATTAATTAGAATTGTAAATTTGTACACTATTATGATTGTATTTTATACTTCTATAATCACAAGTTTCGCCAAGAATACAGTATAAAAGATATTAACAAAGACAATCAATATTTAATCTATTCTCAATTTGACAACAGACGTCAAGTACAAAAGTTTGACAATAAATAGTATGCATGCCTGTGTGCGTCAAATACATGGTATGTAGTGTGTGTAATGTTTTCTTTATTGATTTAATGTATCTTTTATGCATTATTTTAAAAAAATATTAGCATTGTGCACTTCTCTATATTCTCTATAAGTGTGGAAAATTTCATACTCTTCCGACCGCGAAAATTTCGTAAAAAGGGATAAAGAGTTTTTGCTTCACGTATTAATATATTATATAGTATATTATTATATTTAGTTATTTCTCCGTGAATCATTAATACGTTTCGGTCTGAAGCTTGGGGCATCCGATATACTGTAGAAACTGAGACTTAGAAGTCGTGTCTCAAGATGGGCGGCGGCATGGACGTAGACAGACATGGATTGATTGACAGCCGATAGACATGGCATTGATGCCTATCGGCTTCGGTAACCACTTAACACCAGGAGGGTCGTGAGCTCATCCACCCATCTTCGCAATAAAAAATATAGACATATTATTCAAATTTAAAATCGTTAAGTTAATCATTAGTTTTTTAGTGTCATTCTTTTATTTTGGACTTTTCAAGTACTTGACAGGTTTAGTAGTCACGGACATCTAGTCTAGGCGGAGTCGGAAATAATGTATTGACAATAAGAAACACAAGATTAAGCCGTAAAAGTAAATATAACTATGTCTACGACTCGCGAGAGCCGAAGAAAACACTAAAATATTTAGTAGTCTTTAGATTCTATGTTAGTGGCACTGACTATTTAGTCAACCTATTTAGGTTGGGGAAAAAGTATTTTCGCATTATAATGTATAAACTTGTAATAAAATCTCTTTGGCTATAGTATTTGTATCTGACTAGTTTTGGTTTTGGTTAAAAGTTTAAATTTTAAAGAAGATGATTCCAAATTCAAATTAAGAAAATGTGTGATTTTTATTTATTTTTCGTACTATCAAGATGAGTGGATCAAATGAAGAAATTCGATACATTTTAAAATTTTACTACAAAAAAGGTAAAATGCAACGAAAACCGCGAAAAAAATTTGCGGTGTTTATGTACCTAGTGCTGTGTCTGTGAGAGTAGCACAAATTTGGTTTAAGCGTTTTCAATCCGGAAATTTTGATGTCAAAGATGCGCGTCGCTCTGGTCTCTCTGGATAAAATGTATGCCATTTTTGAAAAGGTGGAGGTAGTTACGACGTAGCTGAAGAGCTGGGAATTGACCACAAAATAGTTTTGGCGCATTTGAAAAAAACTGGGTACACAAAATAGCTCGATATTTGGGTACCTCACGAGCTCACTAAAAGAAACCTAATGAACCGTGTACTCATTTGTGATTCTTTATGACGACGTAATGAAACCGAACCATTTTTGGAGAAGCTGATAACTGGTGATGAAAAGTAGATCGCGTACGACAAAAACATGCGAAAAAGGTCGTGGTCAAAGGCCGGTCAGGCTTCACAGACTGTGGTGAAACCCTTTTTTTTTCCGGGCCGGATGCCGAACCTCCCACGAGGTCCCCGCGCCTAGGGGGCGCGCGGGGTATGTGAGACTCAACGATCTGCAGGTGTTGAGAGCAGACCGCGGGCCCAAGGATTTTAGGGCCCACCCACTAAACGACTCCCCTGCACTCTTACACCCGACGTCCGATCTCCGTCCGGGGTCAGAACCCGGTCAGAGTAGGGGGTTCCCGCGGTCAACGAAAATTCGGACCGCATTGCAGTCCGCAGCTGCTGACGCGCCGTCCCGTCCTCTTGGTGTCAGCGCGCTAGAGTGACGGTAGGGTGCAGCGCAGCCTCAACCCCCTTAGGTCGCCCCGTGACCATCACCGGGAGGAGACTGCCTCCTCATAGGGGCCGGAGCTGGACAAGCGCCCTCCTCCGGCCCCCGGCTCGGCGGCGGCGGCACGGTGCCGAGAGGGAAGAAGAGCTCTCCCTCTTCCGTTCCGCCACCTCCTTCTGCGAGATGGTGGACTCGCAGAAGTCGAGCATCGCACTGTGGCGAAGCCCGGGTTAGCTCGCAACAAGATGATGCTGTGTGTGTGGTGAGATTGGAAGGGCATTATTCATTATGAACTGTTACCACCAGACAGGACCATCGATTCTGAACTCTACTGCGAACAACTGATGAGATTAAAGCAAGAAGTTGAGAGAAAGCAGCCGGAATTAATCAACAGAAGGGGTGTGGTTTTCCATCATAATAACGCTAGACCTCACACATCTTTAGCCACTCAGCAAAAATTAAGAGAGCTTGGCTGGGAGGTGGTAATGCATCCGCTGTAAAGTCCTGACCTTGCACCTTCAGATTTCCACCTGTTTCGATCTCTTCAGAATTCTTTAGGAATGTGTCAGGTTGACATCACGAGAGGACTGCCAAAACCAATTGTCGCGGTATTTTGATCAGAAGCCCTAAAATTTCTATAGCAATGGGATCATGTCTCTACCTACAAGATACCAAAAAGCTATCGAACAAAATGGTACCTACATACTTTAGTTAAATGTAAATAAACTTTATTAAAAAATGTGAGTTTTCTCAAAAAATGCGAAGAGACTTTTCCCCAACCTATTATAATAGACTCACCTAGAATACCGTGAGCAGTCTGCATATGTTCATTCAAGTTGGTAAATCTTATGATACTGCCAGCAATTGCAAGTATAGACCCAGAAACTTGCATCACCCAGTGCACCATTTTCTTATTCGGATACTTTAAAGAATTAGTCCAACCATTGTTCGGACTGAAGGTCAATATCGCTTGAGACATTAAGATCACGTACTGAAATTTATAAAAGAAAACGATATTATTTCTTTCATACAAACAAAATAGTCGGGAATGTTTATAATTTAATTTTCACGAATATCTCTTGCAAGGTTTTCTTATGAACGTCTGCATAAAAATTATGAAATTCAAATGAAAAACATCTCCTCTGCTGACCTACATATTGTGTAGCCGTAACTAGGTCAATTTTGTTGCATTTTTTGTTTTTAATCAAGAAACGGATGCTAGTGTTAAAGTTTAACGAGTTAAACAAACTACTCACCCCTGTAACGCACAAATAAATGTGCTGCTTTAGATTGTTCGTGCCGTGGAAGACATTGGCGAATATGAATGCGCTGAGCGCCACCGCGCCTATCAGGACGTGTGTCACAGTATTCACGACATTTAGTACGATCATGGCTACATTGATTTCCTGTCTTTGAGCCGTTTGTTGGATATTGGCTTCGATATGAACTGGATCTGCCGGCAGCGGAGGAGGCGGTGGGGGCGGCATCATATTCGTTACTGAAATATTTTCTCACGCGAGACAAGTGAAAATGTTAAAAACCACTAGTGAATTGATTTATCGATCCAAAAACTCGTATCTGATTTGTGTTATCTTTCGATTTTGTGATAACAGATAGGCGTGACTAGTAAGTTCCCTTTGGAAGTATTTACGTGATATGTTACTTTTGGTATATTAATTGTGTGATGTCCATATATTACTTTATCGTTCGTTGACTTTGTTATCGTGACAATTTATTAAAGTGCCATTCAAAATTACTTCCCATTAATTATTATAATAATTGTAACCGCAAACATAGTTATCGCAGATAAAGATTGAAAACAAACACTATTTTAGTATTGTATTGCTTTATCAACAACAACAATCTTAGCACAGTTAATCATTCATTATCATTTAGGTACTCTGCACTAGTAGTTACTTAAATTTTTACAACACTAACTATTCTAGTCTATTTTATGTGCCGTTGGGAAGACTGGAACTTAGAATTTGAGATCTCGAGATGTGTGGCGACATTCACATTGTAGCTTCCCTTGGTTCTGATAATTAGTTAACACACGGTAGTCTTGCTTAAGCTCAATTCAATAAATAAAAAACGGTTTTTTTCTTCCCACCTATGCTGACAGCCTTGAGAGGCTATTTCAGCTTCGCCTTGACGTGTAGGTGAGCTCACGGGGCTCAAATCGGGAGTGTTGCTAACACTGGCCCTAGCAAGAGCAGTGCTTCGTAGAATCTACCACCGAATCAGAAACGCGACCCACTGAGAAGATCCGGCGAGAAACTCAGTGGGCTGTGTCTATGGGTTAATTTACTCGTCGAGTCCTTTGTCGCAAGCGACGGGTTCGGTGAGTACGGTGACCGGAAAAATCTGTGTTCAGTATTTCATATTCAAAAATAATTAAACAAAGGCATATTTTTTTAGGATGAACAATTTATTTTATTCGCAGTGACAAACCAGAAGTTCAAAGAAACATAAACGGCATTAAGACAATACAATTAAAAGCACAGTGACAATGTTGTTTTCCGTCCATTTTCTAAACGATCTCCCGTCAAAGGCAGCACAAAGACTAGCCGTAGACAACAGTAATGGACACACACCGCTAGTCTAATGTATATATACTTTATCCAGGAAATGCATAAGATCCATCTTAGCTTGTATGCGTAAAACGCTAATATCCCGTTTAATAAGCCTATTAAACTGGCAATTAGCGCACATAAACCTGAAAATAAAATTGTACACGCGATTATATAAATGCTTCAGACAAAATTTCATCGTAAAATAAAGTACGCGTTTTTGAGTAAATTTAACTTGACCCGATTCATAATAATAATTTATGTTCAGTATTTATGAAAATTTATGCATTGTTGAGAAGTTTTATTTCGTTTTCACGTTTAAAACTCATTCTGTGTTACATAATATATACATACGTAACAAACTCAAATAAAAGAAATGGAAAATATAAAGGCGGTAAATCCTACGATCAAATTAGTTTTATCTGTGTTCGATTGCAAAAATAGCGTAAACAAGCGTACAACAAATAACACTTTGAAAGCCTGAATAATTAGAAAGGCCTGAATAGGAAGAAAAGAAAGAATCGTTTGGTCTATGGTCTTTTTTGCCCAATCGTCGCACACCGCGGGTACAAACCCGAGGACTCTTCTTGCAATTTTATAGTAAACACAATTTAGTTTGAACCAATCATGAAATACCCGCTATATACTGCTTGTATAACAGCGGATTTGTTCCACGTATCTTTCCAAGCAAAACATAATTGCTTTAGAATTTAAGTAAGACATTGCCCGTATCTCTACATTTAGCGATGTAAAAAATTTCAATAGTCATTCAAAATTTTTCATATTTTCCATACACTCTTCTTGTCACATTCGCGTTTTGATTATCTACGTGTAATAAAATCAAATCCGCAAAATTATAATTTGCGTAAATATTGCTGGTAGGACTTCTTGTGAGTCCGCACGGGTAGGTAACACCACCCTGCCTATTTCTGCCGTAAAGCAGTAATGCGTTTCGGTTTGAAGGGTGGGGCAGCCGTTGTAACCATACTGAGACCTTAGAACTTATATCTCAAGATGGGTGGCGCATTTACGTTGTCGATGTCTATGGGCTCCAGTAACACCGGCTGTGAGGTCGTCCACCCACCTAAGCAATAAAAAAATTATACCGGTTACAATGAACATCTTTGTACTGTTCAAATTTTATCTAATGCTCCATGCAGACATTGAAATGAATAGTTTTTTCATTAATAATCAAAGCACTTCCAGATAGCACACAGACAAGACCCAAACATTGCATTATCCAGTGAATTTTAATTTTCTGCTGTCGTTGCAAATATATAAACCAGCGTTCCTTGATACATGACAAATTGGTACTCGAATTCAATAGTTTTTGTTTAATAATTCACAAATGCACAGCCATCCTTAAAATGTTTTATTTTTATTGCTTAGTTGTGTGGATGAGCTCACGGCCCACATGATGTTAAGTGGTCACCGGAGCCCATCATCAGATATCTACAGCGTAAATGCCGCTACCCACCTTGAGACATAAGTTGTAAGGTCTCACTTTAACTACAGCTGCTACTACTACTACTACAGCTACTAACCCTTCAAACCGAAACGCATTACTGCTTCACGGCAGACGTAGGCAGGGTGGTGGTACCTACGCGTACGGACTCGCAAGATTTGTAGTTTTTTATATTGTTATTCGAATAGGAAGTACATTTATGCAAAAAAAAAGATTTTGATGCGGACATTTGTATAATATTACTACAACTGTAAACAACTTAACCCGATTACAAAAAGAATAATATGTAACTGATAATACTTTATAATAATTATCAATTGAATGTGTATTACACGCGAACAGAATACAGACGAAAACAGAAAAACAAATCAAAACATTGATTATATATAGCATTATCGGTTATTCTGAAAGTTTTATAAAAAGTATCTTCGTTTGAATTAATTTTCCCGTTTACACGTTTAGGTTGAAGACTACCTGTAACAGATTTAGACATTTCGATCCACTAATATAATAGTTGATTGGACGTGCGATTATAATGTGTTTATTTATATAGATTTCATCACGGAATAGATAAATAAGGTATTCCCTGGATTTCATAAACACTCGTGAAGATAGTAAGTACGTTTAGAACAAAGAGCTCTTCAGAATGTTAGTATAATAGAATGTTAGCTCAGTAATCTAGACTTGTTTTAAAATTATGACTATTATTTTTTAAATATTAGTCGTTCTTAACGAATTTCTAACAAATTTAACAGTTTCTCTGCTCTATTTACTGGATAATAACAGATTTTAAAATTGTAAAATGTTATTATTTTAAGCTAACGTAGTTTTGCCTTACAAACTACTTTTTATAGGTCTAAATAGTGCAATCATTAATGACATTACTGGTCCATAAAATTATTACCTTCACATATTTCATATATGCTACAGTATTCTCTGACTAAAATTGTCATGCGGCCGGTACAGAAGGCAATATTCTTTTTGCCCAAGTGTATATTATTTTGTGTGCACGAATTCACAGCCCGTCTGGCATTCAATGGTTACCAGGGTGTGAAATCAAAACGGATGACTACTTCGCGACAAAAATAGACAGAGCGATGGTACCCATGTACCCTACCCATGTTGGCAGGCTCATTCGCGATTTACGCTTTGTATAATACATAGAGGTAACACCCACAGGGTACTCTAGGTCTATAATAAGATTCATTGCCGCATCAAAAAGAGTCCATTTCTCTAATAAAAAAATCTTTGTTCTACGCTATGCAAACGAGTTTTTTTTTAGCTTATGAGCTCTTTAAATATTAAACCAAGAGATGAGATTAAAATACACTACTGAAAATCAATCGACTTTTTAAAGTGAATACAAATTTATACATTTAATGTTAAGATTTCGTAACTCAGATATCGAAATAGGGATCTATTAAATCATAATAGGAACGCAAAGACGAGGTTCTGGATTAAATAAACGCAAACTATAGTGTTTAAAGCTTTTATTTTATTTTTGTACATTGTTATATGCATAATTAGTAATGTTTCTTTAATGATAATTTAAAAGGGTTTGATTACCCAAACCGATATTAATAAGTTACATATTGTGATGATATTTCACTTAAATACTCATTTAAATATTAAACAGCCGGTACGTAAATGCACTATACATGAAAAAAAAATAACTATTTACATATTTCAAAAGTTAATAATACAGAAAGGATCCGTGTTGGGATCGCCAAAATAAATTACGAAGGAAATATCTAATATTACTAAAACTAAAATAGAAAACTCGAAAAAAGAATATTATAATTTCTCATACATTCAATAAAATACTATTTTGTTCTAGAACTAAATGCGTAGCCTAATTTTTAATTACGAACGATTACAACATACAATGTAGTTAGAATGTTGTTAATCTAAACATAAGTTGTCATAATCATGAAAACATTGTTTTTTTTTTGTCAACTTCAGGTAAGTTCCGACTATTCTACATTCCACAGATCAGCTCCAAACACAACTAAACCGGAGATCACGGTACTACATCTAATACTTAAAAGACAAGAATTTATATAAAAATACACGCATTGAAGTCGATACGTTCCTGAACATATTAGCAATTTTTTAAATAGTATGAAATCTTCTTTATAAATCGAAGGATTGTGATCACACATATGAGTTATTTTGGCAAATAAACACGTACACAATTGTCTGATAAACGCGTATACATTGGGACTGTGTTACGTGTCAATGTTATTTATTTCGTGCTGAAGCTACATGCAGTGTTTGTAAGAATTATAAATTTATGTAATTGTATCGCTTTTACATAATTATGTATTTATGTTACGTCTCACTATGCGTCCGTTTTGTATCGAAATACGTATCATAGCGCCTTTAGCAGTTCTCACGAGTTTTCCTGTAAAAAGAAAAGAAATGTTGATTAAAATTGGGATCCTTTTTGTTTTTTTCATATATGGTGGACTAGAGAGATGAAACAGAATAAATATGTATTCCGCCAAACACTTTGAGACATGAGGTCAGTGTGCTTTAGGTGTACATGACGACCTAGGCGGCAATAGACGGCGTGGTACCTACTCGTGCGGGCCCACAATGTGGTATTCCATATTTGGGTCTATATTTGTTCTTGTCCGGCTTAGCGCATATTTTTTCTTACTTATTGCTTAGATGGCGGAGCTCACGTCCCGCTATAACGTAAATGCCGCCACCCACTTTGAGACAAGACTTCTGAGCTCTCAGTTGTAACAGTACGACGGTTGCCCTACCTTTCAAGCCGAAACGCAATACTGCTTCACGGCAGAAATAGGCACAAGAAGTAAACGACACAGTAAACCAGTACATGAATAGCACTGGTAATTGCGCTCGTCAAAACGTGCAATTCATTAAAAGAAAACATGTCACATTTCGAGATGTCCATATTCAATTAAATTAAATATTATCGAAGCATAAAATGTATCGACCCGTATTTAATAGCTTTCGCTTGCGGTCTTTCATTATTCGGGTGATTAGGTTTTAGAGGCTTCGTTGAAAATATTACTAAAATAACGTTAATAGCACTTTTCACACAAGAAGCCTTGAACTTTAAAATTATTTTATAAGTAATATTTATTAGTAATAGTTGACCCGGCAGACTTCGTAGTGCCTCAATCAATTTTGTATAAAATAAACTTAAAAGAAACAAAAGGAATCCGTGCGACAGGGGACACATCAAAGAAAAAACAAAATTGTTATTTTTATTTAATTCCGAGCATTTTCATATTTATTTACCTTTTAAACCTTATCTGGACTTCCACTACTCATTCAAGATCAAAATTAGCCAAATCGGTCCAGCCGTTCTCGAGTTTTAGCGAGACTAACGAACAGCAATTCATTTTTATATATATAGATATAGATAGATAGATCGATATAGATAGATATTGTATTTATATTTATGAAAATCTGATAACAATATTTTTTTTGTTCATCTCAGTTAATCGTAAAATAATGTTACTGATGATACTTGGGTTCCCGCCAGTTCTATTTACGTCATCATCAGCAGATTATAATGTGCATTCGTAGTTATTGCTTTTTTTTATATTGCAATATTAACGAAACATGAATCATAAAATTATTTTACATATATTATATAGGTAATTAAATAATAAAAAATTCGTAGACAAATCACACTCGTTCATCTGGCCCCAAATTACGATATTTTGTAGTATGGAGACACATATATTTGTATTCATGTTATAAATATAAATTATGTTATGTTAAATAATAAAACATAGGTATTAAATGTCTTCACAAATATTCATCCCACGAATGTTCTATTATGCTACTACCGTGCCTATTTTTGCCTGCCGACTCAGGACTTACAATGTACTTTTTCGTTAAGTAAACTATGTCTGAATAAAAAATAGTTTTTTTATTGCTTAGATGTGTGGACGAGCTCACAGCCCATCTGGTGTTACGTGGTAACTGGAGCCCATAGACATCTACAACGTAAATGCACCCCCACTTTGATATGTAAGTTCTAAGGTCTCAGTATAGTTACAACGGCTGCCCCACCCTTCAAACCGAAACGCATTACTGCTTCACGGTAGAAATAGGCAGGGCGATGTTGCCTACTCGGGCGGACTCACAAGAGGTTTTACATTCATTACGCAAATTACAATTTTGCGGATTTGATTTTTATTACACGATGTTATTCCTTCACAGTGGAAGTTTATCGAGAGTATTTGTCAAGTACGTATTTTATTAGAAAAATTGGTACCCGCCTGCGGGATTCGAACACCGGTGCATCACTAGATACGAATGCACCGGACGTCTTATCCTTTAGACCACGACTACTTTAAATATCTATATATATAAAAATGAATTGCTGTTTGTTAGTCTCGCTAAAACTCGAGAACGGCTGGACCGATTTGATTAATTTTGGTCTTGAATGATTTGTGGAAATCCAGAGAAGGTTTAAAAGGTAGATAAATATGAAAATGCTCGGAATTAAATAAAAATAACAATTTTGTTTTTCCTTTGATGTATCCCCCGTTGGACGGATTCCTTTTGTTTGTTTTAAGTTTATTTTATACAAAAGTTTAGGTCTTTGGTTAGTCGATTGAGGCACTACGAAGTATGGCGGGTCCGCTAGTTCAAAATAATAGTAGTATACTGGTACTTCAACGAATAAGAAACAATATTACCTTACTATTAATACAGATATGATTAAAAACGTAAGCTTATCTAAATACAAAACAAGATTCCAAACAGCCAATTCTGAGATAAACGAAATAATTCGAATAATTAATCGTTTGAAAGAAAATATTAGATAGAATAGGTTAACGATAATGTTAATGATAAACGATAAGATAATGTTATTCTATTAATTATAGCACTTGTTTGGACAGATGAGCTTAGAGCCCATTTAGAGGTGACTTATTGTTATTATTGACTTGATACTGCCTTATTCACATGACTGAGAATATTACAGTTTTGGAATGTGAAAAATTTCAATAGGGTCGCTTAATTGTCAGTTTCTCGATACATTTAACGGCCGTCTGGTGTAGTGGTAAGTGACATGGTCACTACACAAGGGGGTCGCGGGTTCGAATCCCGCCAAGGGAAGATATTTGTATGATAAATATAAATGTCTTTCCAGGGTTATGGGTGTATATTAATTATATGTATGTGTATAATAAAAATATTATATTTTTTTCCGTTATCTGGTACTTGTAACACAAGTTCTTTACGAACTTAGCACGGGATCAGTTAACGTGGCGTGATTGTTAGTAAATATTTATATTTATATTTATATTCGTACATGCTCATCTCCGTACTGTACCGAGTTGTGTGTGAGTTTCAGTGACCCCTCGAGATTAGCTTGGGACGAAGTTAATTTGTTTTTAGTTTTTCAGTTTTTAAACCGAAATAGCTTTTAATTAAAAAAATACTGTTACGGCTTAATCGCTAAAACTAAAGAAAGCATTATACATACAAATAATGAAAACCATTATGCAAGAAAACTGAGAGGCTATAAACTTACCTGCTTATGTATAGAAAAAAAAAACTGGGAATTTATTGGCAACTTACCGCATGACCTTTCTACCGTCCATGGCAAGAGTCGCAACAATTGTCTGCGTAGTAAGGGTAGTGACACAGACGTGCCTGTACCGCTAATGCACATGTATTCAATTTGTCTACACATGCTCCTGTACGAAAACAATATAACAAAATCAATTGAGGGGATACGGAATAGTGAAACAAATAAAATAGTTGCAGAAAAAAATGCTAAGAAAAAAAAGCGTAATGGAAATTAAAAAGCGCTGGACGATTTTTATAAAACAACTTACCGTCAGCATATGACCTATCCCTGATATGTGGAGGGGTATTGATTTGATGTCTCGTGACGCGCTGCTGAGGATCTGAAACTAAAAAAGGTAAATAGTATATTATGTCATTATATGTATTAATTACTTACAGAAAATGAATTGAAAATAATTGGAAAATCAAAGATTTTACAGTTAGGTGCATTTATATATAATTCTATATAAACATCGTGCCACATGGCGTCGCATCGCGAGAGCATCGGTATCGCAGGATCCGACTGATAGGAGGTTCGGCCCTCTACCCGAAAAAAAAAAAAAAAAAAAAAAACGAGGAATATATAATTCTAGCACAATAATGTTTGTTGTACTTGACAAAACTCGTGACCACGAAATACTTATTTTTCAATATAAATGTGATACAAAATCGTGAAGTGAAAGATCATGAAATAAATAAAAAACAGAATGATTAAAATGAAGCCCTTAACCCTTTTTTTTTTTTTTTTTTTTTTTTTTTTTTTTTTTTTTTTTTTTTTTTTTTTTTTTTTTTTTAGCCCTTAACCCTTGTTGCCGGTTCTTTAGATTTCACTTCACTTTCTCAGATTACTTTATGTGTAAAGAATTAATTGTAACATGCATCAAAGAATTGTTGGAATATTGGATTGGATTATACTCTACCAACCTGCTGGAGGACTGATAACGTTTGGATTGATAACTGGTTTGCTGGTACATCGTGCTGGTACACACATTTTCTTTGCTGGAGGCCTCACTCCTGGACATTCTCCGTCTCGAGCGGCACCGTTTGCTCCTTCGATTCCGCCACGGGCACACCAGACAGTTCGGGACTGGACTCCAGCTTCACAGGGACCTTTGCACTATGAGAGAATGCATCTAAATTATTAACCAATTTAATAACATTAAAGAATCTAAAAAAATGGCGTGGGACGTCGTGGGACACCGGATAGGAACGAATTTCCTTACTATAAAAATATTCATTTAAGGTTCTATTCGAGGTATAAAGAAAGTAAAACTGGAGGTTTCGCAACAACCCACGGTCATTCGGTAACGTGCGAACTTATTGTGGTACACTTCATTCACGGTTGTTTGCATAAGAGTTAGTGTATTGCGCAAACGAACGCTCTGAGATCGTGGTCAATAAATGATAAAAAAAATGTTATTTTTTGTACGTTATTACAAAGTTAAGTCGTACACTGTGTGCATTACTCAGAAAAATCTTACGTTACGGATGTTTTTTCCCGGTTAGGGCACCCCTCCGCATCGTCCCAAAAGGAAATTCGTTCCAAACACATTTCTTTAGGAAAGGTTTCTGATTAGTATCATGAAGGTGTTATTATTATTAATATATAAATAATTTTTATTTTATATCATATAATGTGTATTTAAGCAAGATAAAGTCGTAATTCGATTATTTGAAAAAAAAAATAATAATTTCGAAGCAATGTTCAAAACATATAAAAATGAGTAAACGCACCTATTACTAATGACCGAAAATGACGAAAGAATATAGACAAACCTCGCTCCAGTCACTCAAGTACCAAGAGGGAGAGCAGTCCCCACCACAGTCCCTTTCAGTTTCAGGTTTGGTTCCTCTACATGCCGAATCTCTTAATCTCCTGCCGTTCCCTCCAATACATATCACGCCTCGAACCTGTCGGCCACCGCATCCAGCGGAGCACTTTGACCATTCGCCTATTACCAAAAAAATGAAGCAGAACTGATAACACAGAATTGATAATCACAAAACGTTTTTTTTTCTATTCTTACATGGGTGGACGAGCTCACAGCTCACCTGGTGTTAAGTGTTTACTGGAGCCTATAGACATCTACAATGTAAATGTGCCACCTAGATAAGAGATATAAGTTCTAAGGTCTCAAGTATAGTTACAACGACTGCCCCAGCCCTCAAACCGAAACGCATTACTGCTTCACGGCCGAATATAGGCAGAGTGGTGGTAACTACCCGTGCGGGCTCACAAGAGGTCCTACCACCAGTAAGTAAATTAAAATAATACTATTTTGGAGCGATTTGTGGTTTAGATAAATAAGCACTAATAGAATAATATCATTATAATTTATTGCCATCCGAAATGTGGTGCATGGTGATAGTAAAATATTAGATAACAATCTCCAGTAAATATTATATTGTTTCTAAATATATAACAGCCGATATATGTATCGTGTAAAAAAACGTTACTTTTTACGAGAAGCATAAAACTTATTGTCCTTGTTGAAGCCTCATGAAAGGCAGTGACGTGCAAAATTAAGTTTCATTAATTAAAAGGATTGTCTGTTTATCCGCCTTTGTAAGCCAGTTACATGACGTAACTAACGGTTCTCTTTTTTTTTTTTTATTGCTTAGATGGTTGGACGAGCTCACAGCCCACCTGGTGTTAAGTGGTTACTGGAGCCCATAGACATCTACGACGTAAATGCGCCACCCACCTTGAGATAAGTTCTAAGGTCTCAAGTATAGTTACAACGGCTGCCCCACCCTTCAAACCGAAACGCATTATTGCTTCACGGCAGAAATAGGTAGGGCGGTGGTACCCACCTGCGCGGACTCACAAGAGGTCCTACCACCAGTAAAAGTCTATTGTTTCTATATAATGGACCTACAGAATACAAATAAAGTATACAAGTATTGTTTTGTTTTTTTATGGTAAGTAACGTTATTGGAATTGAGATTAGAAATCAAAAGTAAGCTTTTATTATATTTGGTTATGAATTAATTTGGAAAATGTTAGGGCCTGCCTATTTCTGCCGTGAAGTAGTTAATGCGTTTCGGTTTGAAGGGTTGGGCAGCCATTATGCTGTAAAAACTGTGAGACCTCAGAACTCATGTCTCAAGGTGGGTGGCGGCGTTTACATCGCCTACCCATGTTTACGTCGCCTACCCATCTATGCGATTAAAAAAAACGTATGGCCATTCCGAATCTTTGAATTAACGCTGTGTTAACTTATTTTGTTTATTAAAATGTGGTGAAAATATTGAAACCGTCGTAGGAACCGAAATGGGAATAAACCAATCCAAATTATACAGACAACACTAATCATTTAGTAAATTAAGCATAAATATTCGTGTTTTAGTAAAATCCGTCTGCCACAAAACACGAAACAGTCTCCCTCCGATAATCCGAGACTATAGATTCCACACTACAATTGATTTATAGGTATTTAAAAATAACCATATAAATTTTAACATTCAATACGACCAGTTTGTTCTTAAACAAATACTCAAGACGACTTTAGGTTTTCTTGGCAAACCAACTTCTTTGAAGTGACAAGAAGACAATGTTTTTTGTTGGTTTTGTAGACTAGATAACAATGTTTACCAGATTCCGCGCATTCTATTCAAATTGCTCACAGTCTGTAGATAGCATAAAATTATATAACGCTTGAGACTATTTTTGATTAAATTTGTTTTGTCTTTTGATAATATCTAGATGTAGATGTTTTACTGGTGGTTGGACCTGGGTAGATACCACCGCCCTGCCTATTTCAGCCGTGAAGCAGTAATGCGTTTTGGTTTGAAGGGTAGGGCAGCCGTTGTAACTATACTGAGACCTTAGAACTTATATCTCAAAGTGGGTGGCAGCCCTTGTAGATGTCGATGGACTTCGGTAACCACTAACACCAGGTGGGCTGTGAGCCCGTCTACCTATCTATGTAATAAAAAAATATAAAAAAGAAATAGTGTTCCACATCAATGATGCTAGCAAAGAAAAGTATACCCAGACGATTCTTAAATCAATTGAACTTTTGCACAGGTACTTTTGCGGCTCATAGTCATGTTTGTTAAATTCATTTAAGATACTTCATATATTGGACTAGTTAGTATGCTACTTATCAAGATATCAGTCTTGGGCTTAACCTGTAACATTAGTTTCGAACATATTTACAGGGTTGGGAAATGATAACTTCTTTACCTTTTTGACCCTTTTGCTAGTTTGTTTTTGGTTTAAATATCTCTGTGCAACTGGTATTTCATCAGGATATAGAATTTTTACTTGTCTTACTTGTGAACCATTGAGAATCGCATTGGCTTCGCACGCTACAAGTTTGGGTAGGCAATGGTGCACGGTGCGATGAACATCCAGAAGGATCGGCGCATCTTACTCCTCTAGATTGTACACCGCCGCCCACACACCAACCAACACACTACAAAAATAACCAATTTGAACATTTTGAAAAATCAAACTAAGTTAATTTTTTATTTATTTATTTACTTATTTATGTACACACAAAAAATAAGACATAGTACAGAGTAATAGGAAAATTATGTACAAAGGCACTGCTTATTTCTTTAAGAAATCTCTTCCAGCAGACCCGCGAGGGGATTATGAGAATAATAATTAAAAGTGATAATTAAATGTTATATGTGTAATAGATGGGACTGAGAAAGTAATAAGAATAATGCCTCATTACTATACTCTATTCCAATTACGAAGTCCCATGATGAATATCTGTCATATTATTATTATGTTATTGTTTGTGTGAATTAATTTGTATAATGATTTAGATTGATTGTGTATTTTTTAAATAATGTTTACGACCATGAGCAAAAAATGATTAATTTCAAATTATGCGAAACGTGAAGAGTTACGATCTAAGAAGTGTCAAAAGGGACTTCGTAATTGGAACGGAGTATAAGTTTCCTGATTTACTACAGAATTTTTCATATTCTCGAGAGTTTTATATCGAGGGGTGAAAGACTATTTGGTGACATTTATTTTTGCAATTTTACAGATGAACATTTAAAGGTATGCATTTAAAGTTTAAAACTCGGGAAAAATATCATAACAAAAAACTTCTTCAGATATTTGAATGGGGTAAACTTAATTGAAGTTCAAACAAAAAACATCGAATTATTGATACGAATACTAAATAAAATGGACCTTTAAATACAAAGATAAATGTCGCGTATTAAGTGAAATCTGGCTTAAACGAAATAGCCTTTGTCTCCTCGTTATGCAGATTGCTAAACAATATTCACCAAATTTTCGTTTTAACGAGTACATTTTTGTTTTGACTCACACATGACGCCAGTTAGTGGGTAAATGATTGACGATGGAATTAGGAAAAGGAACTCCCCAAAAGTTAAAGCGTTATTTATTTGCTTAAAAATAAAATGTCTTTGCTTGTTCCTTAATTACAGACGGGTTTTTAATCATACTTGCCTCGGACCATTCCGTATATAACCAGCCTCCACCAGCACTGAAACTATACGAAGGGGGCGGAGTGGAAGTTATCTCATTGTCTGTTAAATTTGTTGCAAGAGTTATAACAGGGCCTTCTCGGAAATGATCCGTTCGATCTTTTGGTCGTACTTGGCGTCGTGAATCGAGACGTGGCAAAGCTGTGGTAGTTACTGAGCCATCGCAGTTTGGAACATTACAGCGCTCACTGCTTGGTGGCATTGGCAATGGGCACTTTTGATCGCTTATCTGAAATAAAGCAAAAATTTAGTATTCTTCGTTTGACAGCTCTGGACGTAATTGGAAATATTGTTATGAAATATATAGATAAAGTAGAACCTATATATTTAATAATGGGCATTAATTGTGTAGAAAAAGGGGCTGAATCTAAAAACAGTATTGTGACAACAACTTCGACAAAAACATTAGAGTCAGCAGCTTCTAACAGCGTCGAGAGTGGATCAGATTGTGGATCTATCAAGATTGCGGTGATTGTTGAAAGTTACTACTACAAGAGCTGGATGAAGAACATTTAGAAAATACAAGTTTTTATAAAGTTCTTTTTACGAAGGAATTTGTCCTTACCTTGATAATTCCTCGAGCATGATCCTGAACACATCCCACAATTCGAGTTCTGTGGGCTGGTCCGCAGACCGGACAAGGACCCCACGCTGCAGCCCTCCAACGGGGAGGACATGGAGCCCCAGAACACCTCCGTCGGCGGGAAGGTGGTGCCGCACCAGTACAATGCACTGGAGATACCTCTTTGTCTTCTTTTAAACCAACTTCTACACACTTGAACTTTCCGATTTGTAGTCCTCCGCCACAGGTACGAGAGCACGGGGTGAAAGACATAATTTTCCACATAAATTTCCTATCTCCGATCACGTTACTTTCCGCTTGTGATTGGCTTTCAAGGCTATAGAAATTTGATTCCTTCGATATAGAAGAATCTGTTCTGGGCAAGCTATGGGGTGGTGGGTGGTGACGGTGATGCCTCTGCATCTGGTGATGGGCGGGAGGCATTGAAGTCGGAATGTCGTTACTGGTTTCATCTTCCGTGTCAGTTAAATATTCGTACCTAATATTCGGGTTTGGTTGTGTGTATAATATCTGCAATTATACAATAGATTAGTATATCAAATGAAAAAATAGCATGGTTGCTTCTGTTTAATTAATTGTATTAAGTTGTTTTTTTTTAATTACCATTATGTCAATGGGTTTATGTATCGGACCCACAGCAAAAATGCCGTCAAGACTGGCCGTTCGGGTGTATAAAAATCGGGCTCCAGCAGCATCGTAAGTTCCAGGCGCACTCACAGCAAATTCCCCATTTATAATGTACGTGCCATTGGATTCTTTCAATGCTGTAACAACAGTAAACGAAAGTTAAGGAAGCTTCAACGAATTGGTTCATCTAAATTGGTACAAGCTGCGTCATGCGAATAATTAACCACCAATTGTGCAGCCGGCTACCTCCATTTATCTCGCAATTTGCGGCGTAGGCGCCTCTATTGAAGAGCAATGCCGCTATTGGCGTGTGCAATTTCTATTAACCGATTCGACATCGATCTTTGCACCGACGAACACTTCATCTTTTAATTTAAGATCGTGTGTCCTAAATTTCATTCGTCATACCAATGTAAATCGATATTGACGCGGAGACAAATAGAAATGTGTTACAAGGCTGCCGAATCATGAAATTGGGTATTCGACGACAATTTCACGTTGTCCACGTCAGGCAGTTGGGTGCTGTAATTATGTTTAACAGATATGAATAGTGGAGATATTTCTGATATTCTTTCATCAGTTTTATGTTAATAAATGTTAAGTATTATATCTGCATAGCAATTACTAAACATTATAAAACAAATTTATTTTAACTATAATTGTACTAACCAATGTAGTTTTCGCTAGGAACTACTTCAGTTACATTGAGTCGGCAAGCTCCACGAGGCACTGTCGTTACGTAAGAGTATCCGAGCGGAAGTCGTGGCTTCGAGAATAGTCCTGACACAAGACGACTTCCACATCTTAGTTCTCTCTCAGAAGACGAGGCTAGAACACCTTCGCGGCCAACTACCTGTGAACAATATGAAATGATTTTGTTTCAGGATGCATAAAAAGAAAATCCAAGAATTATTTGAAAATTTTGCCAAATAGGTACATTTTTTATTTTTATTGCTTAGATGTGTGGACGAGCTCACAGCCCACCTGGTGTTAAATGGTACCTGAAGCCCATCGACATTTACAAACGTAAATGCGCCACACACCTTGAGATATAAATTCTGAGGTCTCAGTGTAGTTACAACGGCTGCTCCACCCTTCAAGCCGAAACGCATTACTGCTTCACAGCAGAAATAGGCAGGACGGTGGTACCTACCCGTGCGGACTCACAAGACTTGTTTATCGTAAATACGATAACGCTTTTATTTACATCAACAGGTGTAGACAAAGTTTTTATAAAACACACCGCATTCCAAATAAATTTCATGTTAAAATTAACAACGAACTTTGCTCCATCAAAAATGAAAACGCGCGAGGAAACATCAACTTTTTTCATTTTAATTCCGCAGACGGATGTAACCCGACCGCTGATATTAATATAAAAACTCGCTTACTGCAATTTCACGGTATTTTAACCTGATTTCATATTTTCGAGATAAAATAAAATGTAAAATAAAATAAGATCTTCATTTAATAGTTGCCAGCCATATCGAAACGTGCAACTTAATCTGCCAGCCGAAGTAAGCCCAATGCTTATTCATTGGAGTTAAATCCAATTTAATACTCCCGTGTATCGGAACAGCCGTAAGTTAATCGTGTTAATGGATGATCTCTAGTTTAATCCCGGTGTTTCTAGTTCTAAAATCCAATAAGTTAGATAGCCGGTTATCTAACGGAAATCTTTGCTAGTAATTTCTAAGTGTAATCCCCGTTTACATTTTAGTTTTGCTATTCGAATGTTACTTGTGCGATTTAAAAACAAAATAAAAATATCATTTGTAAAATTTTCATAATTTTTTTTTATTGCCCTTGTAGGCATACGAGCATACGGCCCACCTGATGGTGAATGGTTACCGTCGTTCATCGACGTCAGCAATGCCAGGGGCAGAGCCAAGCCGCTGCCTACCAATTAAAACCAGCATTGTAATTGTAATAAGATGTTGGTGATAAAATTAAATGCATACATGTCGTTAATTTATAGGTTGTATTCAGATGATTTTCAATTAGGCTGATTGCAGATTTATCGTAGACTGTCTGTGGAATGGAATGTGGAAATGATATTAATTTCATTCAATGGTGTGATCATGGCGTTGCACCGGGTCTTCCGGGGTCAAGCTGGGGCTAGATCATAATTCCATAAACTTTATATGGAGGCTCTAGTTGGAATATAAATGAAGTACAAACATCAACACATCCATGACTAATCTTTTGTTGGTTCAATCACTGAACGCTTCGATGTTTGAGAAAGTAGTGCATTTGTTGAATGTTAGCTTCGTTTGGTTTTTTGGATATTTGCTTTTAATTCTGTTTATATTTATAGTTATTTGTGATTGTGGCTCATTTACGTGTATATAATGTACAAAAAAAATTCACGGAATTTCATAATTTTTAAGTCTCTTTATTCTTTATTGTACACACAGTTAATATTACAATAATTGCGTAAGATATAAAAAATGGCGAGCTTAACTCACCAATTGAGTTTTCTACCAGCTTACCGTTCTTAACGAAGGAAAGCTTTAAATGAGTGGGTAGAAGAATACAAGTCGTTGTTTGTTTGAAAATATCTTCGAATGTTATATTATAATAGACAGGCTTTGCTAATTAACTGGTTTTATTGAACATGTACACCCCAAATGCGTATGTACATACAAAAATCTACTCCATCAAACTATCAACTGACCTAGTAAACAATTATTCTTACGCTTGATTCTTCTTTTTTTTTGTTATATTTTTAATAACGGCAATATTAAATTTAATTGATTTAGAGGTTTGATCGAAACTAAGCCTGTTTGATGCTTTCAATCTTCGCCATAAGTTTATAAATGCACTTTTTCTTGGGTCAGGAGAAAATTGTCGTACTTCCGCCTATGTTTTGGAGTGTCTTCGCTGCCAAGCTTGACAGTCACGTCAATTCAGTCCCAATTTGTGCGACGAGGTTCAGGCGTGTGTGTCCAAGTCGCATCCATAACAACGATACTCTACCGTCGCTTACCTCCGACCCAGTGCAGGTTCTTTCGGAAGTTATAAATCAGCACTTATAACAGTCAGAAAGCGAGGTGTCTTTCAGACACGATTCACTCAGTTCCCGAGGACCGAGCGGATTGCCTCTAGGGTTTTCAGGCCAACCGAAGGATCAGTCAGCACCCTAGATTATACCCTCAATACAAATAAATAATTATGGAGATATACCCAATGAAGGTAGTCAGTGAGCAAATTGTTTAATACAATCTAATGTAGGACTCATTTTTAAAGCAAAAGCGGCTATCCTTAAAGAACGAATTTGTGGGAAAATAATTTCAGTCCCACGCTAAGATAGCAGAAACAAGAATCAGTGTGAATGAACAAATGCAATGAAATTTTCAAACGACATTTCTTAAGAGACAAAAATATTGAAACCGATTTATTAATTGTAAACGTTTTAATTAGACACATGTGATCTCTCCTATACCGTTTCGTAACATTAATGCATCACTAATGTGTTGAAGATATTAGCGGTTGTAATGTGCACTTTTATAGTTTATAAGTGCACATATATCTCAGATTGGGCGGATCGAAAAGTGTAATTTATTTGTATGATTCATTTCCATGTGATTCAGCCCTTTGTGTTATGTGGATTAATTTAGGTTGAGCATGTGTTCGTTATCGTCATAAATACGTTACATATTATGAAAATTTATTGCCTTTGAATTATAAGTTTATATAAATATCAGATACGAGTAAATTATTTATAACCGGAAAAGACCACTTAGATTCTTGATAAAGTGATTTCTCGAATTTTTGATACTAATAATGTTTTTCTTTTATATAGGTCGAAGTCTTTAACGCATTAAATAGTTGCATTTGTGCCGGGTTATATTATTAGCATATTTTTAATTACAACATCGAGTTTTTAGTTATTTTAATTAGTGTAAATTTCAGTCTACTTTTCTTGTACTATATACGTAATGTCTTTATCCAGTCCCTTAATGTGTAATCTTTATCCAGGACATCTTTAATGAAATGTTTCTGTGTCAATGGAAATTAATGTTTCGATAAGAATGAAATTTGTACGCCACATCTTTACGTCGTATTCAATGTTCTATCTCTTCTGTCATTGTCAACTTTTATTAGTCACTTTTTCTGTCGCCCCTTTTCTGGTAACTTCCAATTGTATTGCATTGCAGTGGTATCTCATGTTTCTACTACATTTTTAATAATTTTACTCATTGTATTTGTCAATTGCGGCAAACGCATTTTAGTTTGACTTCTAAATATTATTAACACACTTATTTCATAGTATTACTTTGTTCATAGAAATTGGCATCACCTCTGAAGCGACTTCTATACAACTGACTAGGTACTCATTATCTTCTTATAAGGTATAAGACATAGTATGAGGCTTTTGAAAAAAACAATCGCATTTGATACCGATCCGTGTGTAGTTATTTCTTTTGGGCATTTCTTTTTGTCTCGATCTCTGACTTGTAGACCATTTGAGTATTTTATTAGTTAATAAATATATTATCTGAAATATTATTACAAAAATTGTCTCATAATAGCACAGATTTTTATAAAACAGAATTATTACATTATTATTTATTATAACATAAAGTATGTAATTTAAACAGTCGATTTCGTGTATTTCCGATCTTCGAAATGTTTTCAGTCAGTCGTTCTTGACGGCATGGTCATGATTATGGAGTGTTTATAGTTCCGGCCCGCTAGTCTCGCCAATTTCTTTCATAGCCGATTTAATGAGACCACACTGTCACGGAGTATTGTGCGAAGGAATAGTTAGACCAAGGAATATATTAGACAAAACGTAAAAAAGGTCGCACTCGATATTTTTTTTAACGACTCAAGCAAGCTTTCGACTTACCACTTACCAGAAACTTACTCTCCTTCTTTTCATTATCCCACTTTGGGCGGCATCGACGCTTACCACAAAGTTACCGCTGGAACAATATTCTAAACCCCAAAGAGAGTTATAACTTAGTACCGTATAGTATAGCTTAGTACCAAGCAAACAATAGATTAAACAAAAAAATAACATCAAAAACTGAACAATATGTTCCGTATTCGAACGAACCAAAAACAAAGACATAAATTAATAAATACGTTTAAATTTACATAAATTTACGAGTTCAAAACGAATGTTTAAATCGATAAATCGCAATGCTCTGATTTATGTATTTATTTAAACCGACAAGTTTTTCTTTTCAACAAATCGTTATCGTTTAAGTGACACAGCAAGTCAGTATTTACGCCCCCATAAAAACCCACTCATTATTGTTTCGTCCGAATTGAAACCAGTAGTTAAATGTGTAAAATATGTCCCTTGTCAACTATAAAGGGCTTTGCTTTGACCGCCATGTGGTGTGACCGCTATAAAAATTCTTCACATGAAATTCTATCGAGTGCTCCAAATATTAGTAGCTAGTTTTAATTTGATTATCGGTCGTTCAATAACTAATAACTGTCTTTGAAGTATCTTGAACCAAGTCTGCTGTAAATCTTTATTAGGTAATTTGCAGATGACGTCTTGTATTCTAAGAGTTCAGAGATATACTGATATATTATGTTCTATAGGAACATGCTTCAAAAGCACAGTAGGACAGAGATTTTTTGAATAAAGCTACGATTAAAGATAAAGAACACCATCATTGGCAGAGAAATCACATTATTTTTTGAATTAAGTGTTTTCGAGGAAAAAAATCTCAATGGTAATGTCAATAGACGCTTTATTTTTTTAGATTAAATAACTCAAGCTTTTTTCATTATACATAAGTATATCTGAAAGTAAAAAAAATAATATTTGTAAAAAGAAAATGCGAATCAATTTACTACCATAATTCAGGTTGCCGACATCTCAAACTGTGTCTCGATGCAAATGGATATTTAATATAATAAGTAGACGTTCGTTTAGAATGAGGTCAGTCGCAGGCTATATTATAGACAGTATAAATTTCAATGTGCTATCAGTCGTCTGGATTCGACGCATCTGTTACTTTATTACTTTCAATTGTTTGTCGTTTGTAGCACGAGCCTCGAGAATGGACAAGGCCAAAACGTTTAGGCCGTATGTTTCAAGCCAGAAAAATGTAGCCAGTAGATAAACATGCCGAAATAAGGCAAAACGAATGGAATGTCGACAAAATAAACGACAACACCATAATTACAGTAGAAGGCGACGTGAATAACCGAGGTTGCATTTATTGAACTAATTAGACAAGTCGTTGACTTTTCATTATTATCCACGACGAGGTTCGCTTATGAGAAATTATAAATTTAGATTATCCGTGTCTGTCCCTCGACACAGACTTAGTTAATATTTTGCACACCAATTTCACGTGGTCTCGTCGTACGTTTGGAACGTTCATTGGCTTGTTTAACTTTGATGGGTTATGTTACAGGACTTGAATCCTGAGAGGCCGGCTGTTTCGTGTCGAGTTAAATTTGGAATCGAAGCTGGTCGATCTCAATTTTGACAACTTTATGCTCACTACGATCGGAATCGATGCTGTGAGATTAATTTGATTTCAGTAAAGGATGAAATCACTTGAGCCTGTTACAAGACAATGGAATTCCAATCGCTATGACGTGAGTTTTAATTGGAGCAACGTTCGGATGAGCAACTAAATCAGATAAGGGGAATTCAAAATTAATCATTCAACAGTCGGCGTCTGAAACAAAGGTGGCTAAAGAGGGCGACGAAGCGCCTATGTAAGCACCCATATGCATCGCATGCCGGTTAAGTGGGTCGAATTTATCATTGCAATATGCACACTGCATTATGCAATCCAAATGTTCAGATTGCATTAGATGAATCTCAAACAAAACCTACTTTGATTCCGAATTAGTATTTTAGTAATGGAACGTTTCATGTCGCTTAGAACTATGTATTTGTTTCAGCACGCATATTTGCTAATGGAGTTAAGCAAATGTAGAAACGCGTGACTACACAGCTTCAAGTTTGTCTGTAGTCTACGTAATATCCGTTGTCGAATCTAAACACAACTTATAAGTCGAATGGCGCCAACATTCTTAAGATGGATCGTAAGCGTTGTGATATACCTATTTCTCATTCGTATAATCAAAGTCCAATGTTCCATAACCGACTTGGAATTTGGTCGACATTGTTCATTTCCTGGCCATAAAAAATCAGCAAACCCATTCAATGTCAGATTTTATGAGCACATAATGAAAATGTGCGTAAATTATGAGAATGGAATTCGGTAGAGTTCAACAAACAACTGATTGATACGTTCGCAAGGTTTTGTGAACGTAAATGTCACGTTAATTATATTGGTTATAACTGCAACAATTGTAAAAAAAAATACTGTAAATAAAAAATAAAAAAAAGTCACTTACCATTGTTACGAAAATCACGAACAGCATATATAAATCGGCTCCTGCCATTTTCGCGACAAAATTAACGATTTACACTTCAATATTATTCACTTCTTAAACAGGACAAATTGAAAATCTTTTGTCAGTAAAGAATAATAATTGTTCGTAGTTATTATCTTATATTATGATAATATCATTTATCTACATAAAAATCAGATAAGCGAGGCTTAGCGCACATGAATTAAATTAATTTTTTTGAATGATCGCATCTCTATCTTTAAGGTGTGTTTCTGATTGTGTATCTTAATAATACCGATAAACGAAGCTATTTATGTATGTAAAATAAATTCCTGATAACCTACATTTAGTTTTGAAAATTTTACAGCTCGTTAATAATAGAAAGGTTTTCATTTTGTTCAATGCAATATTTAAAAAGGCCATTGAGAGGATCGTGAGCTAAATCGCCCATCGTGTTAAATAATCTGCAACGTGTTTGTTGATGCAAATGTCATTGCACGATAAATGCAATATCAACAGAGTATCGGATTTTCATGCCCATCATAATAAATCGATACAATTTCATAATAACAAAATAAATATTGAATTTTCTTTTCGAATGTCTCCTTGACACGTATTGGCTATTAAATTATTATTTAAATATTGACTACACGCATTCACACTTTTGGAATTACCCGTGTAATATTATATTTCGGGGTGCAGTAAGTGTTTGCGCGATGTTAATATTGAGTTTCATGCAAGAACATTTACAAGGAGATTCAAGAGTAATAAAAACAACATTCCTTCGCAGTTTTCTCATACAATAGGCCGCGTGTTAATAAAACATTGAGCTTAATCAAACAAACGAACACTTGATAACGTGATCGCCGTATCGCCGAAGTGACACTACGTACATTTTTTTTGTTGTACGTAATTTCACATATTTCCGTCGGAATATATCAACTTTTTTTTAAGCTATTGCATAGATTTTATCGCGGACCTTGAGCGCGGCTTGAGAGCGGAATCATAAAATTCCGTAACGAAAAAAACCTTTCACCCCTCACTACGCCTACTATGTAGTATGTAGCTCGCGTTCAACACATTCACACGTTGCACATGTGTAGTGTTTAAAGTAAGAAGTCTAAACGCCAATTATGTACTATCAAAATATGTGGTATAATTTCGTGGGTAACACAACGATAACGCGATTCAGCTTTTTCGTCAAGCGCCATCTATCGGCGACAAACGGAATTGTAAACTAGAAAATTATATCACTTTACAATGCGTTGGGCGTGCCATTTTCTATCGCTTAGTCGAAGAATTTTATTACTACTCCTACTACTCATTCAGTGATTGGAGTGGCATTAAAAATAAACTAGCTTAACCGTTGATTCTGGGCAAATGAGATGCGCGGTCAAAATGGAATACTCACAATGTAGCAGATTCATTGAAAGTTAGCCCACTGAGTTTCGCGCCGGATCTTATTTTATTGTTGTTTTAATATTAAATTATTATTGTCGATTTATAATTGCATAAGTTGTTAAAAAATGCTATGCAATAGCTTTACGGCGGCAGTCTCCGAGTGCCACACGTCTTTTTTTATTACTTAGATGGGTGGACGAGTTCACAGCCCACCTTGTGTTAAGTGGTTACTGAAGCCCATAGACATCTACAACGTAAATGCGCCACCCACCTTGAGATATAAGTTCTAAGGTCTCAAGTATAGTTACACCACTAGTAAACTGAATTTAATTTACTAAACCGTAATCTATTAAATCTGTGGTATACAAGTTTTTCTTTTGTACTACAGAATGTGTACGAACGAAGTAATCTATACTTTAATTTTCATAATTTTGTAATTTATATTACTCATCCCGTTTAGGTGCGATTAATTATAATTCAATCACGAAACATGCTAAATTCAATTAATTTTCATAATCTTCTATATATATAAAAATGAATTGCTGTTCGTTAGTCTCGCTAAAACTCGAGAACGGCTGAACCGATTTGGTTAATTTTGGTCTTGAATTATTTGTGGAAGTCCAGAGAAGGTTTAAAAGGTGGATAAATATGAAAATGCATTTTGTTTTTCCTTTGATGTGTCCCCCGTCGCACGGATTCCTTTTGTTTGTTTTAAGCTTACTTTATACAAAAGATCAGGTCTTTTATTTATCGATTGAGGCACTACTAAGTCTGCCCTGACGGTCAACTAGTTCAATAATAAAAAATGGTTTGAGTTAGCATTTGACATTTTGGTTGATACATCGTTAAGTTTTCTAATATTTAAATACAAACATTGTATCATCTTTTTTGTTTGCTTCTTCATGACGCCAGATGATTAAATTAGAAAACGCTAATTAGTCTTGATTTATGTAAATGCGATTACGTACGTAAATCGGCTGTTAAATGAAGCTAGTTATTATAGCAATAAAATTGTCCGACAATAATAATAATTTTACTAATCACACGCTGCAAACGAAGCGGGTGAGTGTTAGTAATAGGAAATCATAGTCGTATTAAAAGTTTGTTAAAATCATACATTTATCACATATATTTTACGACAGGAAAAAAGACGTTCAGTATAAACCTTCTCAAGGGCGTTTCTCAGTTAAAGCAAACAGATTTTACAACATCTATAAATAGTCCCTATTGATATCATCCGTAGGCTGGAGTTCATTTTGCGTCATAAAAAGATTTATTATAGATTATTTTAGTTTTAATTCACATGCTGGTGTCGAAGGTCGGAAAACATTTTTAGGATAATTCGTGACACGTTGTTCCTAATCCACATTATTTTAGAATTAGAATTCGTTGATTCAAAGTAGTGAATGAACGTTTGTTTCTGAAAATTGTCTTTGTCGCTGAATTACGGTTACAAATAAAAGTATGTTAAAAGTTTTTTTTCTTTTATAGTAATTAGTTGCTTATTCCAGAATGTGTGTTCAAAGACATAAAAAGTCGTACAGTTAAAATGTTATTATTAGAGATGTGTATTTAAACTTTGTTTCTTTTTTTTTATGCAAAGCGGACAATTTATATATAATTTATATATTTATAAGATAAGATGAAAATAAAAAGAAAATGGGAGTAGTCGTGGCCTAAAGGAGGATAAGACGCCCGGTGTATTTGTATCGAACGATGCACTGTGGTGATATTCAAATCTCACTGTCAGAGGCTATTTTTTACAATGAAATATTAATTAATTAATTCTTACATTTTTACGAATGAATACTCAAGATGAAGTAAGTAAAGCAATAAATTAAAATTCTGCGGCAGACTTTTATTAATTTTATTATATTATTATTATTTATTGGGATTTTATTAGTTTTTGTTCGTCAAGACTCTTGACAGTTCATAATTGATAGATTAAAGACAAAAGCCCATATATCCGAAGTTTGAAATTTGGAGGGAATATGCGTGGAAATAATATTGTTTTCTTAAAATGGTAATGATACACAATAAAAACCAATAAAAAAAAAACGTGTCTATTTAAGTGAATAGAAAAATTATACTCGATATTGAATAAAAATGCTTTAAATAATGTTTATAATATCCCCTTGTTTCGGTTATTATGAAAGATTTCCACTGAATGAATGGATAGGACCGCTCCGTATTGGCGTAATGCCAAAATGAGATAACTTTGTTCTACCATTTACAACGCAGCTAATCTTCGTATAGGATTATATTGTTAGTGTAACACGTAAATCAGAACTTCGTTGACGGGTTAAAATTCACTAAAATCCCTTTACCGTCTCAATGGGAACATAATCGTAAAATTATTTTTTTTGATGTGGTCACCCGTCACACCTACTTAATTTCTAATATTGTTACTAAAACATTGCGGTTGTAATTTTTTTTTAAGTTTTACGTCTTCGCTGTCACAGCTTTTGAGTTTTATTTGTTTCTTTGTTTCGAAATATCTGCTGTTTCTCATTTCATTTTGTTTCTCTTTTGTACATCCATAACAAATGTGAGCTCAAATAGATTAGGAATATAGCGTTTGTACTAACAAAAGAACGTGGTTGCAAAATGACACATTATTGTTAAGTGCATATGTACATATAATATGTATATCGACGGGTGATATGCGACACCTTTGCAACTTGAATTTTTTTTCCTACCTATGCTGATAGCCTTGAGAGGCTATTTCAGCTTCGCCCTAACGTTTGTAGGTGAGCTCACGGGGCTCAAACCGGAGAGTTGCTAACACTGACCCTAGCAAGAGCAGTGCTTCGCAGAATCTACCACCGGATCGGAAACGCGACCCACTGAGAAGATCCGGCGAGAAAGTCAGTGGGCTGTGTCTATGGGTTAGTTCGCTCGTCGAGCCCTTCGTCGCAAGCGACGGGTTCGACGAGGACGGGGACCGGTGCTTGTGGTGCCTAAAAGCACCGTTAATGGATCAGGAGGATCCGTAATGACGTGCTTTGGGCGACGTCGACGGTTTACCATTCGGTCTACTGGGTCGGGTATGTAGTTTCCAGCGGCTACGATGAGAGGGTTTTCATGTCGTGCCGCCTTCTCAAAATGGCGCACAACTTTACAAGATAGCCATTTTGATAAGCGACACCTTTGCAACTTTACAGCAGAGCCATTTAAAGTTTAAAATTTGAAAAAAATATCATTATGGCATAAGCTTCTTCAGAGATTTGAATGTGGTAAACATAATTGAAGTATTAAAAACATCGAATTGTTGATTAGTATTAAATAAAACGGACCTTTAATTACATTTATTTAAATATAAATGTCGCTTAAACTAAACAGCCTTTGGTGGTAGGACCTCTTGTGAGTCCGCACGGGTAGGTATCACCACCCCGCTTTATTCCGCCGTGAAGCAGTAATGCGTTTCGGTTCGAAATCTATGTCTATGGGCTCCAGTAACCACTTAACACCAGGTGGACTGTGAGCTCGTCCATCCATCTAAGCAATAAAAAAATTAAAAAAACGTGTTTTTTTTTATTGCATTTGTAGGCAGAGCACACGGCCCACCTAATGGTAAGTGGTTACCGTCGTCCATGGACTTCAGCAATGCCAGGGGCAGAACCAAGCCGCTGCCTACCGCTAAAAATGTAAATAAATAAATAATATGCGTGTAAATGGTTAAGCGAATTCAGGGTTGGTAGACATCAAGGCGTGAATTCCGCCATTCACCTTAGGCATGAGGTCGAAGGGTTGATTGTATAACGGCTGTCTAACCTATCAAACCGGACCACTGCGTCGTAGCAGAAACAGGCTGGATGTGTTGTTGTGAGTATTCTCATTTTAATTTATTAAGATTTATGCTAAGTATGGCAACATTTATTTTAATGCTTGCCGGCTCGTTGATGATAATTTGTCGTTAGCAATATCTATTAATATCGATATTAATTATACTCTTAATTTTTGGAACGAAGTTCCTTATGGGACGATGCGGAGGGGTACCCTAACCGAGAAAGAACGTCCGTAACATAAAATTTTTAATAGTAATGCACACAGTGTACAACTTAACTTTGCAATAACGTACAAAAATAACATATTTTTTATTATTCGTTGACCACGATCTAAGAGCGTTCGTTTGCGCAATACTAACTCTTATGCAAACAACCGTGAATGAAGTGTACCACAATAAGTTCGCACGTTACCGAATGACCGTGGGTTGTTGCGAAACCTCCAGTTTTATTTTCTTTATACCTCGAATAGAAATTAAAATTAATATTTTTATAATAAGGGACTTCGTTCCTATCCGGTGTCCCACGACACCACACACCTTTTTTTCCGTTTATTTATTAAGTGTTACGTAACAAATTGAAAGTGTTAAGTTTATTAAACATACATTTATTAAATGTGTAACGGTCGTAAAGTTACGGGCGTTTGTAATAACAACGTAATAACGTATTTATCACAGCTACGCGTCGACAGAAGCATACTCTGATTGTTTTAGTGATTTCATTTAAGGTCAGGTTTCGTCACATTTCCAATAATTATNCGTTTATTTATTAAGTGTTACGTAACAAATTGAAAGTGTTAAGTTTATTAAACATACATTTATTAAATGTGTAACGGTCGTAAAGTTACGGGCGTTTGTAATAACAACGTAATAACGTATTTATCACAGCTACGCGTCGACAGAAGCATACTCTGATTGTTTTAGTGATTTCATTTAAGGTCAGGTTTCGTCACATTTCCAATAATTATAGTAGTGGTGATTTATTCGTAATTTAAAATCAGAGATTAGTGACCGGATTTATGTAATAATCTATGCAATGTAATAAATAAATGCAATAAATACCGTTTTCTCCTTTGTTTGTCTAACGATTTTCTTCTGTTTATTTAGTGAAAACATCTAATAAATTCATAGGTGAGCCTACGTATTATAAATAAAAAAATATGGAAACCGATTTTTCACACTTTTATAAGAAAATAAAGGAGAAAATGTCTTCATTAAATGAATTCAAATTTTGAAGTGCCATTGATTACGATCGAGTTTGAATAACTGAGTAAGCCCTAGAAATACGTATATAAGCCACGAGTATGCATATAAATACAAATATATGCCTATAAATGCATGCTTAAATAGTTTCTCCTTGTTTAATATAAGTCGGAATTCGCGTTAGATTTATTAAAATAATATTTATTACTCGACAAATACACGATGTCATTTTTCAAACATTTTTTTCGCTTATGTTCTGTGATTTGAATTGTGCCTTAACAAATTCTCGAACCGCGTTAATTATTATAACCGTGTCGATGGTGCGATAGAAATTTGATGGCGGCAGATAGATACACACTTGATAGGTGTGGTCTGTAATTACGTGTAGATTTATATCTTCTAAAATAAACGACTGTAATTTTGGTAAACGAGTTTTGTTGTATAGGAATTAGTTAGTATAGAAATAAGTAGATTATAAGGAAAAAAAAATCAGTAAATTTTTTATATGAATCTTAATTCGGCTTAAAATATACTATTGGGAATGAGGTATGCCAAATGCTTATTTTAAGCTGAGCTAAACTAACAGTTAAACTAAGAGTAAAACTATTTGTGACAAAACCAAATGAACAACAAAATAACATTGATTTATTATAGCTTATATTAGTATTAAAACCATAATTAAAAGGTTTTTAATTATTTGTTTACTGGTGGTAGGACGTCTTGTGAGTCCGCACGGGCAAGGTACCAACCACACCCTGCCAAATTCTGCGTTAAGCACTAATGCGTTTCGGTTTGTAGGTTAAAAGTGAGACCTTACAACTCATGTCTCTGGTGGCGTGTGGTGGGTGGCGGTGGTGGGTGGCGGAATTTACGTCTATGTGCTCCGGTAACCACTAAACCGTCAGCTTGTCCACCAATCTAAGCAATAAAAAAAAATCTGAATATTCAAATATTTTAGGTAAGCTGGAATCAATAGAAAGAAAAGAAACTACGTAGTTAGGTTACGCTACCCTTGTTTTTTTGTTTTTTTTTTATAACACATCACATTTTTTATCATCATAACAAACACGATTTTTTCGATATTATTTTTTTTTGTAAAAAAATTTTTTTTGTAAAAAATTTTTTTTTGTGTAAGTAGCCTCCAATTTATCTAAACTGGAAATCGAACCAAAATACATAATATCAGAGAGTAGGTAATAATTTATTTATGACATCGATAGGCATACGAACAACATATTATTATAGAATATATGTATATCAATAACTCGAAATCTTCATGTAAAACTACTTTTTTATCAAGATTAACCATTGTACAACGCATAATATTTATATTACAACATAAATTATTGAAATTTTATGTTGATTAGATTCTAATATCTACTAGAAATTTAGATTCTTTGAAGTTATAAATAAATAGCACGATGATTTTTACAATAACGAATTGGTATTTTAAATTTCTTTTCAAAACTATTTTAATTACAAAAATATGTTCACAGCAATTATATTGAAAAATTTATTCTGGCTTAATACGGAGATCTGATAATAATTTAAGTGGATTCTTTATTAATGATCTGACACCTTTGGTATCGCTTCTGGTGGTTATAACGTGTATTTAAGTTTTTTACGATTTAATTACTTACTTCGAATAGTTAATTAATAGTTTACGTTAAAAATCGGTACGCAGTGACTTGGTTGTGCCCCTGGCATAACTGACATGAAAAGGTGACGGTAACCATTCACCATCACGTGGGTATGCTCGTCTGCCTATAAAGACAAAAAATAATGGCTTCCATTCAACATGAATTACTTAAAATCATTATTTACGATTAGATTTCACTTTGTATTTTATTTTCTACCTTACGAAGCATGAATATAAGTTGCAGGTAGGAATATAGATGTTACTGTGATTTTAGTGATGTCCATGGGCTTCCGAGGTACTTCCATTTGAAGGATTCAAACTAAGTAAATCGTATGATAGCTGAATTTAATTTTTTTTATTGCTCCTATGGGTGGACGAGCTCAGAGCCCACCTGGTGTTAAGTGGTGACTGGAGCCAATAGACGTCTACAACGTAAATGCGCCACCCACCTTTAGACATAAGTTCTAAGGTCACAATGTAGTTACAACGGCTGCCCCACCCTTCAAACCGAAATGCATTACTGCTTCACGGCAGATATAGGCAGGGCGGTGGTACCTACCCGTGCGAACTCACAAAAGGCCCTACCACCAGTAAGATCATTTGATTCATTTGAATCGATAGTGAGTTTTATATCTTAGGATGTGTTGCAGAATTTATTTATTTTGTGTTGTAAATAGATTCCGGTAACCATTTTATATCGAGCGGGTCGTGAACTCATTTTCTATTCACGCAAAAAAAACTCCATCTAACGTTGAACGATAAAAAAATCACCATCGTTATTTTTATCTCGTGCAAAATTGACTCAGTGCGATAACGTTTGGGCCCTTTTCGAGTCAATTTAGGGTAAGCAAACTGTTATGTTTTAGGGCGCCGACGAGGACACAGTACGCAAACTTTTACAATATTTAATATATTTTGTAATTGGCCTATTTTACGGAGTGTTTTTTTTTATCTAGCGCTGTCATAGATTAAATAATAAACGAGATGACGTTACGACACGGCCCGAGATGGAGTGGCAATTTGTGTTCTATCTCGATACATATTCAAATTGGCGTTACGTTTTTGCCCACACACGTCGGCCTGCCATGGCCCGGTTCCACGTTTCTATTCCTTAACTAAAACGTTCAAAATAGAGTTGTCAGAAAGCTAATTCAGTTACGGATTGTTAGTTGTAATGATTGGATTCGTTTTGAACATATATGTTTTTACGGTTTTCTTCCCAAAGGCGGCTTGAAGACTTTTTTGGTTTTTAAATTTTATTAACGTTTCCATGATTATTATCTATGGTTATGGATGATTATCTATGGATTTATAATTTATACCACAATATGAAGCTGGCACACATTACATTAGAATTAAATACGTTAAAATGTAATAAATACCTAATGTATTGAAAATATACATAATTAAACATTTAAAATTGACAAACGCAAATAGACAATAGCCAGTTGACTGAGTCCTGACGTTGCTAACGACTAAAAGCGAGAGTAACTATTACCGAAAATTTCCTAATTTCATATTTCTAAGTACTTAATGTATACGAAGATCTGGAACACCAATCTTTTTTCCCTATGTAGTTGTTGGGGATATTCCAAATATACGGAGTGGTAGGTGAGCTCACAGACTCAACCTAACAGAACTTACTAACATAGCAAGAGCAGTGCGTCGCTGAATCTACCATCGGATCGGAATCGCGACCCACGGAGAAGTTCCGAAGAGAAACGCAGTGGTTTGTGTAAATGGTTTTTTTTTTGTAATCAAACACGTTGCTATTTAGTTTACATTACGTATGTATGTAGGCATATAATCAATAATGCATTGCAAATGATAATAAATATCGTAAGACAGATAAAAATATTTTAATGTGCATTGTTGTCAATGCAAAATTGATAAATTATTTAATCCACCTTGAAAATGAACTTGTATGCTTGTTATTTTATTACACACTATATTTACAGATACATATAATGTCGATTAAGTGTATTTTTTCTCTAATTTTTACTGCATATTTTAAAAAATATTATAATTTTCAAAATGTTAAATTAAAAATTTCTGGGGCCGATTATTGCTTTTCACGAATTACAACGCAATGCAATGACAACAAAACATGAATTTATTTATAGCAAAAAGAGTTCAAGATATTCAAATATTTTAAAATTTGTTCAATGTGGATTTTATTAGTTTGTTTCGAAAAAACAAGGCTTCAAATTGGCAGCCCACTGAGTTTCTCGCCGGATCTTCTCAGTGGGTCGCGTTTCCGATCCGGTGGTAGATTCTACGAAGCACGGCTCTTGCTAGGATTCATGTTAGCAACGTCGTCAGGTTTGAGCCCCGTGAGCTCACCTACTAGTTAAGGTTACGCTGATATAGCCTCTCAAGGCTATCAGCTTAGGTAGGAAAAAAAACCAAATTGGACTAATAGTATTTAAAATTAAGCCAATGTAGATTTAATTAGATAGCCAATAAAGAAACAGGATTTATTCAGCGACGTTATAAACATGGACGGGTTTACGAAAGGCCCTTGCTGATGCAAATACCGAGGCACGGCGACCTAGTTCGGGCCATCTCTGTTGATAAGAGAAATTAGACAGATAAGCGATAACGTTACATGACATTGGGGTCCGAACGACCTTGCTGAACATATCAAATTCTCGGAAATTCAAGAATTTATAAATAGAAAATCGAGTAAAATGTTGTTTTTGTTGAAAAGGATTGGTATAAATTATACGAAAAAACCAGCAGAGTATTGATTCTGAAGTTTTTTTTAGGTTACTATATTTTTGCTACACTCTATTTGACGTATAACTAAAAAAAGAGGTTTTCCTAAATAAATTTCTTTTCAACGACAATAGGAAATAGGTTGTATTTCAAGCGTCATTTATTATTTCAAGGGTGGCAACATCGTTATTTTGGCGATTGCCTGCCTGATGATCTAATTATATTATTAAACATAAAATACATACATAGGTTTTTTTATTTCAGCACAAATGTGTTCATTAAAACCATTGTGTTTAATTATCATAACAATGATAACAAGGAAAAGCAAATACGAGAAAGTCAAATATAACGCTTGGAATCAACGCACAATGTTTACAAAAAGCAATTAATATGCTTCCACAAAAACTTAGCCTTATCTAGAATGTTAAATTTCAACTATAATTCATTACGCTCCAATAAATATGTATTTCAATACAAACGCCATGCTTTTTTCAGGTAACATTTGTAAGTGTTTATTTTTCATTCGACATTAATGTGTTTTAAAATGTTTGCTCACCGAAATTCGGAGTAGGTCATATTTGAGGTGAGATAAAATGATTTATTTTAATGTTCAGTTCTCTCTTGAGTAATATTTTTGAGAATATTAATTATTGTTCGTCTGTTCGTCTTATTTACTCACGTGTCTGTTGCATGTAGATGTGGAAATTATTGTATTAATGATCAAAATAGNCATTCGACATTAATGTGTTTTAAAATGTTTGCTCACCGAAATTCGGAGTAGGTCATATTTGAGGTGAGATAAAATGATTTATTTTAATGTTCAGTTCTCTCTTGAGTAATATTTTTGAGAATATTAATTATTGTTCGTCTGTTCGTCTTATTTACTCACGTGTCTGTTGCATGTAGATGTGGAAATTATTGTATTAATGGTCAAAATAGAATAAATCAACATAAAAATCGGGTCATTCAAAATATGTATAGGTACCGTGATTTAATTTTTTTTATCCTGGGCATTCAATGGCTTATTCGAGTTGTGAAAAAGAAAATATGTTGTGAAACAATAAAAAAATCTCATTTTAGTGGTGCAAAAATAAGATTTCAGTTTTAGTTATTTAATAATTTTTTCATAGTTTTAATCATAGACACGTCCTTTACCGTTACATAATCAGAAACAACGAATAAAGACGAGATCGGATAAGTAAAAAAAAAAAAAACACAATTCACATAAATGTCGGGGCCGTACAGAGTTCACGTCTTTTCCAATGCGACAACGAAAATTAAAACGCCAGTCAAGCGTTTTGACAGTTCCGCATTTTCGCGCCAATTTTCCGATAAGCGCGTCAAGGCGCTCGTTCGAGTTTCTCACACACGGTCGGTGGCGCGCCCGCGCGCTCTCTGCGAGGACTGTGTCGCCGTAGCTCGTAGCTGACCGACCCATCTACCACTACCTTACGATTTCATGAGCGTGACGCAAAAATCGACGAAAATGATACGCACTTCTCGAAGAGAAGCAGGATAAATCACGCTTTGTACTGCTCATATTCAGATTGGACGTAATATATAAGCGGTATAGCGGTAAAATATTATTTCCTACTATTGTTTAAATTACAGAACTTATTAGTACACACATTGACGTTAACTTACATTAGATATGTATATTACGTAATTATATAAGTTTCAAAAATCATTACCACATAATTGAATAATTGAGTTCGGTTTTGTTCATTTTTATTTTTTTATTGCTATGTGGGTTGAGGAGCTCACGGCCCACCTGATGTTAAGTGGTTACCGGATCTACAAAGTAAATCCTGCCTCAAATGAGCCAACAATAACTATCGTAATGTTGTTTTAACTTATTTTATTATTTAGAGTGGTAAACGAGCTCATGGGCCTTCTGGTTTTAAGTGGTTCTGAAGAAGCCCCAACCTGAATACCGTCACTCTACTTGCGACATAAAACCACGACAACTGATACAGTTAAGTCTTCGAACTTAGTACTTTAATAGTTATACAACATCTGTCCTATCCTTCAAAACGAAAAGCATCATTGCTTCGTGGCAGAAATAGGCAGGATGATGATGCCTATCTAAGCGAGCTTACAACACGCCTTACCATCAGTGAATAAAATAAAAATAGCTTGAAAACGTAAACGAGATATTAGAAGTAGAAATATTAGTCGACTAGCTGTACCCGTCCGCTTCGCTGGGCATGTAAAATTAATTTTATTATTTCTCACCCCCACAAAGATTCTCATCATTAACGCCCCCGCAGCTGGTGTAGGGAGTCCAACACTCATATAAATATTAGCCTGTCCAACATATATTTTCTACATGGATACCAAGTTTCAAATCAATCGGATGCATGGTTCAGTAGTTATAACGGAACATCCGTAAAAATCACTGTAGTTTTATATTTTAGTTTTTTTTTATTGCTTAGATGGGTGGACGAGCTCACAGCCCACCTGGTGTTAAGTGGTTACTGGAGCCCATAGACATCTACAACGTAAATGCGCCACCCACCTCGAGATATAAGTTCTAAGGTCTTAAGTATAGTTACAGCGGCGTTGTAACTAACAACGGCTACCCCACCCTTCGAACCGAAACGCATTACTGCTTCACGGCGGAAATAGGCGGGGTGGTGGTACCTACCTGTGCGGACTCCCAAGAGGTCCTACCACTTAGTATAGATTAGTTGAAAATAATTCATCGATGACCTAATGAACTAATTAAAAAAGGTTTATATCATTGCCAGCATTGATTAGCGAGAGCTACCACCAAATGAGCTACATGCTTGTCTGTTTTCGTTAAAATTCAATAAGTTCGAATGTACCAAAAATTTAGCGAATATCGGATTTCAACTTTTAAAAAGACGGCTTAAAGACATAGATACATTAACGAAAGTGTAGTTCTAAAATAGCCAATCAGTAAATGAAATGGAATTTGTTAGTGCAAATATAATCCGCAGATCTCCCATACGTCTGCCATTTCTCACATTAGCATAGTTCTATTTAATACGAGACTAAACTACACTTGGCCTTAATATTATTCCTTGAACGTAGTAAACACTAAACACGAGCGTTTTATATGAGTTTGGACTACTTAAGCCGGCATAAATTGCTCATCGCTAGTTCTCTCTTACGTTTTTATAAACAGCTATTTAAAAAAAAAATACACCTACCTACGAAATGTAATTTTTGTTTACGTTCAATCGATGTTTGATTTACTCGTTCTATATCGTTTCAATTGGATTTTCGTGAATTGTATTTAAAGATTATACTTAATGTTTTAGCGCTTATTGTTTTATTATTGTAAACAATTAATCAGAAAACAGTATTGATAAAAAATACCGTAGAGATAATCAGATGAAGTACAAACACATCCTGATTTTGAGAATAGTTCAATAACAACAAGCCATTTTTTTATATCTCTCTCTCTCTTCCCAGCTATTTTTTTATATAGATGGCTTTAAACTATATTTTTTTATTACTTTTATGTTTATTGCTTAGATGGGTGGATGAGCTTACGGCCCACCTGGCGTTAAGTGGTTACCGAAACCCATAGACATCTACAACGTAAATGCCGCCACCCACCTTGAGTTGTAAGGACTCATTTTTAACAGTACAATGGCTGCATAGGCAGGGTGGCGAAACCTACCTAAGACTCTTAAGAAGTCTTACCACCATTAAATACGCAAATTATAATTTTGGGGGTTTCATTTTTACTACACGATGTTATTTCTTCACCGTGGAAGTCAATCTTGAACATTTGTCAAGTAAGTATTTCATGGGAAACATTGGTACCTGCCGGTGGGATTCGAACACCGATGCATCGCTACATACGAATGAACCGGACGTCTTATCCTTTAGGCCACGACAACTTCACGAATATGTGTAGCATAATACTTTATTTTGTATTTAAATAGTTATTTAATTTACGTTTAGTTATTCAACTATATTTGGACAAGTACCTATAATTAGCCTTATGAAACCGCAAAAACCACTTCAACTATGCAGCAGGCTTACATGGTGAGTCCGACATAACGCGGGACTGACCCCCCGTCGGCCGGGTATCCATAAAGTGAGATTCCTCAGCGGAAAAAAAGGCTTACATGGTAAAATGCATTTACCATTGGCCATGATATATTTGTGTTCTATCTCAATTGTCAATCTAATTTCATTTGTTTAAAAATTGACATTGTGTCTCGCTCGTGCTATTTTCATTCATCGTTTTGGACCTACCACATACGTCGATAATTAGCACCGCAAAATTACGAATATCTTAAAAAGCATATTTCTTGTAAGTACATTTATTTTTCAAGGTGCGTAGATCTAATGACAACCTTCTTCATAAAATTAGATCAGTGGCACATACAGTCATACAGCTATGTTCCTTTTTATAAAGTTGTAGATATAGTGACATCGTTACTGTATTTCTGGGTCTGTCTGTTTCTGGACAGTTCCATAACGATAGGACCAGCTTAAAGGCATTTTTAAAAAATAAATTGACAAACTCTTGATACTTTTCTGGTTATATGATGTCGATCTAGAATAGCAGTAATCTCTTCTTGTGGGTATCGTAAAAAGTGACTAAGGGATTGATTAGAGAATAGGTACCAGTGTGTTCTCAGCATTATACCGGCTTATTAAATTATAATTTGCGTAATTACTGGTGGTAGAACCTCTTGTGAGTCCGCGCGGATAGGTACCACCAACCTGCCTATTTCTGCCGTGAAGCAGTTATGCGTTTCGGTTTGAAGGGTGGGGCAGCCGTTGTAACTTTACATGAGACCTTAGAACTTATATCTCTAGGTGGATGGCGCATTTGCGTTGTAGATATCTATGGGCTCTAGTAACCACTTAACACCAGGTGGGTTGAGAGCTCGTCCACCCATATAAGTAATAAAATAAAAAGCTTAGTGTGCTTGCCAAGTGATGGCCACTTACTCTTACTGTTGGTCGGTTCTTATTATCAATCCGCAAGGGTCTATAGATACCACTGCCGCGAAGAAGCCATGCGTTCTGGTTTGGAGTGTGAGAGAGCCTGTTATACAATAAAATGGGGGACTTCGAGCTCATGTGGGAGCATTGTGTTGCCTATGGGCTTAAGTAACTATTAAGCGGTAAGCACAATATCCGCTATGAGCTTGTTAATAAACAAAACAGAGTTTCCTTTAGGATTTAAGGTTGAGCAATTGCAATTGAAAATGAAATGAAAATTATATATCTATAATGATTGATTCATATTTTTTTGGGGTAAGCGGCAGCATTAGCTTGGTGAGAGTAATACTTAAGGGATAATAGTCTGTCCAGCTAACCACAATATATGTATGTATACAGGTGTAAAATATTCCGGTCCCTTCGATTTTTTTCAACTAATTGCTCATTATCCGTTCTCCATCTGTCTATATAATGGAATCTATAATAATAATAATAATACCTATATGTTCTATCTATCTATATTAAATTTCAACCTAATTTTCACTAACTTCAAAGCACCTGATTAACTTGAAAATTCGTGTCAAGGACAGACGGTTATATAATATTTTTTTAGTTTGACCTAATTTACTGACCAAGACCAGAATAAAAATAATTAATTTAATCTTTAGTTATAGTTGCCATTGAAGCATCTTTTTAAACTGGAAATAATATCTTGAACATCTATTCTTATGAGTAACTATTTGCCCTACGAGGTTAACGCATTTCGATCTATAGGATAGCTATATTTAAGACAGCTGTGACTTCAGAGTTTTGGAACTAAGTTCCAAATCCAGATTCGACTCAAAGCCAAAGAAAAAGAGACATAATATGGGCCGTGGCAAGACTGCCCTACTACACTGATAAAAATAACACGTTGGTCGAAAAATCACTTTGAACATGGTGCTTACTTTAGGTCGTCTGGACACTATAAGGTGGCGAGGGATTTTATCCACACTGCACCTTCAGATGCACGGTCGCTATCAAGCAATTTGAGACATTAATATATCAATTTTCTTACTTATCTTGGGAGTCTCCATAATTTCATATTCGTTTGGAATATTTCTTAACGAGATTGAGATATGAAAAACGATAGACAAAGATGAAATCAAAACATCGGCATTCAATCTCTTTCAAGATTATCGCTAAACCTAAAAGCCGTCATAGACGAACCCGTCACATCGAACAAAACGCGACAGCCATCTTTGTAAACTCAAATTATAATGTACCGGAGCGTGGCGGGTAAATGTACGATAAAGCCTTTCAGATAGTGCGGCTTGACAGACAGGTGTAATTAGCGTACCTGCCGACTACCGGCAAATGGATGCGTGATGATAAGAGGCAGCCTGTGTAAACAACGATGCCCTTCATGATTATGTCCGGTGCTTAAGTGGTTAAGTGGGATTGCGAAATGCTGGGATGTGGATAATGCTTACGCATGTGCTCTTGGATTAATCGATTTTAATATTGTTAAGTCTTTTTTTTTGGTCACGGCTCTTTGATTCGGTTCGTAGCTGTCAGTTTGAAGCCTTCAAAGTTAATTTTATTGATGGATTCATAATGTAATGATCCACTGCCTGGCGCCTTTTAAAGAATCGACAAATGTATCGCGTATTTTTGTGTTGTCGTTATAAATGTTTGGATAATGTAATCGAAGTTATTTGAAATCAGATGTTATTACTTCTAGAAATGCACAAAAAAGTAGTGATGGCGAACAATATGTATTGTAATTACCTAAACCTAACACAATCGTGCTTAAAACCTGATTGTTATGAATTCGAGGATATTCATTTGATTAAATGTCTATTTGAGCTATTAATATGTGCGATTTCTAATGTACTATATATTATTTTTATGGAACCGAACACGCATTAGTACAACTTCATTAGTACACCTTTGGGAAATACTCGTAAATTTGATTCCATTAATGGTTCAATAATTCAATGTTGCCAATCATGTTGATTTGAGTATTTTATTTACTGATCTTTGTCAGAATCAGAACTTAATTTATCTTTGAATGTTACTTAATTTCTACTCCATTATTTGCGATTTAGCTTTTTTCAAGTGTATAAACATTATTCCTATGGCGACTCATTGGGCAGTTGGTACCGTCTTTTCTATTTTAGGCACAAAGCAAATATGGGTTCCAATTTGAAAGAGATTTTAATGATAAATAATAGTTGCATCAAATCTATGCGCTTTTAGGTTCGAATCTCCAAGTGACATTTGTCAAGATCGTCGTATCGGTCATGTATGTATACTTATTTACACATGTATGTATTTATAAGTTACTAGCTGTACTTGCCCGCTTCGCTAGGCATTTAAAATTAGCATTATTATTTATTGTCATTATTATTAGGGGGTCCAACACTCATATAAATTATAGCCTATCCATTAAGTAAATGTATTTTCTACATGGATACTGAGTTTCAAGTCAATCGGGTGCATGGTTCAGTAGTTATAACGGAACATCCGTAAAAACCACTGTAGATTTATATATTAGTACAGATTTACATAAGTTACATTTTTTTCTAATACGTGTTAATACGTGTTAAAAAATAATATACACTGATTATTTTTGTTTAACTGCATGGAATATTTAATGAAACATTTAAGAAAACGAATATATTTTTTTGCGATTAATCCATAAATTGCCTTCAAAGTCGTGAGTCAACTTTCCTTGTTTTATTTTCCAATCCCATATTTCATTCACATACATCAGTGCCTATGAAATGTCGTGGGAGGGAAGTGAACGAAGCTTAGCGACTCGGTCGGTATCAAAAATATTTTCGTTACGCACAAAAGCAATTTGTGTAAAAAAATAAACAGACATCCATCACCATCAATCACGCAGGTGTTTTCAATGAAAATGTTGCAATATTTTAACGTTATTTGAAAATAACAAAAGCCGTTATTGGCTATTTGTCATTGCTGATATTACCGATCTCCATAACCTGTTTTCGATACACGTGTAATTAATTTTATCATATGCGGCAATTATTGTATCTACGAAAAAAAAAGAGGTGGCAATTAAGATAATATGATCTACTTCTTACTTACCACCGAAGTAGGAGCAGAGGCAGAGCAAACTTTGTCATCTCCCAAAGTGTTTTTGGGCTTTAAGTTGGCTTGGAGATCAGTAGGGGCACTACAAGAAATGCATGCTAATACACTGCGTGTTTAATAGAAGATTAGCCGATATCATAGAAGATCTTTATCTCATTCTCAAATTTTTTTACTGGTGGTAGGACCTCTTGGGATTCCGCACAGGTAGGTGCTACCACCCTGCCTATTTCTGCCGGGAAGCAATAATGCGTTTCGGTTTGAAGGGTGGGGCAGCCGTTGTAACTATACTTGAGACCTAAGAACTTATATCTCAAGGTGGCGGCAAAAAAAATAAATTCTCAAAATCAGTGAGCCATTCCTCTGGTACTTTCTCTAACATATTTCTTATTTTTTTGCTACATTTATTATCGACGAACTTTCGCTCGCGCACTAATAAAAAAAGATATACACCACCGGAAAAAGTATGTAATAACTACCGAACCGGCACAGGGTTGTCCACCTCCTTTTTCATCGATCATAATATAAAATTACTGATTATTTCCTATTTTTGGACTTTTTTTAATGTTACCTTTTTTATTACGTTGGTCTAACTATCAATCCAGCACAGCTCTGTCAATAAGCGTATTTATGTATGCCAGTTGATCGTGCTAATAAATAAATAAAATAGTTATGATTATCCTCTAGACTCTAGATAATGCTACTTCAGACTCATTAAACACGACTTATATTACGAGTCAACTAGTAATTTCTTAAATTTATATTTAAAAAAAAAAGATGTTCTCATTTAACACAATATTATAAAAGGCTCTCCGTTTAGCGAAACATTATATTGTGCAATCATTTAGCAAACTGATAGCATTGTTTGGTAGCTGCATTCCTGTGTGACGTCACAGTTTACCAGCGGCAAACTGAAAAATAACGCGTGTCCGAAAACGTTTATACAATGTTGTTTGTAATACACTACTAACAACTTTATTATAAGAAAACAAGGTCAAAATTAACGGATGTGTATTGTTTTTGAACATTCCTTTGTGTCAGGAGAACTGTATTGTAATAATGATCTGGGTTTTTTTTTTTATGATGCGAAGGAAACTGTTTTTATTTGCCGCCAATGAAAATATGTTTTTGATACAGGAATTAGAGTGCTTTATCGAAAAATACATCAAAATGAAAAAATGGTATTTAACATATATGTAAACCATATGCCATCCAATTTGACTTTTGTTGTGTGGAAAAAAAACTACAACGTGAATTGTGTTTTATTGACAACACGATAAATTTCAATATTAAAAACAACTACTGTTATTTCCTACAGTTAGAGTAGGCTTTCGGTACTCTACACCCTTTACCCTTGCCGGTGTGATTAAATATTCTTTCGTATTAGTTTCAGGAATATACTTAATCATTCCATAGTTTCTAATTTATTAGATGAGATTTAGTATGTATTTGATGCATAAATATTAAGTTATGAATAATCATAACTTAATAATAATAAGTAGAAGGAAAACGTCCTAGAGGTCGGAGCCCCAAACGTTGGTCCGACCAGATCTCCGAGCAAACCAGCGGACCACTTAGCGCTGCACTACACCAGGCAACTGACCGGAACCGATGGAGGCTGACAGTCGACAAGCTAAAACGGAGTCACGATCCTCAGCAATGAGGGAGCGATGGAGAAGAAGAAGAAGAATCATAAAGTACCAACCAGATCAATGACTTCTTAGTGTTGTTAGAAATATCAAGGTATTACTGGCAATGAAGGTTAGTCCGATATTTTTCAAATAGCGCCTTGCCCATTGCGACATGAGGTGGGTGACATTTTTGCTATTATTTTAAAACAAATTCGCCCCCTTTTGATGCTTCAGGTGGTCTGTAAGCTAGCGACATAAACTGTAAGTGGATTCATGTATCGTTGTTAATATCTTTGCATAAACATATTAATTGCCAAGGAGAAAAAGGCGATGGCCGGAAATCATTAAATTTAACCATTTGCTTTCATATTTTCTTCAAGGTTTATTGTGAAAGTTTACGAAATAAAACATCCGCTAAATTGTTATTGTTATCATAATGTTTTTTTTTTTATATCTTTATCAATGTAAATGATTTGAGCATATTTTTTTTCGTGTATTTTATCAAAAAAATTTTTTTTTCTCGCTCATGTAGATGAGTGGTGATGGTGAGTGATTACCATCGCCCATGGACGCCAGCAATGCCAGGGGCAGAGCCAAACCGCTGCCAACCGTAAAATATTGTTTTGATACTCGTCAAAGGGGTAGTACACAAATCGTATTTCAAAAACAAATTAATGTTATGCATTGAATTCATTAGTTTTATCATCAATAATAATTCGTCTATATATTTCGAGATTTTGAACATAGCCAAGATTTATTATTTTAAAATAGGTTTCGTCCTTGACCTAGAACACTGTATTGTATTTGAAATATCAATAATAATTTGTGGTCATTAAAAAAAAAACGCTACTTTTATTGTGTCTACATCTTGCGAAAACCGTAGAAAATATGTTTTCCTTTTTTCTTTTTTATTCTTAGATGGGTGGATGAGCTCACGGCCCACCTGGTGTTAAGTGGTTACTGGAGCCCATAGACATCTACAACGTAAATGCGCCACCCACCTCGAGATAAGTTCTAAGGTCTCAAGTATAGATACAACGGTTGCCCTACCCTTCAAACCGAAACGCATAACTGCTTCACGGCAGAAACAGGCGGGGTGGTGGCACCCACCCGCGCGGACTCACAAGAGGCCCTACCACGAGTAATTACGTAAATTGGTACCCGCCTGCGGGATTCGAACACCGGTGCATCGCTAGATACGAATGCACCGGACGTCTTAAACGTCAAAAATAGTTTGTGGTCATTAAAAAAAACGCTAGTTGTAATTGTGTCTACATCTTGCGAAAGCCGTAGAAAATATGTACAATAAAACAATTTCATTTCCCGTTAAAGTGCTATTGTTGTCCATATTTCATTTATATAGAATCGAACATACTACCGCGGTGTCCGTAAAGGTTGGATTTCCCATAAATGGTACCTACAGATGTCGGCTCAGTTCTCTTCATAAATCATCGCGGACTGTAACTTAATACGATCGCTTTACACGGTCCTCTATAGATGATAGTTTACTAGAACAGAACAATTATTATGTTTATTTGGACTTGAAAATAAATCTAAGCGTAAGGATTGGTTGTGTCGTTTGAACCTTGGCTTTAGAGCAATATTTTTGTTTGAGTTTATTAACGCATTTTGATTTGGTTATTCGAAGTTGGTCACTGAGAGCGTAAATTAAATAATGAAAACATAAAAATGAAGTGATTTTCAGTAGCAAAATGATATTGAGAAGCAATCACAAAATTCTATCTATTTTATTGGTCAGAGAAAATTCTAGAGCATTTTTTTATATTGTCTATATATTAATACGTGAAGCAAAAACTTTGTATCCCTTTTTACGAAAATTGCGCGGAAGGAGGAGTATGAAATTTTTCACACTTATAGAGAATATAGAGAAGAAATGCGCAATGCTAATATTTTTTTAAAATAATGCACAAAAGATACATTAAATCAATAAAGAAAACATTACACACACTACATACCATGTATTTGACGCACACACGCATGCATACTATTTATTGTCAAACTTTTGTTCTTGACGTCTGTTGTCAAATTGAGAATAGATTAAATATTTTTTGTCTTTGTTAATATTTTTTATAGTGTAGTCTTAGCGAAATTTGTGATTATAGAAGTATAAAATACAATCATAATAGTGTACAAACTTACAATTCCAATTAATTATAGTCGAAATTCGACTACTGCGGGACCTCTAGTTTTAATAATTATCTATAGCGACTATAATGTCAAACCATATTTAACAGTTTATTTGAGTGCGAACATGAAAATAAAAAAAATATTTCACATAAAACAAAATAAAACAAAAATATTTCTGTTAATTTCTTTGGTGAAAATTAAATTATATTTGGAATGACGATTACAACAGCATCGTTTTGATGAGTGTTGTAAATTCGTCATTGAACCGAATGGAAAAATAAATTCCACAATCAGCGCCTGTCACATACGCCATGCGTTCATGTAAACAACAAAACTGAAATCACACATGTGATAATTAAATTCATTTCCTACATTTATTTGCTTAAGTTAAATTGGGACGCGTGTGACAGAAAGGTAAATTGTGATGTGTATACAAAGTTTACTTATTCTAGATTACCGCGGTATAAGTTCGTGTTGTTTAAATCATTTGTAATTAATTTAATTAGTCACAAATGTTACTCACGCATGCGTAATTTTATCCTTAAAATAAATAGTTGAAAATTGTGAGTTCTATTCTATTATTCATTATGGTTATGACTGTTTTATAAATAAATAAGCGCCCATAGGGGCCTCTCAATTCATGCCCAAAAAAATTAAAAAAAAAAGCTTATTGTCAGAATAGCCACTTTTAAACCGTTGGCGAAGCGTAAGCTCTTTATCGTTTCAAGCTGTCTTATTACATAAATAAACTAATTTACAATATTTAATAGCCAAAAATGAAAACTTTTTCAATGCATTTCTTATGCGCTATCTAGCAATGATAGATCAATTCAGCCCTATACGGCAGTTCGTTGACCCCGGGGCCTTTAACAAAAATAGCCTAACGAATTTAAACAAAATCTACACAATGATGTACACAAGTTTGTTTACAGATGATCTAGTGTACACAAGATCGCATTCTTCAGACAAAATTTGTTAAAAACATTCCCTAATTTAGTATAGATTTTATGTACACTTATATTTTTTTATCAGTCACTTTCAAGAGTCACCCAGGGCGATGATTATATCAATATATTAGTTATTTAGCTCACGTTATGGTACAAAATATGTTTTAACTAATACTAGAGATCCCGTAGTAGTCGAAATTCGACTATGATTAATTGGAATTGTAAGTTTGTACACTATTATGGTGGGGTATTTTATACTTCTATAATCACAAATTTCGCTAAGGCTACACTATTATTGCGTCGTAAATGTATTTAAACGTAAAAAAAGGAGAAAAAAAACAACCAATAATTGCATTTATGAATTAACTAGCGACCCGCCCTCGCTTCGCTTCGGAAACATTAAAACACACATGAAACCAAAAAAAAAATAATTAAAAATTAAAAAAAGTAGCCTATGTTCATCAGGGACAATGTCGGCTTCTAATGGAAAAAGAATTTTTGAAATCGGTCCAGTAGTTTCGGAGCCTATTCGAAACAAACAAACAAACAAATCTTTCCTCTTTATAATATTAGTATAGATGTTTATCTGTCAATTGTAGATCGTCAATTTTTAATTGAAATATAAAGGTCGTTAATGTTTTGAAAATGTCATGGCTTGACGATTAAGCCGCCACCTGTACTCGAATTAGTATTGTCGATGCCGAGGTTTAAATCCTAGAGACACACAGACAGACATACCCCTTTTTTTATTTAATTAAATAGGTATATATATATATATATATACAGACGATCCACGCTATAGAAACAACAACAAGTAATAAAATGTAACCCTAAAATTTTTATATAATCATTTAATTTATAAAAATAATATTTTATTTAATATATTATTTATAAAATTATATTCTTATCTTACAGAATTACATACACGTCCAGGACTTGCGGAAGCCAAAGAAAAATACTATTTAAACAGTAGAGTATGTAACGATATCTATAATTAAAAATGTCCGAATATTGACGGATACGAATAGATTGACCGATATTCGTGAATAACCTAAAATATCCCATGGCGTCTTTTTCAGTGATGCCTAATCCTCACAAATAGATATGTACGTAAGATGATTTATTCGCGTAATACACGTACTATTGCCGGTAGGAATGTTAAGTAATGCGTACGCGTGATTCAGACGGTCGATTTGATGAATGCACTGATGTTTTGGCGGCGAATCCAGATGTGTTTTTGTGTCTTTAGAATTTTAAACTCTGAAAGAAAATGTAGAAGGCCAATGTGTCTTAGTCATACAGCCGAAAGTTTGATTTAGTGTATTCTTCTTGACACCAAACGTCCAGACGACGTTAAATAAAATGAAAATGTTCAAAAAAGCTTTGTCATAAATTTTGTCACAATTTAAATTTCAAATACTCACCAGTGCATCAGTGCTTGGATTCATTTCGCATAAAGAATTTTCATGCCAAGTTAATACGACAAAGTTTTTTTTTTTACTGCTTAGATGGGTGGAGGAGCTCACAGCCCACCTGGAGTACTGGTTACTGGAGCCCATAGACATTTATGACGTAAATGTGCCACCCACCTTGAGATATAAGTTCTAAGGTGTCAAGTATAGTTACAACGGTTGCCCCACCCTTCAAACCGAAACGCATTACTGCTTTACGGCAGAAATAGGCCAGCTGGTGGTACCTACCCGCGCGGACTCACAACAGGTCCTACCACCAGTACAACACAGTACAGTGTTTCATTTGAACAAATGAACTGGAATTAAAAAGAAGAAATGAAATTGTGACAGTGTTATGATATGGAGGTGCGCCAAGCGATACTTTAACATTTGACTGTAGGTAGCGGCTTAGCTCTGCCCCTGGTATTGCTGAAATCCATGGGCGACGGTAACCACTCACCATCAGGTGGGCCGTATGCTCATCTGCTTACAAGGGAAATAAAAAATTTAAAGCCAGAGAAACCCTGGACTTAGTTTACACAAAATACTAGCAATTAAAGAAAAAAAAACGTTGAGAGTAAAAACAAACAGAATAACAAGTTCTACATCGACTACAGTAAAGAATCAACCGGATCCCCAATCCCAAGAACATCCACTTACAATTCAAATATAAATAGCTATTTTCCCGGGTAAAATGTATAAAATCGATTGCTGTTGTGTGTCAAAATATTTACGAACATTGGGAAACACTTACTCCATTAACGTTCGAAAACCGAAATTGGATATTCCGACAAGATTCAGTGTAAAAATGTGTATCCAAAATTCACTATATAGTTCAACGATTAAAATGAAAATTTTACCTTGTAAAATAAATTTCAGAAATATACATAAGGATATGTGAGATGGTATGGCGAAATCTAGTGGATTTATTTCGCTTAACAACAAAACCTTTTATTTAAAAAAAAATATTCGTTACCGTAAAATGGGGTAAATAGGGACAAAATTGAACTTCAGATTGAATTTTAAAATAGTTCCAATTAAATAGTCACTGCTCAACCAAAGAAATAAGTTGAGTCTTGAACGTACCTAGGTGATAAAAACCGTTACATTATTTTAATTATTCAATTTAAAGAAATAATCGGAAAAATAATGGCCATCCCAATTTTCCCCGCATTCGGGGTAAATTGACACGGGTAAGGGTTAAATTGGGATATTTGTAAGGGTTGTCAGTTCGCGGTACTGCGATATATAGGTAGGTAGGTAGGTCCATACAATTATTTATATGGACCGAAATGATGAATACAATCCATAATTTAAGCACAATACACAACATAGTGTAAATTAAGCTGGTTTCTATTCCGAAGCGATGTGACGTGAATGATAATCAACAATACAATGATCAAAAAAAGTATGCATGTTATATTTTAGAAAATTATTATTTAATTTCCTTAAAAATCACAACTCTGAAACAAAATCATAAAATAGAATAAAAAATAGAAAACAAAAGGACTGGAAATGCAATAATACAATTTTATTTAATCAAAATTTTCAAAATAATCTTTGAGCAAGCGTAAGATATCAGGTGAATAAGATAAAAAAGCAGATTTATCTGATTACTGCCTATAATAACAAAAATAAAAGAAATTCTTTCTAAGCTAAATAACTAAACTCAATTAATTCACTCACTCATAATTGGAACCTAGATATCTCGGATTTTTAATTAATGTTACATTTAAAATCTGAGGCCTGTTTTTATTTGTCGGTGCGTTGTGAATGTTAAAAAAATCATGATTCGACGCGTGAATAGATTCTGAAATAACAAAAGTTTTGATTCGTTTGAGTTCTTTTTAATTTTTAATTTTATTTTATTGCTATAAAGGACATACGACCGGGCAGATATTACAAGGTAAATGTCGCGAAAAAATGTAATTATATATATACTTTTCTTTTACCTATAGTACTTACATAAACTAACTGATAAACACATTAACCTTCTTTACATCACGCAATTGAGTGATAGTATAGGCTAAAAAATCTATTATAAGATATCAGTGACAACCCTAACAATCCATCCCTATTTTGTCTTTTGGCGTTCCAATTTTGTGTTTTCTCGTCCCTAATTTTTCCAGTCTCGTTCCAAATTACCCCACATACGTCCCAATTTTCCCCAAAAAGAAAGGAAAAAATATACATTTTTTATTTTGTCGAAATATTGTATTTAAAATAAGAATATTGCAACTTACCGTTTGTTGTGGTATTTCCAGGTGTATTAAAAACTTATATAAACTGTGATCTTATTGAAAAAACAACGATAATATTACTTTTTTTAAAAGTTCTTTAAGCTGTTTTAAAACGCACTTTTCAACCACTATTTTCAATTTAATTTGACGAATTTTTGGGACCAACTTAACTCATATTTAGTACTTCCATAGTTAACTTGGTTTTTCTTCTATACATTGATAAATATTAACATAAACAAAATTAGGTAGATTCCGTGCTACAGGTACTTTGAGAATCTTCCGCAGGTTTGTCCCAATTTACCCCAGGATCCCAATTTACCCCATGTCATGGTACATCGTTATTTCAATTTGCTGATTGTCATTTACATTTTCTTTTTTTTAAATAAAATTAGTGTGCCAGTGTGAATTAACCAAAAAGTACCGATCTTCCTACTTATATATGTGACCTCTTTAAGATTTATGTCATAAATAAGGTTATAATAAGTTATACAGGTGACACATAAATGGTATTTTGAATATTGAAACATAAGAACTGATGAAGCAATAGCTTAAACATTGTTTCTCTAAACAGAGCAACTCAGTTTGTGCTAAAGTTTTACTGGGCTAAACTTTCTTTTATGGTCATAAATTAATACATCATATATATAACTAGCGACCCGCCCTCGCTTCGCTTCGGAAACATTAAAACACACATGAAACCAAAAAAAATAATTAAAAAAAGTAGCCTATGTTCATCAGGGACAATGTCGGCTTCTAATGGAAAAAGATTTTTTCAAATCGGTCCAGTAGTTTCGGAGCCTATTCGAAACAAACAAACAAACAAATCTTTCCTCTTTATAATATTAGTATAGATTAATTATTCTAATTCCGAAAACATAGAATGTATATATTTTACACACCGGAGATACTCAAGTTACCGTTGACACTCATTTATTACGTCAACGCTGACAGCTGTCAAGTAATTAGCTTATGCCCAGTGAAGTGTTTTGATGTTTACTTTCATTAGTTGACACTGAAGAGTAGGTAAAGTGCAACTGTACATGACGCGGACATTCTAAAAACGTGTATGAACTGGTGACAGTATCTCACGCATGTCGATTACGGTTTTGATGTTTGGATTGATCCCTCGGTCGATTTAGTGATCAGTGACTTTGACCATAGGTTCCGGATTCAGTATTCACAACCAAAACTGCCCACCGTATTACTGTATAATTATATACATTGCTCCCTTTGTCTATACAATGTAACAACGTAACTTTAAAACATTCGGCAGTTATGCCATCAACTCGCAAAAACGTTTTTTTTTTCATTGCTTAAATCAGTGATTATCAAACTTATTTCTTTTACCGCCCCCTTTGAAAATCAATTATTTTTCAGCGCCCCCCATTTTTTATACACCCCTAAAACTTTAAAACCACAATTTCATTAATTTAGTTAATAAATGTTGTATTAATTTTAGTAAATGTAGTACCACGTAGTACATATATATTTGTAGATGCTATTATTGTTTCTTCATATGANCACGACGCTTAGTACAAATAATAACATAGTCGGTGAAGGAAACTAGTACAATAATTGTTGTGTACCGCAAAATAAACGCAGCCTATTTCAGCGGTGTCGAAACATACAAGCGAACGTTAAATAACAATCTAGTTTTCAATCATAGTTAAGTTGTATTTACTAGACGTAGAGCTTGTTGGGACCTCTGCTGCTGCGAAACATAGAGTAGGAGCGGACAGAAAAGCTATTATTACCCAAAGATTATTTTGTTTGATTTTGTGATAGATGGTTTATGATCGCTTAAGTTCCGAAAAGTTTTTAAAATTAAAAAAAAAAATACTTTGCAGCAGAATCAGACAGAATGGCGGTACTTTACACAAATTTATGAATTGAATGTAATCTTCCTTCATCGAGAATTTTTTTCGTTAACACTTATAAGGTACGTACTACCTTAGAAAAATCTATGTGTGGCTTTTAATAGCGGTAGACGCATCAATCTATATATTAATACGTGAAGCAAAAACTTTGTATACCTTTTTACGAAAATTGCACGGACGGAGGAGTATGAAATTTTCCACACTTATAGAGAATATAGAGAAGAAGTGCACAATGCTAATATTTTTTTAAATAATGCATAAAAGATACATTAAATCAATAAAGAAAACATTACACACACTACATAGCGTGTATTTGACGCACACACGCATGCATACTATTTATTGTCAAACTTTTCTTCTTGACGTCTGTGGTCAAATTGAGAATAGATTATATATTGTTTGTCTTTATTAATAATTTTTATAGTGTAGCCTTGGCGAAATTTGTGATTATAGAAATATAAAATACAGTCATAATAGTGTACAAACTTATTATACAATTCCAATTAATTATAGTCGATTTTCGACTGCTGGGGGACCTCTAGTTCAAACAATTAGACCGGGCGTCTCATCCTTTAGGTAACTACGACTTATATTTTATTTATTTAGGCCTTTTCACTAACTTTGCGTAGCAAAACGTTAAAAGTATGTAGTAGAAAATGTGAATCTAATTTTCGTAATTAAAATTTTCATGTATTTGTTACTTACGTGATATTGAAATAGCAGATGTTAGCAAAGATTCTCATGCTGAATTAAGCCAGAATACGAGCTGAAATGTAGACCAAAAAATGCAAAAAAAATCATAATATGCTTGCCTGTCCTGCCCTGCCCTGCCCTGCCTATTTCTGTCGTGAAGCAGTAATGCGTTTCGGTCTGAAGGGTGGGGCAGCCGTTGTAACTATATTTGAGACCTTAGAACTTATATCTCAAGGTGGATGGCGCATTTACGTTGTAGATGTCTATGGGCTCCAGTAAACACTTAACACCAGGTGGGCTGTGAGCTCGTCCACCCATCTAGGCAATAACAAATAAAAATAATAATAATAATAAAACATAGCGAGGCCTCTTCTACTCCATTATTAGTCTATTTGCCTGATTAGACCCGGCAAGAGGTACATACGCGCAAACCCCGAGGCTGCTTGCAAATTACATGGGAAACATCGTGCCGCTTGTAACATCGAGAATGTGTTGCCAGTCGATTAATGCTATCGGAATTGAAACCTTTTGACGCCAAAGCGTTTACGTATTATTTTTAATCTATATTAAATATTGAAGTTAAGGGATTCTTAGCATCTTGAAGACATATTGGGCATCCGTCAAATTATGGGTAAGACGTTTGGTTTACTCGTATATTGCATGTTATTGAGCGACTTCCAAAATGTAGCAATGTGTTGTGTATTGAAAGATTCTGTCGACAATTTTTAATACGTTATTGACGTCAGAAGAAAATCGTCGGACTTCTGCTTACGCATTGAGGGCGGTAGGGGTATGTCGAAGTAGAACGGACTAAAGCTCGTCTATATTTTTCTCAATAGCCTTGCGTTCAAGCTTTGCATTAGGCAGAACTCATCCAGGGCTAAATGACGCGTTTGGCACCCGCATTGGACGCCGACGTCAATCGTCGCCCGGTTTCACTTTCGCAAGACGGGACGCGAAATCTTTAAGGGGCCAGGATTTGATTGGGCCGGCTCGGATCACATGATCACTAATTAGACATGCCATGTAAATTCGTCTCATATTTTTTTTTTATAATTTACGTACCAAGTAGAATGCAAGACATGATGCGGGAGTCCAGATGTGGGCGGTTTGCGGCTATTACATTGTGACGAACATGACTTTGGTTTGGTTGTCTTCGAGTTGTTTTTTATTATTCGCAAGCGAACTAATTCACCTCACTGTAGGACATACTGAGCTTGTACAAGTCGTTACGAACTATTGTTGCCGTGAAGCAATCACGCATACTGGCTTGAAGGGTGGAACTGTCGTTAAGGTTTGGCGCCATTCATGCTACAACGTCACGTCATACAGTACCTAAGTGAAATAAAACAGCTACACTAAAACGCCTTTTTGTAGCTACGCGAACCTATCGAATACATAACAGCTTTTCCTTCGATGCGTTAATATTTAGATTTATTTCTTAAATACATCACATACAGTTTTATCTTTAACGCGAATATTTCATTTTGATGCACAATACACGCCACCTGGAATAACACTTTTGGAACATTATTGAAAGTAGAAAAATGTAGGCGTAATTTACGTAGGACCCTGTGTATGACGCAGAGACTAGAATCCTAAACAAGAAAACGATCAATAATTCAAAGCTTTTAAAGAACACCCACAAAAAAGAAATATTTAGGTTTCCGAAAAACTAACAATGCTTTTAAAGATTCTGTTTGTAATTTATTTATTTTTTGCTTAAAGTAATCGACTAGTCAACCAAGGGCGGTGCAATAACTTGATGTGATGAAAGAGTGATATTTCGCGGCTTTTTAATATTTCGTTCTTAATAAATTCAGATATCGTTTATTTTTCGAAAATCTGATGGTGTACATGTTTTTTTTTATTACTTAGGTGGGTGGACGAGCTCACGGCCCACCTGGTGTGAAGTGGTTACCGGAGCCCATAGACATCTACAACGCAAATGCCGCCACCTTGAGATATAGTTCTAAGGTCTCCGTTTTTACAGTATAACGGCTGCCCCACCCTTCAAACCAAAACGCATTACTGCTTCACTGCAGAAATAAGCAGGGCGGTGGTACCTACCCGCGCGGACTAACAAGAGGTCCTACCAATAGTAATAACGCAAATTATAATTTTGCGGGTTTGGTTTTTATTACACGATGTTATTCCTTCATCGTGGAAGTCAATCATGAACATTTGTTAAGTACATATTTCATTAGAAAAATTGGTACCCGCCTGCGAGATTCGAACACTGGTGCAACGCTCAACACGAATGCACCGGACGTCTTATCCTTTAGATCGTTTATTTTTCGAAAATCTGATGGTATTTACATGTCAATGAAATACAAATTTGAAATCAACAAACGACTTTGAAAATCGACAAAAAACAAACCGTGAAAACTACCACCACACGAAAATCATCGAAAATTTAAACGACACGTCACTTTCATAATAAAGACACACGTCAAAACGTCGTCTTCGTAAAATAAAAATATACACGAGGCTTGTTTTAGATTGAATTCGAATACAAAATTTTTCGAATTCCTATCGAAATTTACGATCGTTCTTTTATCATCGTTAACCGTTTTTGTCCTTAGTATTTTCAGCGGTTGTTTATAATTATAAAGTCGACCTAAATGTAGGTTCAGAACGACTTGAGTCCGCAGGCAGGTGTACAGATTTACGGCTCATACAATAATAAGCAGTGCCCAGCTATTCTTTGGTGGTACACGCCGCTAATGTTCGCCCGTTCTCTGTACTGCATTTATGGCCGACATTGAACTAAAAAGCTAATTTTAAGATACTCTTTTATGTACGGTGTTTTTAATAGGTCGTCGTTTTTTTTTTACTAGGTTTATAGGACATGCTTTCGATAGTTTGCTCGCATTTTTTTTAATGTAAAGCGTGTCGTTAAAATAGATTTTCAGGTGTGATTCAGATACCACGTACTTTAAAATCTACGTAAAACTGGTTCAGTTTGGTACGCATCGACGAAAACATTATCAAATGAATATTATTAAATAAATTTCTCGCTACTATAGGACTTCATGTTTATGTCTTTTTATTGGAGTTTTGACTATACTAGGCTTTATAGATTATTTTTATTTATGTATATATTTTTAAAAAAAACCTACTTATCGTGCCAAATTTATACTAAATTAGAAACTGTATTAATTTGAAAAGTTAAATAAAAGACTACACGATCCTTTACGTCTCTGATGTCGAAATTTCGAATATGGAGTTCATAGATTTTTTAGTTTTCCGATCCAGTAGTAGATTCATTCGCGAAGCAGCTACTCTTGAGTTGTTAGGTCTCCTTTGGAGGCGCTCGGGTAGCTGTTAGCAAATCCCACTCCTCCTGACTGAGCCCTTGCTCGTCCTGGGAAAACTGGAAAGTCCTATAGGCCAACAGTAATCTCTCAAATATAAAAAAAAAATCGGTTGTCTGTAAAGTCGGTTTACTGACGATAGTTGAACGTGACAACGTCATAAGAAAATACGCCTCAGAGCGAGGTAACGCCGCACGAGTCATGTTTTTTCGTGCGTGCAGCCGGCTCCATCGAATTATAAGACGTTGTCACGTCAAAAGATTTTGTTCGTGAAAGTCTACTAAGGAATTCATAATAAAATAATACAACACAAGTATCAGACATTGGAAATCTGTCTCGTTAGAGCGTACCGTAACGCTCGAGGCTGTGGTTAGTTTGATATTCCTTTCAAAATCGGCGCCGCTGTAATTTGCCACTCACGCAAACCACGTATACTGTGTACAGAAACCAAATGATTATCTATCTCGCTCGTATACCGTTATTCAAATATGAGTGAGCGAGACGAATTTAAAGTGGCTTCTAGTTAACGTCTCCCAAGTCTCACCCTTTCCATCAATGTCTGCTTAATTCTACTAAATAATTCTTAATTTGTTTCATAAATAGCTTGTACGTGAATATGTGCCAGAGAATATGTATTTTTTTACTTTAAAATCAACTATGACGCGATAGTTAAAAAAATTTGCTGATTACACTTTATTGAAAGATATTTTTGTTTGGTTGTAGAAATCGTTCGTGAATAAGTGTCAGATATATATTTACCTATTCAATTAGAAAATTGGATACTAGGCAGCAGGTTTTGAACCGCGGCACAGCTCAGATGAAGCAATACCCGTCATTAGAAGATGATCTCGCCAAAGATTTTATAATATGTTTTAGTAGTCTCCCTTTTTATATAAAATTATTTATTCTTGATAAACAGAGACAAATTTTACACTACCAAATGCGAAATATTATTATTAGATTTTGTTAATGAAATTTTTAAATTAATCTTGTTATTTTTTTTTTCTCTTAAATTAGGTACTGGCTAGGATGTAGACATTGAAACTTGTGTTTGTTTTTTTTTTCATTCATCTACATTCCAATATACATACAATCCTTTCAATTTTAAATCCATTTTATATTTTAATAAAAATTGATCTATATTATTTAATATTTAAACATCCCTCTATGATTTTAGTCGCCTCAAGTTTTCTTCTTCTTCACAATAGCTTAATTTATGTGCTCTTTTCACTTATAGTGATATCACGTATTTCAGTTCCCGTAATACGTGCAATATTTTATAATTCAAATGAAATATGGTGTTGAAAATAAGAATCTACTGAGAAAGGAAAGTTTCGGGGAACTATTTAATTTGATTTACGAGTAAGTATATTAATCAAGCAATATTGCAGAGTGAAGTTGCCACAATATTTCATATAGGATGAAAGATAGATAGATAAGATAAAGTAGGCACTAGTCACTTTTGATTACCATAATCGGGATCCAGATCAATGATATTTCAATAAACTGTTTTGCATTGTACTAATTAATCAATAAAATTTGACCGACGTCTCAGTCAACGAATCAGTGACGGCTCTCTTAGATGTTATTAAAAAAAAAAGTTGTGTAATATATGTATGTACTATAGGTTTTTTTTTATTTTGAAAATATTGGCTGTTTTTTTCTCAGGAGAACGCGATGCTGCTACCTACACATTATGGTGCATGAGATCGTATTCCATCTTCCAAATTTTATCTTCCAAACTAAAACGCTTCATTAGTCTACCCAATACAGACACGGTGGATGTAACCGACTCATAAAATATTTCGGGCTCATTGCCCGCCCTATTTACCACAAGAATACCATTATGTACTTTAAATTGAAATTCAGGAATTAGTAACGCAGTGACATATCCTTTCTGGTATGTGAATCTGTTCGCCAAATTCCATGGTTGATATGAATCATGCAAACACGCCTAATGACATCATCACTAATACACTGAATGCTATTAAGGAGCAATGATTAAAAAGATGATAATTGAGTTTAAGTCTGGTCCTCTTATACACAGCACACTCACTAACAATATCAATAAAGGTGCAGCTACATTGTAGATACTGTTTGTATGAAAAAAAAATTAGGGGAAGCTATTGACATTTAGAAGTGGACAGCCCGAGATGAACAGTGGATACCGTTCCATCATATGAATATGACAATCCAACCTCTCAAATAAAAACACAACTTCGCTTTGTAGCACATCTGAAGCGACGGTATTAATCCTATCTTAGATCATGGGTAAGAGTAGAGGATCTCAGTTATCCTATAAAATGCGCTTCTCTAGAAGAGAGTATACTTACATTCATATTGATGGTAATGATAATGCTTCAAAATCATATTTTAAAAGTCTTTAATCTATTGAGCAGGAGGCAAAGCCCCTGTGTACTGTTGTGTACGATACGAAAATTAAACACTAGACGAAACCGAAATAGGAAAATGAAAAGTTCCCTTGCGTAGCTGCAGAACTGGATTTCGTATTGTAAGCCATTCGTAAGTTTCGTGAATTTCACTAATTCAGTAGATCAACTAAGTATGACACGGTTTTGTGCAGTTGACATAGTCAATTTTAAAAAAATGATTTAGGTATACACAAATTTCTCTAACAAGCTTTGAGCGGACTCTTGGTACCTATAATACGAGATTAATAATTCGAGAAAAACTCAGTTCTTCGGAGAAATTCTGATTCTTCTCTCAGATTTATGAACCGATGTGAACATTAATGACATGAATTTTTCAAAATCATTATGTCATATGAATGCCATAGTTCTGTATAACTGAAAGTAAAAACTTTTAAAATCTAAAAATAAAACTTAGACAAAATCACAAAAAATAAAATAAACACTGTCTTATTAGCGATAATTGAGTTAATTTAAAGCAACGAGTTTTAGTATTTCAATTATACAGAAAACCACTTTTATGTTGGTGACCGGTGATCAGACAAATTGCATTGCAACCGATGTTAGCACAATTTTCTAAGTTTCCCCGCGGACATAGCAAGTTTACTTTCACAGAATATTCTAGAATTCTTACTAAAGACATTTGTTTTTAAAGAATCGATTGTAATATTTAAATTCTAAAAAAGTGACGGGTAGAATATATTTTCTATGAGATGTGTGTACATGTGATTGACAAAAAAATATAATTTTAAAATAATCAAAATTGAGCCTGATCCACTTATTTTTAAAGCATTAAATATAGTTATCGCCATCAGGTGGGCCATATGCTCGTCTGCGTACAAGGGCAATAAAAAAAAAAAGTTAAAAGGTATACATAATGTATACATATATTGGAATGAAAAACAAGCCGTTAAGAAATCGACCTAGAAATAACCTAATAATTTCTTAAAACGTAATGAATCATCGTGTATTCGTTTGCAACAATTGTGCAAAGTTAGGTCGCAGACGTTTAAATACGTATGCAAACAGTTCTTAAAAAAAATTGAATTCATTTTAATGCTTTTAAATAAAATAATAAGAAAGGAAGCGGAATAAACAAAATACCATATGCAAACTATCAAACACAGAGTTACAGTAGCACTTTGAAGGATAAATGAATTTACTACATATACACAAATGCGGAATGATTTGTGAGTTCATTGAAAAAGAAAAAAAAAACTCCTCGCAATCAAGACGCATGACGCTTAAACCACATTCATATTATGCCATGGAAATTAAACAGGTCTCTGTAGGGCTGTGATTAGTTGCTCTGTGGTCTCAGCGCCATGCCAGCGCCGGCTTGTCATTATTGTAGAATTAATTTGTCATTCAATGCTTCCGTATGGAGATGCAGGCTATTTGCTCTTTCTTCTGCGGGAATGTAAGATTTTGTCTCGATTATCATTACTAGCTTTTTTATGAATGACCAAAAATCTATAATACCAAATCAAACCTGCAAAATTATAATTTGCGTAATTACTGGGGGTAGGACCTCTTGTGAGTCCGCACGGGTAGGTACCACCGCCGTGCCTATTTCTGCCGAAAAGCAGTATTGTGAAGGGTGGGGCAGCCGTTTTAACTATACTGAGACCTGAGATCTCAAGGTGGGTGGCGGCATTTACGTTGTAGACGTCTATGGGTTCTAGTAACCACTTAACACCAGGTGGGCTGTGAATTCGTCCACCGTCTAAGTAAATAAATATAAAAATTGTATAAAGCTTAATTTCGAATTTATATTTTTATTTGCAGCGTCTGACTGGTTGCCGAAGATCAAATGGAAATGCTCTAAAATAACGAAAAAAATATTTAAAAACAAACGAGTAATATAATTTTTAAAGTACTTAGAAATCTTACAATTTATCCGGTTTAAAAATAAATTGAATTTTCATTATCTCAAGCTCAGTGGGAATCTCAAATCAATGAAATNGCTTAATTTCGAATTTATATTTTTATTTGCAGCGTCTGACTGGTTGCCGAAGATCAAATGGAAATGCTCTAAAATAACGAAAAAAATATTTAAAAACAAACGAGTAATATAATTTTTAAAGTACTTAGAAATCTTACAATTTATCCGGTTTAAAAATAAATTGAATTTTCATTATCTCAAGCTCAGTGGGAATCTCAAATCAATGAAATCGTAAAGGTTCGCTTGTCTGTTCGACTGTACCATCAACTGGCACATCTGCAGCCGCGTTTCTTTGTTTTTACTGTAGTGATGCCACATTATGTTGTCACCCTTTCGTCTGCCAGCTTGCGTCTGATTTTGTTTTACTTTTTCTGTAAATAGAATGTAATCGTCGATGTTTACCGCATCGAGTTTTATTATGTACGTAATTATACAAAAAGCGATTGTTTTTTTTTTTTAAATTGTACTTGTTACATTGATTTCAGTGTTACAATTTTTGTAGTGCTTGAGAATCGATTTGATTTAGAGCCGGTACGTAAATTTCATTAAAATGATGGTGGTTAAATCATTTTTGATTAACGCAACGGCTTATGCTTTTCTATACATTTTTTTTTCTCTACCTATACTGATCGCCTTGAGAGGCTATATCAACGTTACCCTAGCGTGTAGGTGAGCTCTTGGGACTCAAACTGGAGGTGTTGCTAAAACTGGTCCTAACAAGAGCAGTGCTTCGCAGAATCTACCACCGGATCGGAAACGCGACCCACTGATAAGATCTCTCAAGAAACTCAATGGGGTTTCTATAAATTGGGATAAGGAAGTTTATAACTATTGCAGTTGAAGATGAAACCCCGCGTCAAACAACGTTACTGACTCGGTGGTGCATTAGTTGGCGCCCCTGACTGTCGCGCCCAAGGTCGTGGGTTCGATTCCCACATCGTGCAATAATTCGTATAATGAACAGGTTTGTTTGCCTGGTTGTATATATATATATATCTTTCTATGTATATAATATTTAGTCGTATATATTTGTAAGTCTTTGGTCCTAAAACACAGGGAATCCTAATTTGGAGTCGGATGACCGTGCGTGATTTATTCCCGGCTACTTAGATATCAATTGCTTATTATTAAACAAGTGCAAGCCTCAATACTATTTACTAATGTTATTTGTAAGAAAACAGAAGAAAGTACTTTATTTTTTTTCTTTCTTTCTTTGAGAAGTCCGTATTTGGTACATTACGCGTCCGTGACCACGAAAACTGTGCGGTATTTGAAATGTTGAAAAACATGGAAGAGAAAACCATCAACAGTAAAAATAGGCTAAATTAATCAACTGATTCCAACGTAGATTGAAACTAAAGTGTAAACGAACTGAAATGAGGTTAGAGCGTAGTGTAAGTAATCCTATTTCTAAGACCATTTTGTACGTTAAATATCGTTCATCTGTAGATCATTAGGTACGTAATGTAGTGAGATTTCAATGAGAGCTTTGTACAAATCTAAATTATCGGAAATATATGTAATAGGTTCGGGGATTTATATGAAACGTTTTTCGTAGTCCATGGACATCACAACGAATAGATATATAAATAAACCTCAGGTGCAGGAAAGTGACGAATATCAAGATTACAAAACGATCTAAAGTTAACATTGGTTCACAAGCAAGTGACAAGCATTTTGATTTATTATCAGAGGATAATATTTCAAAACTAAATTATAATGGTTACAATTTTTGTGAATTGTTGGAGGAAGCTTTGTACAAATCTAAATTATCGGAAATATATGTAATAGGTTCGGGGATTTATATGAAACGGTTTTCGTAGTCCATGGACATCGCAACGAATAGATATATAAATAAACCTCAGCTGCAGGAAAGTGACGAATATCAAGATTACAAAACGATCTAAAGTTAACATTGGTTCACAAGCAAGTGACAAGAATTTTGATTTATTATCAAAGGATAATATTTCAAAATTAAATGGTCACAATTATTGAGAATTGTTGGATTCGTATTGACTATTGACTGTCCAATTGTCTGAAACCAAGTCACGAAGGGACAATTTTATGATATACAACCTGCTCTCGATATCCATTTCATGCAAATTACCTTCAAATATTATCAGAGACCAATTCAGGACAAAATTTCACATTTTGTCTAAAAATGTTTTATTATTAAAAAACAATTATAAATAATAGTTTCAAAAACTAAAATACACGCTTTTATAGAAAGTCCAACTAAAAATGGCAAAGAAAATTTCTTGGAAAAAAAATGTGCTTGATGTTAATTAGTTATAAATATTTTATTGACAGATACCTATGAGTAGAAGGAATATCATTTTGATATCTTTCCACTCATAATATCTCTAACATCACTAATAATATTATTATCTTTGCACCTCACGCTTTTTTACGATTCATTTCTTTTTTCTATTTTTAGTTGGACTTTCTATAAAAGCGTTTCTTTTTTTAAGCTATTATATATTAAATATGTGTTAGAATCAAAGATCAAAATGTCAACAGTACTAAGCTACTAATTTGTACAGCGGTTCTAATTCAACCGCTTTTGTTAATATTGTGGAAAAGCTGTTATATTTTGGAGCTAGTGCCAACAAAAAATCGTCAATCCTTTTTTTATTTTTTTATTGCTTAGATGGGTGGACGAGCTTACAGCCCACCTAGTGTTAAGTGGTTACTGGAGCCCATAGACATCTACAACGTAAACGCGCCACCCACCTCGAGATATAAGTTCTAAGGTCTCAGTATAGTTACAACGGCTACCCCACCTTTCGAACCGAAACGCATTACTGCTTCACGGCGGAAATAGGCGGGGTGGTGGTACCTGTGCGGACTCCCAAGAGTTCCTACCACCAGTGATTACGCAAATTATAGTTTTGCGGGTTTGATTTTTATTACACGATGTTATTCCTTCACCGTGGAAGTCAATCGTGAATATTTGTTGAGTACGTATTTCATTAGAAAAATTGGTACCCGCCTGCGGGATTCGAACACCGGTGCATCGCTACACACGAATGCACCGGACGTCTTATCCTTTAGGCCACGACGACTAAATATATTATCTTAGTAAAAATAACGGGTCTAATTATTTAAAATATTGAATTGTCATCGGTTCTTGATAAGCAAGCCAAATTTCGAGTAAATCCGACGTTTTGCAGTAATCATCTCAAAAATTACATTACTACTGAAGTCAGCCACAAATTTTAAACTTTCACGACTAGTTTAAAAGTAAGAAAACATGTTTAATCCGGTNCGACGACTAAATATATTATCTTAGTAAAAATAACGGGTCTAATTATTTAAAATATTGAATTGTCATCGGTTCTTGATAAGCAAGCCAAATTTCGAGTAAATCCGACGTTTTGCAGTAATCATCTCAAAAATTACATTACTACTGAAGTCAGCCACAAATTTTAAACTTTCACGACTAGTTTAAAAGTAAGAAAACATGTCTAATCCGGTTCAAATAAAATATATGAATAAATTCTGAATGCGATTCTACAATTGAGGTCGGCAGAAACTGGTCTCAAATGTATGGAAAATCGACAACAATTACTATCAAGACAATAGCGATTGGTCCCGTTCATAGCCCCTAGTAGTCAAATAATTCATTGCATTGTGAAACTTTGCATATTATTTTCTAAATTCATAGCATTTGTTTGCTGGAAATTTTCATTTTACGTAGATTCTATTCTCAGTGTAACTGTATTGACGGTAACAAATCTTTTACGCTCTTGCAAGAGGGCGGTTCGGTAGATACCGCATATCTTGCCTTAAAAATATACCTTACTGGTATTTTTGGTATTTTCTTCGGCTTGCAGTGATAAAAATTTATATTTTTTAATTGTAGCCAAATAACGATCGTTGAGAAAATATGCTCATCTAATTGCGAATTCATAAAGCACTGTATAATAGGCATGTCTCGAATGACCACAAAACAACTAGTTGTTAATAAACTTCTAAGACTTAGTAGTACAGAAAAACTATCTCGTATACCACCTAGTGAGAGAAAAAAACAGTTTTATTTATGTATTATTTTTAAAATATGTGGAGACTCACTGGCCTGATTTTGAGTAGTTACTAGTTTCTATTATTCTTTGTATATCAAACTAACAACTAACTAGAGACATGCACGTAGGTATTATATTTCTTAAATAACCATATTTCAATGAATATCAGACATGACCCCATTGAGAGGGCTTATGAGGCGCGTAACTTGGGCCTACTGATGGACGTAGACCTCCGGTTTATGAAGCACGTTCCTGAGATAGTCCGCCATAGCTTCTATCGCTTGAAGATCTTATACCATGTCCGCGATTATCTTAGTGAAAAACTTCGGATTCAAATAGTTGAGACGCTGATCCTCTCGAAATTAAATTATGCGGACGTAGTATACGGACCCAGAATACCTACATCAACTAGGCGCAGATTCCTTTTTTTTCCAACCTTTTCTAGTAACCTGAAAGGGGTTATACTAGATTCAGAGAACTAGTCGGTTAGCTCACGGGGCTCTAACCTGACGACGTTGCTAACACTGTCCCTAGCAAGAGCAGTGCTTAGCAGAATCTACCAGCGGATGGGAAACGTGACCCACTGGGAAGATCCAGCGGCAAATTCAGTGGGCATCGCATATTCAGAGAGTACAGAATGCATGTATGAGGTTCCGCTTTAGCATACCACCACGATCTCATGTTACGCCGATAATAAATCAAAACAAAATGTTGAATCTTAGGTTGAGAATGAAGTTGTTTGTTATTTAGTTTAGACTTGATTGTTATTTGGAGTTGTATAATTGCAAACGCCAAATTATTTGCATCTTATGATGACTTATTTAGTAGATGGCGGTAGGCAATCGCGTCAACGCTTCCAAGTGTTAGAGACTCCTAGACACTGCTTTGCTGCTTTAAGAGGTAGCTTCCGTTACTTGGCCTCTAAATGTTGGAACAATATTCCTCCACCCATCCGGAACCAGAGGATAATAAGTTCTTATAAAACAAATTTAAAGAAGATATACTATTTTCTGAATACACAATTAAAATTCGAAAATATTAATTGTAATCATTCGGTCCTATAATTGTGCATTGCTGTAATTTTTATTTTATTAATTATTAATTTAATATATTTCATTTTGTTGTCCCTTTTCAGTAGCTTTTTTTTTTTTATAATTCACATTGCTGTGGACTTATTTCTGAACAAACTATAACATGTTTCAAATAAATCAATAAAAAAAGGATTTGCTGAACTCAAATACATAATAATTGGTCAGTCTGATGCTGGTGTTCCCCTCACTCCACAGGTACTGGCGGAAGATCAGTGCCGCAATACCCTAGCCCAGTGACGCTGATATGGTCTCTCAAGACCATCAGCTAGGTAGGAAAAATAAAAAATAAAAAAGCCGTAGTTTGAGTAATAGTATTGTTAAGTTAGGCATTGGTGAGCTGGTAACCCTTTCCAAGCCTTCTTATTTTTGTTTTTTTTTTTTTGTAATTTATGTTTGGAATAAATGTTTAATATCATTTATAAGCTCGTTGGCAAATATTGAAAAGTAGCGTCCAATACCCAATATAAAGTCAATCACGTATCTCCAATGCGAATATAAAATCATGTACAAAGCTCTGTACTGTAAAGAAAACCACACAAAGTAAAGCTTAGGATAGATAACGGACGATCGTATTATGTGGCAAACCGGATGATAGATTAGTACGGTGCTTGAGCACACCAGAGCCGAACTTAGTGGGGGACATGAGTAAATATAATTATAATTTTATACCAGTGAAATTTAATCGAGTCTTCTGCAATAAAACCATTGAAATGTAATGCTTTAAATGTAGTCAAGGAGTCAGATTTTTGCATTTGCATTCATGTGCCGACGAGTTTAAGAATCATCTAGTGTTAAGTGGTTATATTGGACATACTTATATGTATTTGAGAGACATAATAGTGTCGAGTTAAATACCGCATATCCAACCAGCTTTTTTTTTTTTTCCTACCTAAGCTGAGAGCCTTGAGAGGCTATTTCAGCGTAACCCTAACGTTTGTAGGTGAGCTCACGGGGTTCAAACCTGATGACGTTGCTAACACGAACCCTAACAAGAGCCGTGCTTCGCAGAATCTACCACCGGATCGGAAACGCGACCCACTGAGAAGATCCGGCGAGAAACTCAGTGGGCTGTGTCTCCAGATCGGAATGCTGACCCACTGAGACGATTCGGCGAGAATGGGCTGGATGATAGACGAGAATGGTTGTCTATTGGATTTTAAATAATATGAATGTGGTAATCTGTTCACCTCATACTTCCCACCCTTTTTCATAAAGTTCAATGATAACTATTAATGTTCAATCTATGTTCATATTTTTAAATTAATTTTAATCATATAAGGCATATTATATTATATGACTTATTGTAACTTATATTTGAAGTGACGTCACTTATTATATGTATGTTTGATCTACCTAATAATACAATGTCAGTCGAAAGTAGATCAGGTAGCTATGTCAGGCAGCTTGTTTTAGGTACATACACATTATTGACGATATAATCTATACTAATCTATACTAATATTATAAAGAGGAAAGATTTGTTTGTTTGTTTGTTTCGAATAGGCTCCGAAACTACTAGACCGATTTGAAAAATTCTTTTTCCATTAGAAGCCGACATTGTCCCTGATGAACATAGGCTACTTTTTTTTTATTTTATTTTTTTGGTTTCATGTGTGTTTTAATGTTTCCGAAGCGAAGCGAGGGCGGGTCGCTAGTCTGCAATAAAACCATTGAAATGTAATGCTTTAAATGTAGTCACGAGTCAGATTTTTGACTTTGCATTCATGTGCCGACGAGTTTAAAAATCATCTAGTGTTAAGTGGTTATATTGGACATACTTATATGTATTTGAGAGACATAATAGTGTCGAGTTCAATACCGCATATCCAACACTTGTAGGTTTTTATTATGTATACATACATTCCTATACAATAATTATTTTTAACACCGGGTCTACTGCGGTCTATATTACAATACATTTTAATTATTCTTTTCTCTAACTACTCGCTAGCCTAAGGAGCTATTCTGAGAGAATTGCTAACGCTAGCCCTAGCAGTGCCTCGCTAAATCTACAACCAGATCGGAATGCTGACCCACTAAGAGGATTCGGCGAGAATGGGTTGTGTCTATTGGATTTTCAATAATATGAATGTGGTAATATGTTCACCTCATACTTCCCACCCTTTTTCATATAGTTCAATGATAACTATTAATGTTCAATCTATGTTCATATTTTTAAATTAATTTTAATCATATAAGGCATATTATATAACCTATATGACTTATTGTAACTTATATTTGAAGTGACGTCACTTATTATATGTATGTTTGATCTTCCTAATAATACAATGTCGGTTAAAAGTAGATCAGGTAGCTATGTCAGGCAGCTTGTTTTAGGTACATACACATTATTGACGATATAATCTATACTTAATATTATAAAGAGGAAAGATTTGTTTGTTTGTTTGTTTCGAATAGGCTCCGAAACTACTGGACCGATTTGAAAAATTATTTTTCCATTAGAAGCCGACATTGTCCCTGATGAACATAGGCTACTTTTTTTTTATTTTATTTTTTTGGTTTCATGTGTGTTTTAATGTTTCCGAAGCGAAGCGAGGGCGGGTCACTAGTAATTATGTAATACAGCTGTTGTGCTAACCGTGAAATCGAATGCATCGCGACATTAATAGTTAGAATTGTATTAGTCGGGCGGGCATACAACATGCCCTACCGCCAAAAATTACGTTGACTAGATGAATTATAAATTTAATAAAAAAATATGTTTTTAAATAAATGATTGAAGTCTGATTACGCGCTCAAACCAAACCACAGCATATCTTATATCGGCTGCCCAAGGGAGGAATCCTTCACTTTGCTGATATAAGTATAAACCGCCGATATATTTTAGAAACGTCTGCGACGAACGAAATACACAGTTGATAGTTTTGCAAACAGAATTTTACTTTACGGGCGGATATTCCAGATTTGAGCGATTTTGAATTTAGTACTTTATAAGGTTTTCGCGACCTAATTAAAACTCCTTTTGCGTGAAGTTGTTGTACTGGCAACACACTTCTAGACCTCAAGATATAGTTAATTAAAAAAATTAAAAATAAAAACCTATTAGTTAATCTGTGTGAAATTAAGCGTGAAAGTCAAGATATAATTTTATATTGAAATTACGACCCCTAATCGTCCGTGACGGAAAGTATTCGACAAGTTAACAGACATTAAGAATCGCGGTATTCAATTTGTAAAATAGTTTTAATTGTAACTTGAATTTTAATTATTGTATTACAAATGCGACTATTTATAGGATAGGTATCAATTTACCTATTGCTGCTCTAAATAGAGACAAAAACGTTATTCGATATTTATTGTCTTGCTATAAATATTGCATTGTATTGCTATAAATATTTACATGCAATACAATATAACAATAGAAATATTATATTTCGAATTGGGACCAGTTATTTCCTTTGTCATTGTGGTTAGCCATTTTCGGGCCTATTTTTGTTTAATGTTTTTGTATTATTAATAATATGGAAGGGGGTAATGAAGTGATTCAAACAAATGTTGCTTTCAAACTACAAAAAAAAACCTCAATTTATAAGAGACAACGAATGTTATGCAGTCCAAATTTTAAGCCAGTGTATTTTTTCTATTCGATGATAGATGGCGCAAATCGAGAAATATACGTTTTATTAGTCACCAATAGATGGCGCTAGCTTAAAAAATTACAAGACGCTAGTGTGATATTATGAAACTTAAATTTGGAAGTAATTTAATTTATTTATACTTAACCTCTTACACTTATAGGTAGGTGATAACAAATGATAAAGTTTAAGTAACAATTTATCTCTGTAAGCTATTTTCCTATCGCTTTTATGTGTAGTTGGTGTCAACGGTATGAAATATAAGTTATTTGGTGTCACTATATTGATAAAAGGTCACTGATGTTAGTGTGTCTAATAAAATTAAATTAGGGAATTTTAATGTTCTTATATTTCGTGTATGATAGGTCGAATTATAGGAAAAATCACTTACCTTGCATGTTCCCTGTACACATATTGCTCTAAAGCCTGGCTTAGTACACGGGGTGCCGTCAGCAACTAGAGCGAGAGAAGCGTAGAACTGCTGGCCACGAGGTCTACAATTCAAGGTACATGGCGCGTCTCCTAAAATAATAATTGCCAGATATTAATAGGTACATGCTAGATTCAATTAGATAGAAATATTTAATTATCATCTATACTAATATTATAAATAGGAAAGATTTGTTTGTTTGTTTGTATTGAATAGGCTCCGAAACTACTGAACGGATTAAAAAAAATCTTTCACTGTTTGGAAGCTACACCATTCCCGAGTGACATAGGCTATAATCTTTTTTGAAGAAAATTAGGGATCCTTAATAAAACGCCAATAATGTAACCCAAGGTGTAAAAAAATTACCTACAACATTCTTTACATCGCGTGCCCTGGGAAAACTATTTATGATAAAATAAAATAATGTACTAGGACTTTGTAGAAAACATTATTATTTACAAAAAGCGTCACGGCAGCATATGTCTAACTATTATAGTTACGCCGCAATAAGTGTTCTTTTGTTTAAAAAAATTAAACAACGTCAAATATCGTTGAAATTTTTGTTTAAAGACCCGAGCGGAGCCGGAGCGTGCCGCTATTAAATAATATAATAGATTAGAAACAAAACAAAAACGCGCCTAAATTCTACGCCGAAGTGACAACCGATTTCATATTTTCTTATCCTGTTGATACAGTTCAGACTGTTAGACCGGTCGTTTATTAGTTAATCGGAGGTATTTAAGTCAGTGGAAATGACGTCCAAAGATTCCGCTACATACAAAAAAATGTACAATATTCACAATTTTGTTCTGCGATATATTTTTTAATTTTTTTTATTGCTAAGATAGGTGGACGAGCTCACAGCCCACCTGGCTAAGTGGTTACTGGAGCCCATAGACATCTACAATGTAAATGCGCTACCCACCTTGAGATATAAGTTGTAAGGTCTCAGTATAGTTACAACGGCAGCCCCACTCTTCAAACCGAAACGCATTACTGCTTCACGGCAGAAATAGGCGGGGTGGTTGTACCTACCCGTGCGGACTCACAAGAGGTCCTACCACCAGTATTCCAAAATTCCGGTTTGAAAAACAGCCGTTACGCAGCACGATTTGAGATTTCCACCTCATGTTTCAATTTGGCGGGCACAATTTGCGTTGTTATGTGTATTTGGTCTGGTACCCACCTTGATGAAGCGATGTACTCGATAAAGCAATGAAAAACAATTCTTACCATCGACATATGGCACCCAAGTATAGAATCGACCTCGGAACGGTCTGCGATCGTAGACAGCGCATTGCTCGGCTCGAACGTCTCGTTGTGGTCCCGAGCATGGCTGTAAAAGAAAGAAGTGCTTTATAGAAAATCCAACTAAAAAATAGAAAATAAATTTTAATAAATTTGAATTAAAAATAGTGTAAGAAAAAATGATTTTATTGTAAAAAAGGCAGTTTTTTTAAACTAAAAGAGTTAATCCGACGTTTTGAAGGGGATCAAAATCATGTTCAAAGATTCCGTTACAAACATACAAACTAACATACAAACGTCTGAAGCTAATAAAAGCGTATTAAAAATACTTTAACCTTTCATTTATTACGCACATGAGTGACTTCTTCTTCGTATTTTGGCGAGAATTACAAATGCAATCCCTAAATACGGAATTTGGGAGGGACACCTAGCATTTGAAAAACATGTGCAATATTCCATAATTCCAGAATTCGAATTTATAGTATCCAAATATTGTTAGCCTAATATCAAAAGCGTGCCGAATGAATCATTCTTAATTCACCGTGACAGTAGCGCTAATGAGGTTTACTGAAATGCACCTACCGCAGTATTGCACTCGTGGTACCTCCGCGCGAGGCCTGGACAATCCGGCTCTGTGGCAGGGCCGTGGATCAAATGCCGAGACCGTCTTTTGTGCTCGAAGTTTCTCGTTAGCTTCCTTCTTTTTCGACTGCGACGCGTTCTGAAAAAAAAAAGCAAACAAATTTGAGTTTTCTCAGAAATGAGACAAAACGTAGACACGTCATCAATATTAATGCACACTTATTTAGTTTAGTTTCTGATTGTTCAGCTGCTTTTAAGTAGCACAACAAAAAAATCACTCGTCTTTTAAATATTGTATCGATTAACAATTTTCGACAATTAGCTCGCTCGACGCTACGATCCTTTTCATATATTGGAAGTGATTATATTATCTAGTTTTCCGTGGCCACGAAAGCTGTAGATATTCAAAAACATCAATATTGTAAAGGGATATTTGGATAATGGCTTGCGGTCATCGTTCTTGTCGAACCCGTCGCTTGCGATAAAGGGCTCGGCGAGTAAATTAACCCACAGACACAGCCCACTGAGTTTCTCGCCGGATCTTCTCAGTGGGTCGCGTTTCCGATCCGGTGGTAGATTCTGCGAAGCACGACTCTTGCTAGGGTTAGTGTTAGCAACACTCTTTAAGCAACACACGTTAGGGTGAAGCTGAAATAGCCTCTCAAGGCTATCAGCATAGGTAGGATAAAAAAAAACACATCTCTTTTCTTAAAAATATACCTTACTGGTATTTTTGCTATTTTCTTCGGGTTGCAGTGATAAAAATTTATAGTTTTTAATTGTAGCCACGGCTCTTGCAGGGGTTCGTGTTAGCAACGTCGTCAGGCTTGAGGCCCGTGAGCTCACCTACTAGTTCGGCGAACTTAGAATATACCCTTGAGGTTACTAGAATAGGTAGGAAAAAAAGCTGTAGGACTAACCGTAAGATCGTTTTAATCGATCCTCGTTATACAAACTAGTCCGTTTCTATGCAAGGTCGCTCAATTGAAATCGCTCGAAGCGATAAGGCTTCTGTTGTACTCATTTCAATTATACTCACTCAAAAAGGATTTTTGTATGTAATACGCGATTTTTATCAGAGTTAATAGTTATTATAATAGTAGTAATAATAGTAATTAGTACAGTCAATGGACTTCAACTAATTTCGTATAACGTCAATTGTAGGGCTGGTGACTAATCATGAAACTCATATTGTTTAAATTAAAATGGTAATGGTCGTTAGTAATCTTATAATGAGAGCTTTAATATGAAGATAATAATAATATTAAGGTACATAATAAAAAGGTTAAGAATATTGGTTAATAAGTAATGAACAGGATTCTCTCTCTATTGCACCGTGCAGCTAAGAAGGCAATGTCGGCGAAGATTGTTCGAGAATGAAGTTAAGGTCGAATTGAATGTAATAAAATAAAGTAATACGAATGTCACCTAGCGTGACATGACCTTTGACATCGTTAAACTTAGCCTATCAGATCGACATTAAAATAGTTCTAACTCTAAAACAATAAGATGCATAGCTATATAATATAGGAAAAACTTATAAAACGTAATTTTTCATTTCAATTTTCTTTTTTCTAAGGAAAGTAGATAAGGTAAGGATAAGTAGATAAGGCTTCACACTAGATATTTATAATGCAATAGCAAACTGCAAATGAGTTCACGACCAACGTGTTCTTTAGTAGTTAACAAAGTTAATTGCAATCGTAGCGTAAATACCGAAAATTACCTTGAGGCTTGAGATAAAAGTTTCAATTTTATTGTATAAGCTTAATCACTTATTCTCCAAACTGGAACGCATAAGTGCTTCACTATGGAAACAGTTAAGACGGCTGTGCCTATCCATGCTAGTTCACATGACGCCCTAACTCTAGCAAAAGGAAATCGTAAGCGCCGTTTAATAAATAATATAAAATTACATTTACTAGTGGCCCCGCAGTAGTCGAGATTCGACTATAATTAATTGAAATTATAAGTTTAAACATTATTATGGTTCTATTGTGAAACACTTTTATATTTCGATAATATTATCACAGTATTCGCCATAACTGCGCTATAGATCAATAATATTAATGACAAACAATATTAATCTATTTTCAATTCGACCACAGACTTTAAACAATAACAAAAGTTTCCCAATTGACAGTAAACAAAGAGTATATTTTATGTATGTGTTGTGTCAAATATATGATAGTGTGCGTAATGTTTTTTTTATTTAATGTATCTCTTATGCACTATTTAAAAAAAAAAAAAAGCATTGTGCACTTCTTCTCTATATTCTCTGTAAGTGTGGAAAATTTCATATTTCTCCGTCCGCGCAATTTTCGTAAAAAGGGATACAAATATTACATAGATAATGTATAGATATTAGTTTACATTTTGCCTCTCGAGAGATCCAAGACAGGCTCGGGTATTCAAAGATTTCTCCGACTCTGCAGCTTGTCTGATCTTCACACCTTTCTTGGTTATTTTGAATGGGCTACTAGTTACAATGTCAAATCTAATGTGAAGGCATTGAAAGTGATCATTCAATTTTATCTTACGTAACGTGTTGGTAATGAAAATCACCTGATATTGAATTCCCTTTGAACGGAATTCTTATTAATGATACATTATTTGAAACGCAAGCTATTTGTTCATTTCTAAATATCGTAGGTTCTTTCTTTCTAGCTTTGATTGGGTATCAGGATTTAAGTTATGACATTTTAGTAATTAGTGTCAATGAAAGTTAAGATTGAAATTTGACTCTGAACGAGATAATTTTCAAATTAAATTTTATTACAACATACAAGTCAAAAAGTATTGGTATAATTAATATATATATTTTAATATTTTACTAACAATCACGCCACGTTAACTGGTCCCGTGATAAGTTCGTAAAGAACTTGTGTTACAGGTACCAGATAACGGATATAAATGTAACATTTTTACTATACACATACATATATTTCATTCATCGTTTATTGAAATGCATTCTTGTTGCGTCTCTTTCTTATAGGTATGTTGAGGTGGCCAAGAAAATGAATAAATGCGTTTACTTCTTCAAATACTCATTATATTATTTTTAATTATTTTACAAATATAGAATTGAAATGCGCGTCCATCTTTTTTTATTCGTGTAATATTTTTAAATTTTGACAATTGGTGCCACTATTAGACCGGTGTCGATAATTTTTAAAACCAAAAAAAATAATAGTAGTATAAAACCCATTACAAAAGGAGGGGAATATTATAAAAATGAAAGGAAAAATAATTTACGGGCGATCTGAGGTCTGGAAGGGGTTGGGGGGGGTAGGTTTAGGGTAAAAAACGGTTTTTCTCGATTTCCGGCAAAACTAAAAGTCCTATGGAAAAAAATCAAACGGCAAAGTTGTAGGTAACAAAAAGATCTAACACTTTTGTATTTACACTTTTTTCACATAACCTCAAAATTTAAGTCAAAAATTAAAAAAAACCAAGTTTTTGGTTTTTTATTTTTATCTTTTTCAAAAAAAAATCTTTTTTCACGAAATTTGCTGAAAACTTACCTTTTTATGTCCCAAATACGCTGTAATTTATTTGATTAGAAATATTTATTTTTTCACCTTATTTTGTATTAATATCGAAAAAGGACCCTAATTTTCAATCGAAAATTCACCCGTCAAAATATCAGCTTTTTTCNTTTCTCTCATTATTGTATTTTCATATATTTGTTAGTCGTTTGTTTTGTGTCTCGTTAATTTGTTAATAATCTGTAGTGTATCGTGTTGTCGTAATATAGAACTATTTCTCGTATTGTTTCGTTTAATTTTTTATATCCAGTAAACTCCAGTCGTGCGTCGGAGCGGACACACACACTTTTTTTTTTTTATTGCCCTTGTAGGTGGACGAGCATACGGCCCACCTGATGGTGAGTGGTTACCGTCGCCCATGGACTTCAGCAATGCCAGGGGCAGAGCCAAGCCGCTGCCTACCGCTTAATACTCTCCACAAGCCTCGTTTGAAGAAGGACATGTCATAGCGCTCGGGAAACACCGTGGAGGGGAGCTCATTCCATAGCCGGAACATTGACGGAGACCGCGCTACCGTGGACATTATTGTAGTCCCAAAGGATTCTGTTTAAGGGAGAGTAAACACCTAAATTCGAACGAGCGGGCTTCCTTATAAAAGTTTAAACATTATTATGGTTCTATTGTGAAACACTTTTATATTTCGATAATATTATCACAGTATTCGCCAATACTGCACTATAGATCAATAATATTAATGACAAACAATATTAATATATTTTCAATTCGACCACAGACTTTAAACAATAACAAAAGTTTCCCAATTGACAGTAAACAAAGAGTAGGTATATTTTTATGTATGTGTTGTGTCAAATTCACGGTAGTGTGCGTAATGTTTTCTTTACTGATTTAATGCATTATTTTATGCATTATTTTAAAAAAAAATAGTATTCTGCACTTCTTCTCTATATTCTCTGTAAGTGTGGAAAATTTCATACTTCTCCGTCCGCGCAATTTTCGTGAAAAGGGATACAAAGTTTTTGCTTCACGTATTAATATATAGATATTAGTTTACATTTTGCCTCTCGAGAGATCCAAGACAGGCTCGGGTATTCAAAGATTTCTCCGACTCTGCAGCTTGTCTGATCTTCACACCTTTCTTCGTTATTTTGAATGGGCTACTAGTTACAATGTCAAATCTAATGTGAAGGCATTGAAAGTGATCATTCAATTTTATCTTACGTAACGTGTTGGTAATGAAAATCACCTGATATTGAATTCCCTTTGAACGGAATTCATATTAATGATACATTATTTGAAACGCAAGCTATTTATTCATTTCTAAAGTTCGTAGTTTCTTTCTTTCTAGCTTAGATTGGGTATCAGGACTTAAGTTATGACATCTTAGTGATAAGTATGAACGAAAGCTAACAATGGAGTTTGACTCTGAGAGATACCTAATTTTCAAATTCAATTTTGTTACACCATACAAGTTCAAAAAGTATTGGTATAATTCACCGTTTATTGAAATGCATTCTTGTTGCGTCTATTTCTTATAGGTATGTTGAGGTGGCCAAGAAAATGAATAAATGCGTTTACTTTTTCAAATACTCATTATTTTATTTTTAATTATTTTACAAATATAGAATTGAAATGCGCGTCCATCTTTTTTTCTTCGTGTAATATATTAAATTTTGACAATTGGTGCCACTATTGCGTTTCCTGTTTTGTGATTGGTTCGTGCGATATGACGTCATCGTTGGCCAATCACAGCCATCAATGTATGACGCGACGTTGATTCGTTAACATTCTTTATATCGACGCTTGAAAGGCAAACGTGACTAAGCGACAATAACTGCTTTATACATAAATGATAGGGAATAACCATATTCGATGCGCAAAAAAAATGTATTTCTAGGTCTATTAAAATCATTTCAATCCTACAGCTACTAGCTAGATTCTACTACAGCTAGATTCGTCAAAATAGATTTTGTTTTCAGGTATTTCAACTTTAAATTAGTCCACTGTAAAGTTCACGCATTGTCGCTTAGTCACGTTTGCCTTTCAAGCGTCGATATGTATTGGCTCTTTAAATTGTATCTTAAGTCAAACATTATTTTTAAATCTTCTTGAGTAACATCCCTAATTAATATGAATCGTCATGGATTCATTATTTGTCTAAACATATTCTTACGTTCGACGAGAATCAATTGTAAAGTAATATATTGTAGTAGTATAGTATAAGTAGTTGCATATATTTATTTATTTTCTATAAATCTATTCACCTACCGCAGCACTCCCTCAGTTGACTGATAGATAATGCTATTAAATTGAATTGTATTATGGCCGCCACTGTACTCTTGTGCATAAAGTTAAATATATAAATAATAATGTCAGAATATAAAATAAGGGACTCCCAACAACAAATGTCTCCAAGCGTCTGCCCCAAACTAAATGGGCGTGAAGATTACAAAACAAGGCAAATATATCACAAGCATAATGAATGACCCAAATGCTTGAGTGTTCAAACTTAGGGCTGTACTGCGTTTTGAAAAATAATGATGGTATAAAACAATGAACATAATTTTAAAATAAAGTTACCGAATCGTCTGAGTACTGAATAAGTTTAAAAATATTCAGAACATTTTTACACAAATGTTAGGATTAGAATACTATTGATAAAATAGTATTCTAATCCTAAAATTTGTAACTGTTAAATAAACTGTCAACCAATAAGTAATTTTCGTTTTTTTTTTCTATATTACTGGAAAACATAGTCACGACCGACTTGATGCTACTTCTCTATTTATTATATATTACATTATTATATACAACATGAGTTTTAAGTCACAGTTTTACAGTACAACGACTACCTCGTCTTTCAAGCCATTAGGAAGAAGAAGAAAGACATTAATTATTTACTGCTTCGTGGCAGAATTTTCTTTTATTCTATTGCGTAATTGAATCCTATTTTACGGGTTTTATTCGTCACCTTCGCCTGTAATAGAATCTTCAACTCTTGTCGCTTAGCAAAAGATTTTCTGCATTTTAAGCCGAAAAACAGAATGTTATTTGCATTTGTTATGTAAAAAGAGAATTAAGACAAGCAAGTTTCGATGAAGCTCTTTTATATTAATCGTGAATAGTATGTTTTCTTTGTAAAAAGAAGATCAAGCCGTTTCTCTGTTGCCTAAACAAAATCTAACATACCGTTAAGTCTTAAAAGTTAAGACCTACTTAGAAGATTTTTATGTTATTTAGCTCACTGTACTGTGGAAAACAAATATACCCTAAAGACCACACAAAATGAAGAAACAAATACTATGAGCTCACAAATTAGCTAATACCAAAATAGATATATGCTTAGTTTATATGCTACCGAAATTGAAGCGAAAGGTATACCAACGAAATTTCTCTACTTACCAAAAGCCATTGTCTTATCAAAAACTTCCGTAAATTCCATACTTGAACGATAGTCTAAAGCCGCACTAGTAGGTTCCTATCAAATTTGGCTAGATAGGGACAGGAATGTGGAGAATGGAGGTCAGTGTAATGCGCATTGATCAGGACCCTTTTTTTTGCGCTTTCCCCTGACGATTCATTGTCAGGGACATTTTTTAGGCTTATTTGCTATTTTTCCAATTTTATTTTTCACTATTTGTAATGTTAGGTTCGTATTTCGTTCTTTTATAATTTTCGTTTCTCTGCTTATTATTTTACATTTTATTTCTTTGCTTGCATTTACTTTTTTCCGATACATTTTCATTTTTACTTCTCATTCTCATAACATTGTCTAAATCTGTTACATTTCTCATTGTACATTTGATCAGGACCCTTAGACCCACACCAGGGTCGCAATTCCAGTGGCGTTCTCCAAATATCTCTCTTAACAACACGAAGGACCCGAGATCCGTACGGCATATCCATGTATTGCTAAAATATTCGTCTCATTATCTTAGATGAGAACCTACATCCATTAAGGATCTGATTGACATAATGATTATTGCTTGTCTATTCGGATAGTCATAAATCTATGTCCATGCCACTATGATAAATAACAACATGAATGGTAGCCCTGTGCGAAGTACAAAATAATGTGTTTCTTTTGCGTACATTTGCTTATGTAGCTCAATTCAGTCGCGAGAATTAGTGTAAAAGAGCCATAAAAAATTTTAATGTTTTAAACCACTGCGTTTCTTTTGAAAATACTAATGCGTGATGCATTTAATACACGCATTATGAAAAATTCAAAGGATTAATGAAGTAAACGTTTGAAATTAATTTATCAAATGCATTAACACAACGACACACGCTGTGTGTATTTTTATTTTTTTAAAGATATTTTATATCGATTAAAATAATAACTTAATAAACAACAGGAACATGTATGCATAACGATAGGTATTCTATTATGTATAATAACTTTATAGAGTATAGTATAAGGATTAATATCTTTTTATATTTACATATCGAGGGAAGAAAAGGTTATTGCCAGGGCGAAATCGGAGCACGTTGCTAGAATTGGCGAGCGACTGAAGAGCTATCCCTTTGGGAGTCGTGCTTTTTGGTCGCTCGCCAAAGCTGCAGAAGGAAACTTTTGCAGGTCTAGTCTCCCACCACTACGCAAGTCCGATGACAGTCTGGCACATAGTGTGAGAGACGGCTGACCTGCTGGTCAAACTCTTCGCCTCGAACTCGACTGTGGACGACGGGGGTGTCACACCACCGAACATCCCCCGGTGTGATAGCTCCCTGCCGGAGATCTGCTTCACACAGTGTGCAGTCAGGCGGGAGCTCCGACTCCTGGACGTCCATAAGTCGAGTGGGCCGGATGGCATCCCTGCAGTGGTTCTGAAAACGTGCGCCCCTGAGCTGAAGCCTGCGCTAACGCGTTTGTATCGCCTCCCGAGGGTCTCTGCAAGTGGATCGCTAGCTTTTTGGATGGGCGGAGCATCACGGTCGTTGTAGACGGTGACTGTTCTGATACCATGACCATTAACGTTGGCGTTCCACAAGGTTCAGTGCTCTCCCCCACGCTTTTCATCCTGTATATCAATGACATGCTGTCTATTGATGGCATGCATTGCTATGCGGATGACAGCACGGGGGATGCGCGATATATCGGCCATCAGAGTCTCTCTCGGAGCGTGGTGCAAGAGAGACGATCAAAACTTGTGTCTGAAGCGGAGAACTCTCAGGGGCGAGTCTCCAAATGGGGTGAATTGAACTTGGTTCAATTCAACCCGTTAAAGACACAAGTTTGCGCGTTCACTGCGAAGAAGGACCCCTTTGTCATGGCGCCGCAATTCCAAGGAGTATCCCTGCNGTTTTTGCTTTATAAAGCATAAGTCCGGCCTCGCGTGGAGTACAGCTCCCATCTCTGGGCCGGGGCTCCCAAATACCAGCTTCTTCCATTTGACTCCATACAGAGGAGGGCCGTTCGGATTGTCAATAATCCCATTCTCACGGATCGCTTGGAACCTCTGGGTCTGCGGAGGGACTTCGGTTCCCTCGGTATTTTGTACCGTATGTTCCATGGGGAGTGCTCTGAGGCATCTCGTTTTTATCATCGCACCGCCCGCCACCGGAGTAGAGTTCATCCATACTACCTGAAGCCACTGCGTTCATCGACAGTGCGTTTCCAGAGGTCTTTTTTGCCGCGTACCATCCGGCTATGGAATGAGCTCCCCTCCACGGTGTTTCCCGAGCGCTATGACATGTCCTTCTTCAAAAGAGGCTTGTGGAGAGTACTAAACGGTAGGCAGCGGCTTGGCTCTGCCCCTGGCATTGCTGAAGTCCATGGGCGACGGTAACCACTCACCATCAGGTGGGCCGTATGGTGGTCTGCCTACAAGGGCAATAAAAAAAAACCTATTTGGTTTAGCGACATTTCGCTTACTACGCAGCATTTATATTTATAATTAAATGTCCGTTTTATTTGATATTACATAGTATCAATTATTCGATTTTTTTAATTGAACTTCAATTAAGTTCAACCCACTCAAATAGCTAAAGAAGTTTCATTGTTAAGTACAATATTGTTTCCAATTTTAAAATTTAAATGGCTTTCCAGTGAAATTGCAAAAAGGTCGCTTATACCAAATAGTCTTTTACGCCTCAATATACAATACCTAGTTAAATATTCAATACATGGAAACTGGCTCGTTAATGATTACTTAGAAAACTATTATAAATAATGCCCCTAATAATATAATACGAACTAAAACGCAATAATAGCTGTACTTAATAGCGCATTTCCTCTCTCCGAAATTTAGTGCAGAATGCTGCAGAATTATATCGAGGTGAGTGTGCAAGTCAAACGAGCAATTTTCTAAATTAGTTTCCAGTGAATTCGCACGTTAATTTCATTGGAAGTTTATGCTATTTCTCATGTTTAAACAGCAATAAAATTTTGATTATGTTGCTAAACAGCAACGTTTGAAATCGAAATTCGAATTTAAATTCTTATAAAATAATTTTAACAGATCTATACTAATATATAAATCTACAGTGGCTTTTACGGATGTTCCGTTATAACTACTGAACCATGCATCCGATTGACTTGAAACATGGTATCCATGTAGGTAATGCATGTACTTAATGGATAGGCTAATATTTATATGAGTGTTGGACTCCTTAATAATAATGACAATAAATAAATACTGGTTGTTGTTAGTGTTACTGGTAATGAATAATGCTGTTACCTCTTCGGTGAACTTCATTTTCCCTCACACCTAAACTTCCGTGTGGGAGTAGTAGCTCCAGAAAAATAACTCTATAAATAATCATAACTACGTTTACAGTTTAATTCAGCGTAATTTTGTTCGAGATGATGCTGGCATCTCTTTTTTACCATCGCACCGCCCGCCATCGGAGTAGAGTTCATCCGTACTACCTGGAGCCACTGCGGTCATCCACAGTGCGTTTCCAGAGATCTTTTTTGCCACGTACCNCGTGTGGGAGTAGTAGCTCCAGAAAAATAACTCTATAAATAATCATAACTACGTTTACAGTTTAATTCAGCGTAATTTTGTTCGAGATGATGCTGGCATCTCTTTTTTACCATCGCACCGCCCGCCATCGGAGTAGAGTTCATCCGTACTACCTGGAGCCACTGCGGTCATCCACAGTGCGTTTCCAGAGATCTTTTTTTGCCACGTACCATCCGGCTATGGAATGAGCTCCCCTCCACGGTGTTTCCCGAGCGCTATGACATGTCCTTCTTCAAACGAGGCTTGTGGAGAGTATTAAGCGGTAGGCAGCGGCTTGGCTCTGCCCCTGGCATTGCTGAAGTCCATGGGCAACGGTAACCACTCACCATCAGGTGGGCCGTATACTCGTCTGCCTACAAGGGCAATAAAAAAATATATATATATATATTTCTTTTTATTTTTATCATAATATTTGTGACTGTTCGAAAATGACGGTTTTCGTGGTCACGGATAACTAATAGACCAGGGCAGAAGCCTTTAAAAATAATAAAAAGTGAAAAAAAAAATAGTAGGAAAATTAGGGTGCTTTTTCAATATTAATTCAAAATAAGGTGAAAAAATAAATATTTCTAATCAAATAAATTACAGCGTATTTGGGACATAAAAAGGTAAGTTTTCACCAAATTTCCTGAAAAAAGATTTTTTTTTTTTGAATAAGATAAATATAAAAAACCAAAAACTTAGTTTTTTGAAATTTTTACATAAATTTTGCGGTTATGTGAAAAAAGTGTAAATACAAAAGTGTTAGATCTTTTTATTACCTACAACTTTGCCATTTGACTTTTTTCCATAGGAGTTTTAGTTTTGCCGGAAATCGAGAAAAACCGTTTTTTACCCTTTAAAAAATCCCCTTCCCGACCTCAGATCGCCCGTAAATTATTTTTTCTTTCATTTTTATAATATTCCCCTCATTTTCTAATGGGTTTCATCCTGCTATTATTTTTTTTGGTTTTATCAATTATCGACACTGGTCTATAAGGTTTTAATTATATCTACGATTGGCGAAGCCCGAGGAAAGTACTATAAACATTAATGTTGAAATATGCTCTAAATATTAAAAATTGTATTTCTTCAAAACTCAAGCTTTCAAAGTGCCGTCTTTAACGGAATTGCATTTCTCAATGAGAATGTTGAAATATATTATGTCACTCACTGAATGAATAATGATTTATTATTTAACTGTACCCGCGATAGTGTCATGTGATCTGAATAGAAAGTTATCTTCAAACGTCAGTTATGTGTCCGATTTAATGTGGAAACAACTGTTTTAGATGTTTGAAGCCATGATGTATAAATTATAATACGATTCATTGTTCTATCGATCGGATTGTTCAGAGATTATTTTCTGAAATAACACAATGGATCTATCCGTTGGTATCACATATAATCACGTACGATGTCGATTATAAAAAAAAGTAATCGTCTAGTAAAAGTATACATATGTTTGCTGCAAAATTGCAGTTTTGAGGATAAGACAGTCGCTATTACAATGCAATTGAATGTTTGACTACACGTCCCAAGGTTTGGTTCCGATTTGTAAATCTACAACTCGTCCAGTTGTATTCCTCATATTTCAAGATCATCAAAAGACCAAACGCACCTCTCTCTGATGTTATCTAATCTTTGCAGGCGATAGGCTCGAGACAAAAATTCTGGTTACTATGTATTTATTTGTATTGCTTATAATTATTTTTCGAAGCAAAAACTTAAAATAAACAACGTCTCACTTTTTTTATTTTCTTTAATGTATAGATTAATCGCAGCTCATCTATATATTAATAGGTGAAGCAAAAACTTTGTATCCCTTTTTACGAAAATTGCGCGGACGGAGGAGTATGAAATTTTCCACACCTATAGAGAGTATAGAGAAGAAGTGCACAATGCTAATATATTTTTTTAAATAATGCATAAAAGGTACATTAAATCAATAAAGAAAACATTACACACACTACACACCATCTATTTGACGCAGACACGCATGCATACTATTTATTGTCAAACTTTTGTTCTTGACGTCTGTGCTCAAATTGAGAATAGATTAAATATTGTTTGTCTTTATTAATATTGTTTTATAGAGTAGCCTTGGCGAAATTTGTGATTATAGAAGTATAAAATACAATCATAATAGTGTACAAACTTACAACTCCAATTAATTATAGTCGAATTTCGACTACTGCGGGACCTCTAGTAGACATAACAACGTAAATAGCGTCGCCCGTCTTGAGATCTATGGTCAAAGTCTCAACTGTATTGTATAACGACTATCCCACTCTTCAAATTAGAACTCATAGCTGCTTTGCGACAAACCGAGGGTTCATTATAGCTACACGTGCGGACACCAAACACACCATACCATAAATATTTTTTTCCTACCTATGCTAATAGCCTTGAGAGGCTATATCAGCTTCTCCTTGACGTGTAGGTAAGCTTACGGGGCTCAAATCGGGAGTGTTGCTAACACTGGCCCTAGCAAGAGCAGTGCTTCGCAGGATCTACGGAAACGCGACCCATTGAGAAGATCCGGCGAGAAAGTCAGTGGGCTGTGTCTATGGATTAATTCACTCGTCGAGCCCTACGTCGCAAGCGACGGGTTCGACGAGGACGGCGACCGGTTCAACGAGGACGGTGACCGGATATACCATCAATAAAAACCTTTTCGTCTATACTAAAATCACTTTCATTAAATAAATTCCAACTGTCGTATACATCGAACCCGCTTTAAACGTTCGAATATTAATTACGCCGAATTCGCTAACTCCGTTCTAGAGTTTCATTACACTAGATTTATATCGATCGATACGAGATGACACGATAAAAACAATGATGAAACAAACGCTTGCAGGCGGGTGTTCGTATGATAAATCGAATGTATCATCGTTATGTTCATATTCGAATTAGAGACGTATTCGGTGGTCGATTTTAAAATAATAATATGTAATTAAATACGTTTTGTATGAAGAATGGACTACACAAGTCCGAGCGTGTCTGTCTTCATTGAGCAGTAATATTTTGTGAGTTTCTTCAATTTTGAGTAATCAAAAAGTCAAAATCAAAAGTTACTGGTAGTAGGACCTCTTGTGAGTCGGCGCGGGTAGGTCCACCCTGCCTATATCTGCCGTGAAGCAGTAATGCGTTTCGGTGGGCGGGGCAGCCGTTGTAACTATACTGAGACCTTAGAACTGATATGTCAAGGTGGGTGGCGCATTTACGTCGTAGATGTCCGTGGGCTCCAGTAACCACTTAACATCAGGTGGGCTGTGAGCACGTCCACCCATCTAAGCAATAAAAAAAAAAAAAATGAATATGCAATTTCGAAAAGGGCACATGTCGCATATTTTGTCAAATACGTTTTTTCATATACATGTAGTTTTGAGGCTTACCTACACCCGTTTTATAATAATTCCAGTAATTTTCAATTGCTTATTGGGCTCCAGTAACCACTTAACACCAGGTGGGCTGTGAGCTCGTCCAACCATATAAGAATTTTTTTTTTGTTGTTGATTAGGTAAGTTTTCTTCCTTCACCGTTGAAGTCGTTCGTGAGCGTTTGATAAGTACGTATTTGTATTGCTAGATACGAATGCACCGGGCGTCTTATTCTTTAGGTTATGACAACTTCGACCTAGCTATAAAATCTAGGCAATGACTAAAAAAAAATAACGTTAAATTGTCATGAGTGTCGACGCTTTTTTTGTCGTAGTCCACGGCCTAGCCGGTGTCAACTGGCCATTGACAGGTGAACAACACGAACAAACACGAGGCGTACAAATTCGAAACAAAACAAACTGTAGAATCATTGTACAGTTCCGAAGATACAATTACATCACTGTTTCTAAATCGGTAACCGAATAACAATATCAATACCGATGGCAATTACTCGTGGGCGTCTCATAAGGAAAAGCGATAGCACAATTTCATAATTTTAATTACGATACAAAAGTTCTGTACGGCCCCCCATAGCGATCCCGTCTAGAACTAATAACGAACTAAAACAATGAACCTTCATTACTGATGGGACTAATCTACATTGTCATATTAAAATGTGTTTATGGATGGGATGTAGCATTCTATAAATAACAGTCATTCTATTTTCAAAATATGCTGGTAATGAAAAAAAATATAAAATTACTAGTTGACCCGGCAGACTTCGTAGTGCCTCAATCGATAAATAAAATACCCAAACTTTTGTATAAAATAAACTTGAAACAAACAAAAGAAATCCGTCCGACGGGGGACACATCAAAGGAAAAACAAAATAGTTATTTTTAGTTAATTTCGAGCATTTTCATATTTATCTACCTTTTAAACCTTCTCTGGAATTCAACAAATAATTCAAGACCAAAATTAGCCAAATCGGTCCAGCCGTTCTCGAGTTTTAGCGAGACTAACGGACAGCAATTCATTTTTATATATATAGATATCCTTTTACATAAATTTACTGAGAATACTTATCACATTACATAAATTACGAATATGATATTTTTAACGTACTTTATCAAACAGAAATAAGTCTAGAGATAGCCTTTTGGGACTATCCACATTATAAATTATAAATTTAATTCGCGTAATTAATGGTGATAGGACCTCTTGTGAGTCCGCGCGGGTAGGTACCACCACACTGCCTATTTCTACCGTGAAGCAGTAATGCGTTTTGGTTTGAAGGGCGGGGCAGCCGTTGTAACTATACTTTAGACGTTAGAACTTATATCTCAAGGTGGGTGGCGCATTTACGTTGTAGATGTCTATGGGCTCCAGTGACCACTTAACACCAGGTGGGCTGTGAGCTCGTCCACCCATCTAAGCAATAATAATAATAAAAAATACAGACTATTTTTAATCTAGATTCCCGTGTCTACCCATAATCATGGCGATTGAAACAGCGCCAAAATATCAACACTCATGAAAAGTAATGGTCATGATAAGAACTCGTTAAAATATAATAGTGTGTATACAATAAGTTAAAAAAACAATAAAGCTTAACCTGCTGTGATTGTAGTGTGTGTTGTTTTTTGTTGGTGAAATGTTCTAGATTCGACGGCGAACCACCGAAGACTCATAAAATTCACATGCTCCATCAAAACCTTGTAAACAGAGCGATAACAATCGTGTATTAGCGAAAGGCCCTTAAATTATTGTGCGTCAATCAAAATCGATGTCGAAATATTTCAGGGTGCGGTCGTCGTCAAAGCTTCGAGATGCTTGTTTTGTTAGCAGTGTTGCTTCATTTCTAATCTTAATACTGGTGGTAGGACCTCTTGTGAGTCCGCGCGGGTAGGTACCACCGCCCTGCCCATTTCTGCCGTGAAGCAGTAAAGCGTTTCGGTTTGAAGGGTGGGGCAGCCGTTGTAACTATACTGAGATCTTAGAACTTATATCTCAAGGTGGGTGGCGCATTTACGTTGTAAATGTCCGTGGGCTCCAGTAACCACTTAACACCAGGTGGGCTGTGAGCTCGTCCACCCATCTAAGCAATAAAAAAAAAAAAAATGAATATGCAATTTCGAAAAGGGCACATGTCGCATATTTTGTCAAATACGTTTTTTCATATACATGTAGTTTTGAGGCTTACCTACACCCGTTTTATAATAATTCCAGTAATTTTCAATTGCTAATTAACACTAAAATATATCTCAAAAGTTAGTATTTTAAATTTTACACTGCTTTAGAAAATAATCAGTTTTTTTAATTTCCTGAACATTTTACATTTTCAGAGATGTGCCCTTTTCGAAATTGCATATTCAATTGTATTCGGGGTTTTCATCGTTCAAGAACAAAAAATTAACAAAACGAAGCGTGTAATAGCAATGCTATATTTTTTTTTTTAATTGAAATAAAAGTTAATATTGCCTAAGGTATTATGTATTTGGAGTTTGGAATGCTCACGTTCCGTCGAGTAAGGCACAATATTTTATTTGGAAATGTGAAAATAATTTATACATTTTAGGAATTTTTGACTTTACCTAATATTTTTAATTATACTTATATCTTCGTGGTTTTTCCTCATCATGACTATTTCTATTAATACCACAGACATTTTGCTGACATCGTTTTATTATATAATCGAATGATTCATGTTGCTATGAGCGCGATCATAGCAACATACCGCGCGCGCACTATGTGGCAGCTACCTATAGTNATAATTTATACATTTTAGGAATTTTTGACTTTACCTAATATTTTTAATTATACTTATATCTTCGTGGTTTTTCCTCATCATGACTATTTCTATTAATACCACAGACATTTTGCTGACATCGTTTTATTATATAATCGAATGATTCATGTTGCTATGAGCGCGATCATAGCAACATACCGCGCGCGCACTATGTGGCAGCCACCTATAGTCCGAGTTGTAACCTCAAACTTGAATGTTTGTTCCGTCATTTAACGTTCAATATTGCCTTAATTCGGAATGTTGGACGCGAAAAGGGCGGTCGGGGTCACTAAGAAATCCTCGAATCTTTAATCGAACACCCGCTTCGTTTTATTCATGTTGATTTATCATTTTTTTCTAAACTTGTTTACGATCAACGAAGTGACGCACGTGCACGAAACCGATTAAGTGACAGCCCTTGATAAAATCGATTTATGTCTAGTTCTGATTTACGTAATATTTACAAAATATTAAGATCACGCACTATTCAGTTGAACCGGGTTTTTTTTCTTTTTTTTTTATTGCTTAGATGGGTGGACGAGCTCACAGCCCACCTGGTGTTAAGTGGTTACTGGAGCCCATAGACATCTACAATGTAAATGCGCCGCCCACCTTCGAAATATATAACGAAAACCTTAGTTGTTCAATAAATTATTCACATTAGATCAATTGATTAGCGATATATTATTGCACTATATTGCATTATATATTGAGGTGTCTAGGGACTATTTAACATCTAGTATGTCCATCTCCGGAAATACAAAAAGAAAGAAACACAATTTACTTAACAACATCAGCGTATCAGACAAGAAATTTTCGACTTTATGTCATTGACCTCAAGAATTACATCAACACTATCAAACTATTGTCACCGTCTTCATTATATCGTTTGCTATCTGATTTCTTCGATAGTTTACCTATAGTTTATTTATAAAACCATCTTGGACTAGTCCACGCATTTACTTCGAACGACATGGGGTTTTCTCAACACAGTTCTCACTAGCAGCGTAACGGGTTTAGCTAACTCAAGATGCTGGACGCGGTCCAATTGGGATACGGTCAACTACTGCTAATGCAAGTCTAGGAACTAAAGCTTTATTTAGCCGTATCGCTTCAATTAATCAATCGTATGCTTTGGATGTGTGAGATGTTTAATGATTCTCTTGATTTCTAGCTTGAAACGGAGGCATTTGAATTTCCGAGGATTGATTATTTTGATAAAAGTCGTTGTCTTGTGTAGTGCATTGTAAGCGTTTTTAAGTCTTTATCGGGATCGATACACTATGTGAACTCGTCTTGAGGCGTTAGACAACAATATATAACAATAAAATAACAATAAAAATATAACAATAAAAAAAAAATATTATGACAGAAAAATGAACCGGACTCACAGTGCGTCCTACCAGCGGATGTATAAGACCTTTTTATCTAAATAAAAAATATATATATTCTAGTTGCCACTTTAACTATGGCTTTAGGATAATCATTTTAGTAACTCTACAAAAAACTTTTGGGTGAACGATCTCACGGCTCATCTGGTGTTAAATGGTTACCGAAGCCCATATACATCAACAGAATAAATACCACGAACCACCTCGTGACATGAGCTCTAACTGTCAACTATATATTACAACGGCTGCCCCACTCTTGAAACTGGAACGCAATACTGCTTCACGGTAGAAAAAGGTAGGGTGGTGCTACCAACCCGTGCGGGTTCATAAGACGCAAGATCTAATATATAAAATTCTCGTGTCACAGTTTTCGTTGCCATACTCCTCCGAAACGGCTTGACCGATTTTGATGAAATTTTTTGTGCTTATCCAGTATCTATGAGAATCGGCCAAGATCTATTTTTCTTCCCCCTAAATGTTAGGGGTAGTCCACCCCTAAATTTTTATTTTTATTTTTTAGACAAAATTTTTAATTTCTATTTTTTTATGATACAGCGTACAAAAATACATACAACCCTAAATTTTCACCCCTCTACGATCAACCCTTATTTTTTATTTGCTAATTAAAAACTTAAAATTTTTTTGCGAGAATTTTGTTTGTTTTTATTTTGTCATGACGTAGAATAAAAAAAATCATATTACTCTGCAATTTTCACCCCTCTACGATCAACCCCTATTTTTTATTTGTTAATTATAAACTTTAATTTTTTTGGCAAGATTTTCATTTTTATTTTTATTTTGTCATGAATTAAAATAAAAAATCTGATGTTACTCTAAATTTTTCATCCCTCTATGATCAACCCCTATTTTTTATTTGTTAATTATAAACTTTTTTTTCGCAAGTTTTTTATTTTATTTTGTCATGACTTAAAATAAAAAAATCATATTACTCTCAATTTTCACTCTTATACGATCTACCCCTTTTTTGTCCATCCGATTATATATTTTTTTCTATGCACAGATCTGCAATAAGGTTGCAAGATGGCAATCAAATATTATAATTGTAGTACGATAAATTCTATATAATTTCAAGTTCCTTTAATTATGATTTTTTTTAAATTGAATTTGATCTCCCGCCCTCGCCGGTCGACTCTTGATCAACTATCAATCGATCAGCTTTCCCCGCCAGGTGTCACCACTCATCCAGCAAACATCACGTAGTAGGGATGAGGACGAAGCCGGTCTCCTGTCTTACTTACTCACTATACATCATAGATTATATACTTAATATATTTGAGAGCTATACAATACTATACATTTTTCAGCCATATTTTTTTGGTTTTATTTGTGTATCAATAGTACGTTCAGTAGGTCTGAGAATCGGCTACTATCTATTTTTCATACCCCTAAGTGAAAAGGGTTGTCCACCCCAAACATTTATTTTTTATTTTAATTTTTTGGATATTTTTTATTTATTTATAATGAGGTATTATGTGGTTAAATGAGTTTTTTTTCTACTGTAGAATTTCCCTAGATATCTTATTTAAGGCAACACAACGTTTGCCGGGTCAGCTAGTTTTTATATATATTTTTATTTTTGGTAGTTAACATAATATTCAATATCGAAGAATAACATCTCAGTTTGTGACCACAAAAACTGTAAAGTATACGTATATGACAATAAAAAACGTGGGATAAAACTGTAAAAGGAGTTTTAATTAATGAAATGAAATTTTATGTACCCTATTCCATTAAAATAATCCAAGCTCACCGCTTGCATGTCAAGAAGTAATAAAGAACTGTACTTTAAATAAATAAATTCTTAAATATATTTGTTTATTTTTAAAAGAAAACATTTCTTAATAATTGGCCGTTGTTGGGATGAAGCAGGAAGAGAAGGAGTAAATTATGATATCTGGCGTCATAGAGTTGAGATGTAAGGTCGTGCTGGGAATTTACGATACCAACTCGACACCCCTACTACATGTAAACTACGACTATAAGATTGTTTATTTACTCCAAAATACACTTCTTCATTGAATTTTCATTTTCTACTGTTGGCATAAAACGATAACTTTAAAACAAGCGTAATGTCCATTTAACTATTAATAAGGTTATGCAGATAAAGCGATTGATAAAAAAAAACATGAAAATTTGTCAATTTGTATTTTTTTTATTAATTTCTATGAATTCATAAAAAATATATTAAAAACAAAACTAAGAAAGAAATTAAATTAAAAGAATCGTGGTACAAAGTGAGTTGAAAAAACGTGAATACAATATAATTCTCAAAATATCTTGTGTTCTTCGATTCTCAAGCCAACGTTAGGGGTCATGGGCAGAAGGCTCCCGCGGTGGGCACTCGATCCTTTATCGATCATGTGCCGTATCATTAGATATCATTGTGGTCTATGATCAATAGTACGCCCGCAACTCGAACTAAGTTCAAAGGCGTAGTAGGGCTGTCAGAATGAATACATAACGTATTTTATTGGCTTGCATTTAATAAATGGCGACATGTTTTAATATTTCACAAAATAGTTTTGTTGGTGCTTTCAAATGACACAAATATGTCGAAAAGATATTTTACCTTTCTCATAAATAAACTTTAACACAACAAAGCAATCGTTTGGACTACAAAAACACGTACACCCAAAATTAATGACAAGAAACAAAAACAAAACAGCGCTTTGATCTGAATACATCTGAATCCGTGAAACTCAAACAAATCGGAACGACAAGCATCTTTATCTAAACGTTCTTTATAATGAAGCAATTAAGACAATGCCTCGCGTACTACAAACCGAATAAAAAGAGTTAAAAACATTAATCTTATTCACATGTTGTTTACTTGGGTCGAACACGAAATGCGTTTTTAATGTGTAAATTTTATTTTAAATCTAAATTTGTATTTTGTTGTTTGATATTGTGTCTTATTTTATCGGTTTTAAGATGTGTCTTTTTTAACTGTTTTTTTTTGAGTTTAAACAAGGAATTATAGTAGTTCGTGTGACAAGCGAAACTTTTTTTTTATTGCTGAGATGGGTGGACGCGCTCACAGCCCACAGCCCACGTGGTTACTGGAGCCCATAGACATCTACAACGTAAATGCGCCACCCACCTTGAGATATAAGTTCTAAGGCCTCAAGTATAGTGTATAGTAACAGTTACAACGGCTGCCTACCCTTCAAACCGAAACGCATTACCGCTTCACGGCAGAAATAGGCAGGGTGGTGGTGACTACCCGTACGGACTCACAAGAGGTCCTACCACCAGTAAAAGAGCCAATCGTAGCTCATTGGTGAACATGCCGTTTTATCACATAATATTTTCAAAACGACATGTATTTTTGTTTTGTAGTAGACTTAAATGGGTATAGAGAGCAAAACTTCTCATAGATATTCGTATTTTTACACGAATAGGTAATCAACGACTCGGTGAAAACATTAACCAGAATCCTCAGTTTGTGCTCTGGACCTACTACATAATATATTTACTGAAAGTAATGTGAGCAAGGAAGTGAGGTATATCATGAATGCTCACATATGCCATGCCATCCGATGCCTAGTACAAATTTACTTTGTTTACATTGTTGACTAGATAAATAACGCACGGCTATCAAGCCGAATCGGCATTTTACAAAAAAAAAAATATATAAATCGTCGACCTAACCTAAGGCAATATTTCTTGAACTAATTGATCTAATGAATTAATTTCACAGTAATCTTATTCGAGAAACGGCACCGATACATATTTATGATTTTGAAAACGAATTATAATTTTAAATTCCGAATTCGAATAGTCTAGGACTAACATGTATCTTCTAAGTAAATGCCCGTCCTCTAAGGTAGATTTTCAAAGATGGCGAAGGTAATCCGAGCGATTTTTAATTTTTTGATGTACACTAAAATGCTTGCAGTAGAAATAAGAGTTTCAATTCAATAATTCAAAATACGAGCTAGTGAAAAGTAATTTGAAATTCAAGAAACTTCTGTGGATGCATTCACCGACTTTCTTTGATGGAAATCGGTAACGTGGATTAACTGTTAAGCGTTTTCATGTGAAAATGAACGCCTATAGCCATTACGAGCTTGACATAGAACAATTTAAAACGAATTTTACGGTCTAATCTGTTTTTACTTTTTATTATTACTTCAATCGAGAAGATGAGTAGTGCTTTTCTAACTCCTGGGATCTTCTTATCGTATGAAAGTCCAAGTCAAACAAACTGTCAGACTTCTATCTGCGTATAAAGGAAACGTAAATGTCATGTTATATTTTTATAGAAAATTAGGCAGTAATTTTTTAATATTAAAATATCTACGAAAAGACCTTACTCTTCTGTGACCACAAAAAATCTAAAGTATACGGAACCTCCGAAATAATAAAACGAAAATAAAAAATTAGCCGTTTTCTATTTATTTTATTCCTAATCAAATTATAAATTAGTAGATGTTATCGGCAACCGAACAGTAGCGAGCTAGCAAGATAAATTTCTGTTTTAGAATTCGATTTGGCTGGTCATTGAGTTATTGACTTGTCGGGTATGCTAATTACTCTAATCTGGTTATTTTAATTGCATCAAGAATATTTAAAATAGTTTCGTTCGGAAAAATGAGATATGTCAAGTTTGTTTCGGAAAAAAAGGATTACTATTGGCTCTAGAAGAACTTTTCAGTGTCCAAAGACCCGTTGATCCGAAGTTTTTGTTTCCTTGAAATAAATTACACTAAGACACTTAATTCAGAACATTTATAAATTTTTTTGTAAACGGGGAGAAGAATGGTATTTTATTGCATGTTTCAATTTAATACCTAAATGTCATTGGTATATTTTAACTCTAAAGAGATCTTACGTAAAGGCATATATATAATCTTAGATCTATGTATTGTGATAACACAAGTAACTTCAGCCTTCGGAAATTGGCCTGCGAACTTTGTGGAGCAGGTGTCCTGCGTATACTCCTTACGTTTGATCCTGCAGATATTTGACGTTGTAACCCTTACGTAAGAGACAAGTAAAACCGTTATCACGCCATTACCGACCGCCGTAAGACCTATTCTGTCACAAGAACAACACTGTCTTGTAACTTCCATCGGGATATGTTACAATTTATTTTGATGTAGCACAAATTAAAGAGCGGAGGGTTAGCGTGGTATGGACAGGTGATGCGTAGAGAGAAGATGCATGTGACTAGGAGATGTATGAAAATGGTGATGCAAGGTAGAGGGGGAAGAGGTCGGCCGAAGAAGACATAGATGGAATGTGTGAATGACGTTATGAAAGAGAGAGGGGTGAGTGTTAAGCCGTTGACAGCTGATAGAGGAGAATGGAAGAGAAAAATTAGCTGTGCCGACCCTACCTAGTGGGATAAGGTAACGAAAAAGAAGAAGTAGCACCATACGATACTGCTTACAGAACTTACTTTCTGTTGGAGGATAATATTATAGTTGATTGTGGTAGAAGGTAATACAAATAGGCAGAATAATGGTAACATGATTCCTCACCTCGAAGGAATTCTAGGCAGGCAATGACGTTCTTGTACAGCAACTCCTCCGCCGCAGCTCCTCGAGCAAGGACTCCACCTGCCCCAGGAACTCCACGCGTAGAGCGTCGTGTTCGTTCGTAATAAATCTGTCGTTCTCGATATCTAAAAACAATTTGATGATATTAGTACTGAACTTACTGTACTTTTTACTGGTGGTAGGACCTCTTGTGAATCCGCACGGGTAGGTACCACCGCCCTGCTTATTTCTGCCGTGGAGCAGTAATGCGTTTCGGTTTGAAGGGTGGGGCAGCCGTTGTAACTATACTTGAGACCTTAGAACTTATATCTCAAGGTGGGTGGCGCATTTACGTTGTGGATGTCTATGGGCTCCAGTAACCACTTAACACCAGGTAGGCTGTGAACTCGTCCACCCATCTAAGCAATAATAAAAGAACACATTTATAAACTTTACTTCTCTTAAACAATGCTCATCAGACTCATAAATATAATTATGATTTTGTTATATATATTTTTTGGGTCAGAAGGAAATCGCTGGACGTCCGCCTAGCTACAAATATTTTGGTTGATAACTGCATTGATTAATATATTTACTATGAGTTAATGAATTTCTGTAAGCCACATTTGAGATGTGGGTTGGTGCTGTATCACCTTTTATGATATTTATGGGAGGAGATGGGAAGGTGTTATTATTTTTCGACTCCGCTGAGTGCGTGGTCATTGGGCCGAGTCTAGGAGAGAGGCTTACGACCATCAGTAGACCTCTGTGGGCTGATAGCGCGACGAGTAAATGAATGGGTTCAATGATAGTAAGGAGTATTGTAAACCTGCGCGGGTATTTACCGTCTTCTTTTGCCGCATATTGGACATGCAATTCGATTCGAATTATAGGACAGTCGGTTCCTTAGTATAATTGATACTTGAACCTCATATTTCAAGGTGCACCCGCCTAGCATCAACGTTACCTTACATTATAAATTTACCTTATAAATATAAAAAGCACATTGAAACAAATAGTTCTTCCCAAGCAAGTTAGAAAGAAAAAGTCAAGCAAGAAAATCAAATCACATCTGGGTTCACGAAACTTAAATACAAGCTGAAAGCTATCTGTTGTTATGAGATATCGGGTCGAAGATTCAATTGCATAGCAAAAATCTCTTACCATTTAAATCTAGTCATGTGGGCTAATAAAATGATCATTCTAATAATTACTAAGGTAGGTACTTTAATTAATTATTCGAGATTTTTATTACTACGTAATTCAAAGCAATGTAAATTGAGTGCAGGCGCGATATTCTCGGTACTATGCGACATGAGACGCCATCCATCAGACTACGAGTAGAAGAATAATTAAGTATATGGTTAAACTAAATATCTATTTTGTGCTTATTAAATAGACATAACTATCATTTTTCGCTTATGTGTGTTTATATTATACGGGAACAATTTCACTCTAATTTTTTTTCGTTTTTACCATCGCACCGCCCGCCACCGGAGTAGAGCTCATCCATATAACCTGGAGCCACTGCGTTCATCCACAGTGCGTTTCCAGAGATCATTTTTGCCACGTACCATCCCGCTGTGGAATGAGCTCCCCTCCCCGGTGTTTCCCGAGCGCTATGACATGTCTTTCTTCAAACGAGGCTTGTGGAGAGTATTAAGCGGTAGGCAGGGGCTTGGCTCTGCCCCTGGCATTGCTGACGTCCATGAGCGACGGTAACCACTTACCATCAGGTGGGCCGATGCTCATCTGCCTGCTCGGGCAATAAAAAAAAACAAAATGTGTGCAATTCACACGTGGTAAAAGTGAAACCTTCCAAAATTAAAATACAACTATCCTAAACGTCTTAAGTATATGTAAAATTTTGTCATTAGTAAATAATTGTAAGGTAGCGCCCTCTGTGAATTGATATTTTAATTTCACGTATAATCCTAAATTAAAATTCACTACAAGAGCTTTCATACACACGTTAGTATTAAAAATCTCACAGATGGCGCTGTATTAAATAGTATGTATATTTCTGTCTCATTCTTTGCTNAATTCACTACAAGAGCTTTCATACACACGTTAGTATTAAAAATCTCACAGATGGCGCTGTATTAAATAGTATGTATATTTCTGTCTCATTCTTTGCTGGCTTCATCCTACACATTTTTGTATTTGTGTCTCTTACCTGTCGTTTTTTCCGTTGCATCCGGTTTGAAATCACAACGATTCTAAAGAAGTTTTCACTTCAAAAAAACTTTTCGGTCTTGCGACGATTACGAGTGTGACCGATAAACAAAATTGAAATGTTACGCAACAACGACCCTGGATGCGAATAATCGTTCGGATCTGTTTGATACTCAGACGTAGCGAAAACCACTAATATCGCGTTTCCTTTGTTAATCGAGTTTTAATTGAAACCCATTAACGTGGATACCGAAATATAATTTAGTTAATGAAAAACCACTTGCCAAACGTTCAGCGCTCTATTGGCATTGAAATTATTACAATTAGATGTATCGATTGATATAAACGATTGATCGATCATTGACGTTATTCGAAATATTCCACGTCCCCCGATTGCGTAATGCGAACGTCCCAAATATTTCGTTTCAACCAACTGTGCAATCAGTTATATGTAATACCGAGTACATTAATTCTCTGTTGATTTACAATACAATTAATTAAATTAAATGTTATCGATTTTATTCGAAACTTTCGAATTTAAGAAATATAATTTGTAGATGTCTATGGTTTTTTTCAGAACATCAGTAGGTTATACTTGATACCATCCCAGTTTGGGCTTCCAATAAGAACTTCTAATATGTTAAATACACGAAACGCCTAAAGAAAAATCAGCTAAACAGATTATTGCATTAAAATAATTCAAAATTGATATCGAAGCTAAATAAAGGTTTCAATACAATCGCATCTTGTTCTTCATCAATATTTACAAAGAAACAGTTTAAATTAGTTTTGGCATTGTGTTCTGTTCAACTATTAATGTAAAAGTTGTTAGGATTATAATCTTGTTTAGTGACGACTTTGGTTGTTCATGATAATGCGTTTTTTCCGGAAGGTTTTTTTTTTATTCTCTTCCATTTGCCTTCCGCCCAAAATCATACTAAATATAATTTAAATGTTTCTTTTTTTTTATTCTCTTCCATTTGTCTTCCACCCGAAATCATACTACAATAAATATAATTTAAATGCTTTTTTTTTAATTCTCTTCCATTTGTCTTCCGCCCAAAAATCATTTATTAATATCATATTATATAAATATAATTTAAATACATACCGGTCGTCCGATTTCGGTGCTTGTCGATTGTGCGTTCATTTGTGAGTTTCTTAAACATACTGAAAATGTTCTGTAACAAAAGGAAAATGAAACATTAAATTCCGAAGTCTAAAATTATGTTTGCTTAAATATTATTGCTTATTCATTAAGAAGCTATTAAAGAACAATGAAGTCGTTTTCTTATAAACGTTAATTGATATCCCCTTCTTTTTTTTTGGATATGTACCGGTGAGGTCACTCCTGTCGTCTCATAGAAACAACGTCATGACTTGTGCCATCCTCCTTGAGACACGAGTTCCAGGTCTCAAATATTCTTGTATCATTTGTATCGACGATTCTGAACACTAATTTTAGGACATACCCGTCGAGATTTGAGCATTCCATCTCCACTACTTAAGACAACTACTAGGGTGTTGGGAATTACGCAATTTATTATAAATACAGGTCATGATCCTATGGCTATGACAGATAGATGACATGAAATTAATATGTATCATTAGCTAGCCCGGCAAACGTTGTTTTGGCATATAAATTATTTCTAGGAAAGATAAATAACCTAGATACCGACCGCGGTGCTATCTGCCGGAATGATTTTTAAATCTAAACCATTTTCAAATCAACCTGAAGGTAGGTACACAGAAAATTTCATTAAAATCGGTTCAGCCGTTTAGGTGGAGTTCAGTAACAAGCACACGCACAGAAGAAATATATACATATATTAAGACTAGCTGACCCGGCAGACTTCGTAGTGCCTCAATCGATAAACAAAAGACCAAAACTTCTGTATAAAATAAAATTAAAACAAACAAAACGAATTCGTCCGATGGGGGACACATCAAGGGAAAAACAAAATTGTTATTTTTAATAATTTTTTTATTGCCCCTGTAGTCAGACGAGCATACGGCCTACTTGATGGCAAGTGCAGCAATGCCAGGGGCAGAGCCAAGTCGCTGGCTACTGCTTACTACTCTCCACAAGCCTCTTTTGAAGACGGACATGTCATAGCGCTCGGGAAACACCGTGGAGGGGAGCTCATTCCATAGCCGGATGGTACGTAGCAAAAAAGACCTCTGGAAATACACTCTCGATGAACGCAGCAGTTCCAGATAATATGGATGAACTCTGCTCCGATGGCGGGAGATGCGATGATAAAAAGAAGATGATGGGATCATCTCAAGCAATTTCTCAGAGCACTCCCCTTGGAATATACGGTACAAAATACAGAGGGAACCGAAGTCCCTCCGCAGACCCAGAGGTTCCAAACGATTCCAATTCCGACCATTTTCATAGTTATCATCTATCTTTTAAATCTTCTCTGGACTTCCACAAATAATTCAACACCAAAATTATCCATATCGGTCCAGCCGTTCTCGAGTTTTAGCGAGACTAACAACAGCAATTCATTTTTGTATATTAGCGAAATAAGTTCAGTTTCGGACACTTTTATCTTCGGTATTAATAATATCCACATATTAATGTCTTCATTTTCATCATCGTTGCGTAATAACGCAAAAATATTCGTATATGCCTCAATATTCAAACCCTAGGCATTAACATACCAGTATTCCACCCATTTATTAATGTTAGTCATGTGTGCTAAGTCAATTATGTTATAAAACTTCCTTATTGTTTTAATTAAATTAAACTTCTACGTATTAGCAAATATAAAAGCCAATTCATACTAAACAAGGACTAATTTATTAAATTGGCTAGAATATAAACATCCTGGTAACCGAAACATAAACATCCCTTATATTTTAATGTGACACCATTTAAATAGTATGTCGACTGTTTTGTACCGTATGAGAGGTACGTGCTTCTAGAATTAAACATTGGTCAGGATGCTTATATGTATACATATATGTACAATTATAACAGCTTATGTTACAAGCCAGATTTTTTACTTGTTGTTCTTTATTGTTTTCCCTTTTTTTTTAGCTTGTAATGTGTATTGTATTCCTTATAAATAAATAAATAAAATTTGGTGTTGGTAAAAACATATTAGATAATAAGACGTTCCAGAATTCCTCAAGCTATTCCTTTACTTAAAATAAAACTAATAAAATAAAATAAGCGTAGCTATAGAAGCTATAATAAAAAATAAAAAAAACTTCTCTTTTCGTGTAGAGATATAATTGAAAATGTTCTTCAATTTTCGTCTAGAAGTAATTAAACTTACTTTACGACTAACTCAGTCTTCCGTGACTATGAAAACTATAGAGTATTCAAAACGTAAGTAATATAATGACATGAAAATGCTAGATTTAGCCGTTTTAATAAAAAAATAAAAATATCCAAAGAAACCAGTGCGGAACATGTAGTATTTTTTAAGCCATATAATATAGTCGGAAGTTATGACGCAGTACCATTCATTGTACGATGCGATTAAGGTTCACATAAATAATTATCAACCACAAAATAGTCGAGAATTAACCAGTAATATAAAGAAAAAGTTAACAATAAGTCGTGCGGTATCATTTTCAATGTGTTGGCTAATTGCTTAATGACATCGTTCGTTAATAAACAATACGCTGGGCCAATAATAAACAGGAGTGTTAAAATGATTATAATTTCTATCACAATCGGCGCTTGTTCTTTATACCGCCGATAGAATCCGTTGTGAATACAAAAGCAGCGATATTATCGGACGTACCCGTTGTAAGGTAGCGCAGAGCTAGGAAGGAGTAAGGAGGGCATTCGTACTGAGATTTCCTTAAATATTATCACATTAATGTATTTGTATAGTGCATTATAATATGAAAATCGAATATCAAATGCCGCAGTTATTTAAAAAAATGAAAATAAGTAAAACAACAAAATGAAAATAATCAAGCATATAGAAGTTATATATATTTTATTGCTTAGATGGGTGGACGAGCTCACAGCCCACCTAGTGTTAAGTGGTAACTGAAGCCCATAGACATCTACAACGCAAATGCACCCACCTTGAGATATAAGTTCTAAGTTCTCAGTATAGTTACATGAAAGCACGAGCTAACGAGTGCGTTATATGTCCGTTTAAATATATGCATATATAGATAATAAGCAACCAGGCAAAAAGGAAACCATCAAATGAATCGTTCATTACATCAATGTTTGCCCGATGTGGGATTCGAACCCACGACCCTCGGCGCAACAGCCAGGACTGCTAACTACTGCGCCACCGACTCGCTCAAAAATGTATTTATTATTTTCAGGTGAGTATTTGATCGATAACACCTTATTTAATAATCAGTTGCATCTTCGATTACGATTGACCACAAGTGCTAAAAAAAAAACATACGAACTAAAATCTCTTCAAAGAACACTTCGCGAAACCTTCCCTAGATGTCGGCAATGAAAAATCGAATCGTGCTTTTAAACAACACTAGAGGTCCCGTAGTAGTCGAAATTCGACTATAATTAATTGGAATTGTAAGTTTGTACAGTATTATGATTGTATTTTATACTTCTATAATCACAAATTTCGCCAAGGCTACACTATAAAAAAATATTAATAAAGACAAACAATATTTAATCTATTCTCAATTTGACCACAGCCGTCAAGAACAAAAGTTTGACAAATAAATAGTATGCATGCGTGTGTGCGTCAAATACATGGTATGTAGGGTGTGTAATGTTTTCTTTATCGATTTAATGCATCTTTTATGCATTATTTTAAAAAAATATTAGCATTTTGCACTTCTTCTCTATATTCTCTATAAGTGTGGAAAATTTCATACTCCTCCGTCCGCGCAATTTTCGTAAAAAGGGATACAAAGTTTTTGCTTCACGTATTTAATATATAGATAACGCGGCTGTTACTTTTAGTTGTTTTAACGTCTTATCTGCATCGTATTTGAATTTGAAACGGATTTCTCTTCCGCGTCGCCGATTCGTTTCCGAGATAAGATAAAAGGATTTACGTATAATAAAATATCGGTAACACAGTGCACAAAGAGAGCACTTGTCCATTAAAATTTATGGCTTTCTCGATCTTTATGGATACGAGTTTGCACGACCGTCCGCTGCTTTCCTTGCTAAATGAATAATTTAATAATTAATTTCCATATATTACGTACGTTTATGTATTAAAAATAGTGAAGAAGTGCTGTTTTGTTGTATTTTAAGATTTTTCGTAATAGTAGACTATGGACATATTATATAATTCAATTATCTAAAAATTTCAAAATTATAGATATTTTTGGTAATAAATTATTTCTAAAAAAATTTATATGAACACATATATTATGAACTAAACTCATTTTAGTTTAATAAAAAAATAATTGCAATTTTTCACTAATCTACCTATATATATATAAAAATGAATTGCTGTTCGTTAATCTCGCTAAAACTCGAGAACGGCTGGACCGATTTGGCTAATTTTGGTCTTGAATTATTTGTGGAAGTCCAGAGAAGGTTTAAAAGGTAGATAAATATGAAAATGCTCGGGATTCAATAAGAATAACAATTTTGTTTTTCCTTTGATGTGTCCCCCGTTGGACGGATTCCTTTTGTTTGTTTTAAGTTTATTTTATACAAAAGTTTATGTCTTTTGTTCATCGATTAAGGCACTACGAAGTCTGCCGGGTCAGCTAGTACTTAATAGATCAAGCGAATTCCATAGGCAATTTCAGATGCGTCTTCTGTTATAATAAGTTTCAAGTATTAAAAACGAAATTTTAGGTACCTACTCGTCATTTCTTAAAACAATACCACGCAAATCTTTATAGTAAAATAAATAAATAATAATATTATAAATAGGAAAGATTTGTTTGTTTGTTTGTTTCGAATAGGCTCCGAAACTACTGGACCGATTTGAAAAATTCTTTTTCCATTAGAAGCCGACATTGTCGTCCCTGATGAACATAGGCTACTTTTTTTATTTTATTTTTATTTTATTTTTTTGGTTTCATGTGTGTTTTAATGTTTCCGAAGCGAAGCGAGGGCGGGTCGCTAGTAGTAAAATATGTAGAATATTCATGATGCGAACGAGATTTATCAAGTCGTTTAAGCGGAGTCGTGGCCATTCGTGGTATACTGGTGAAACGAGAGCGGTGTTAACGATTTTAGTATAATAATATAAACTGGAAACTGCTGTGTGTTGTAGATACATGTCACGACATCGGAACTTTATTTAGTATACAAAATGACAAGGCTTGTTCAAAAAAGACAAAGAATTATAAGTCTTATTAATGTTAAATAGTGGTCGCCCAGTAGACGAAAGTCGACCATAATTATGATTGTATTTTCAACGCCAAAACTACACTGTAGAAAAATATTAATAAAGACAAACAATATTTAATCTATTCCCAGTTTGACCCCAGACGTCAAGAACAAAAGTTTGACAATAAATAAATAGTATGTATGCGTGTTTGCGTCAAATACATGGTAGTGTGTGTAATGTTTTCTTTATTGATTTAATGTATATTTTATGCATTATTTAAAAAAAATATTAGCATTGTGCACTTCTTCTCTATATTCTCTTTAAGTGTGGAAAATTTCATACTCCTCCGTCCGCGCAATTTCCGTTAAAAGGGGTACAAAGTTTTTGCTTCACGTATTAATATATAGATAAGGTTCTATTGTCAAAGAATTTGCCTTAATAATCGCAGATTTCGCTAAGGCTACTGACAAATAATATTAAAGACAAATAATATTAATCTATGTATTCTCTATTTGACCACAGACTATAACAATAAACAAAAGAGTATGAATGCGTGTGTGTGTGTCACACATCATGGTGTGTGTAATGCTTTTTTTATGGATTTAATGTAAATTTTATTCATAATTTAAAAAAAAATTGCATTCTGCACTTCTTCTCTATATTCTGTATAAGTGTGGGAAATTTCATACTCTTCCGTCTACAATTTTCGCAAAATGTGTTACATAGTTTTTGCTTCACGCATTAGTATATAGATAAATTAAAACTTAATATATATTACATATAATCTCAAAACACAAAAAATGTTTGCGTTGTGCCTACGAACTCCGAAAATTATTTAACATCACATAGGTTATTAGTTGCATCTCTATTAGTTGTACACTTCTAATGAAGGCAAAAAAACATACCTACTAATTTTCTATGCAGTCTATAATATATGTAACGTGTGACCTGCGTTACAATATGAATTATTAGAAGAGCTTGTTTAAAATAAAGTAAGGTAAGATTTGATACAATTTTGTTTTAAAGGCTTAAGTTTTATTACGATCTATTCATGACTAGCCAACCCGGCACACTTCGTATTGCCTCAATCGATAAATAAAAAACCTAAACTTTTGTATAAAATAAACTTAAAACAAACCAAAGGAATCCGTCCGACGGGGGACACATCAAAGGAAAAACAAAATTGTTATATTTATTTATTTCCGAGCATTTTCATATTTATGTACCTTTTAAACCTTCTCTGGACTTCCACAAATAATTAAGGACCAAATTTAGAAAAATTTTAATTTAGGAAAAATTTGCTAAATCGATAGAGTTTTAGCGAGACTAACGAACAGCAATTCATTTTTATATATATAAATTTTCTTGACAAATCAAAGTACTTATAGTTTTTTTTTTATGTTTAAATAGGTCATATTCTATTTATACACATGTGTAAATACCACAGGGCATGTTCGGTAAGTCGTCAAGGAGTGCTCTACTGTCACGGGCCACTGAGTAACTTGCGTCACCAATGCTTCGACAAGACGTAATCTGGTGATAAATCACACGGCTTCTGGATTGGAATGAGATCATTGGCTCAAATCTATTCTAAATCAGTGACATTCCTAATTGCGAGATCGCGCGCGGAATTATCTTTGGATACAGATGTTTTTATTTTACGCGGATTTGAAATGGTGCATATATGTACATAGATATTTTTAGTACATAGTAGTTTAAATCATGACGTACCAATAGCTCATTTTCTGCCGTGAAGCAGTAATGCGTTTCGGCTTGAACTGTGGGGCAGCCGTTGTGACTATACTGAGACCTTAGAACTTATATCTAAAGGTGGGTGGCGCGTTTACGTTGTAGATGTCTATGGGCTCCAGTAACCGCTTAACATCATATGGGCTGTGAGCTCGTCCACCCATCTAAGCAATAAAAAAACCCCATCTAATTTTCTACTCCTTGCATCGTGTTTCTCAGGGCTTAAAGGGTCGTGACCTTTACGGAGCACTATGTTCGGACTATGTTCCTCCATTATTAACTGTCCTCTGCGCAGAGGATAGCGACATTGATGCTGGAGTACAATCGTTTCCTTCCACTTTGCCGGTGAAGAGTACCTAGTTTTTCGAGATTGTCACCCTTCTTCAGTTTTTTTCTAATTTTCTATTTTACTCATTGTTAAAAGAAATCGGATCTTTTGGTTTTCTTAAAATATCACTTTATGAAAATAAATATTTTTAAGTACATAATATGTAGATAATTACTTGTTCTGATTAACCGACTGATTTATTAGCATAGAAACATAAGTCGTTGAAGCTTGAAACTTGAAATTTTATTGTTTGATTCCTACTTATATTCCAAGCATCAACTAAAAATGATTAAAGTACGGGATGAATGGTTGTAAGAAAGCCAGCCTTTTTTAAAGTGAGAAGCATGATATTTCATATACGTTCTGGTTGTAAACAAATGTGGTACTTTTTTCCATGTTTTTTTTTTCTACGCTTAATCCTCATGGGAATGAATTAAAGTTTGAAAACTTATGTAATACTTCCTTACTTTTGAAATAATAACGAACCAAATATTCAATATTCAGTGCACGAAATACACATGCCCCTAATAAATGTCCTTACAAATGCGGCTACAACTACAGAGTGGCACTATCGTAGTCATTCCTGTTATGAAATTGAAGTTGATTGTGTTTTGGTAAAAATGATTAGCAAGATAATTTATCGATGCGTTTTCATTTAAATGAATAAACAATCCAAATTTAATTTTTCTTCCTTTTATCACAGCAGTTGGATTGGATTTTATGCCGAGTAGCTTTTAATTAAAGATCCGATAAAAAATAGCAATATATTTAATATAAATCTACTAACTGTACCCCTCCGCTTCGCTGGGCATTTAAAATTAACATTATTATTTCTCACCCCCACAAAGATTCTCATCATTAACGCCCTCGCAACTGGTGTAGGAAGTCCAACACTCATATAAATATTAGCCTATCCATTAAGTACATGTATTTTCTACACGGATACCAAGTTTCAAGTCAATCGGATGCATGGTTCAGTAGTTATAACGGAACATCCGTAAAAACCACTGTAGATTTATATTATAAGTATCGATGTAGAAACAAATTATTTTTTAACGTCACCAGTAAGTGGCATAATAGAAATTGTACTTTTTTTCAGCCCACACACGTCCACTGCTTGACATAGGCCTCCCCCAAGGTTCGCCACAAGAACCGGTCTCAATAACAATACCAGAAGTTGTAGGTCCATTATTATTTTTGTATCTCGTCTACCGTCGCGTTTATGTCTAGACTAACGTTTGCAGTGCTGCTTACAGTATTTATCTGATGTTTATCGACATAAATCGTTTAACAGGGACAGGTTCAAGTTCAGATATTTAGTTCAAAGGTAAACGGACTGAGGCGCCGTATCCGCATCGTAAAATATTATGTCTATAATCTTTGCTACAGGTTTGCTGTAAGGATGCTTGTGCTAGCATTTCGCTATTTGTGTTTAAGTAATATTATTTTACTAGCTTACAGTTTTATAAATTTAAAATCGACGAAGCATGCTTACAACAAAGTAAGGATGCTTTTATAACAGATCTAACGACTTAAGTTGCTATGTTTGTATAGTAAGACATAGACAAAAAACATGTGTGGTGTTGTGGGACACCGGATAGGAACGAAGTTCCTTAATATAAAAATATTAATTTTAAGTTCTATTCGAGGTATAAAGAATATAATTATTCGGGTATACAATATACATTTTTTATATATAGTCGCAAGGGTCAACCACTCCGCAGTGCAATGGAGCAGTCTCGTCATGGGGACATCTGTTGATAACAAACTAAATAGAAAAAAATCTTACGTTACGGACGTTTTTTCCCGGTTAGGGTACCCCTCCGCATCGTCCCATAAGGAACTTCGTTCCAAAAAACAGAATGCCACAAAACTTATTCGTCGAGTAGAAAAATTGTTTTGAGAACAAACAAACAAAAGTTTATTTGTATCAATCAATAGCTGTAAGAGACGATACTAAGTCCGGCCTGCGAAGCACAGATTAAATAATAGTTACTAGACCACACACGGTCGAGTAATGCGAGAACAGTGGTTTTATTTTAGTACTAACCGTATTATGGACGCCCGGTAAATCAGTACAAACAGTACCGTTACGAATCCGGGCTACTTCACTTCACTAATTAACGATGCTTGACTTTCTATTTGCAGTTCACTTTTCAAAGATAACGGGGTATGAATCCTTACTGAACAAAACGGAATTTAAAATGGTTAAAGCCTTACGAAGACTTTTTTTTTGCTTCTTGCTTTGATGGTGGACGAGCTGACAGCCCACCTGGTGTTAAGTGGTTATCGGAGCCCATAGACATCTACAACGTAAATGCGCCACCCACCTTGAGATATAAGTTATAAGGTTTCACTATAGTTACAGTTTTGGTAGGCAGCGGCTTGGCTCTGCCCTTGGCATTGCTGAAGTCCATGGGCGACGGTAACCACTCACCATCAGGTGGGCCGTATGCTCGTCTGCCTGCAAAGGCAATAAAAAAAAAAATACAACGGCTGCCCCACCCTTCAAGCCGAAACACATTACTGCTTCACGACAGAAATAGGCGGGGTGGTAGTACCTACTCGTGCGGACTCATAGGAGGTCCTACCACCACTAAGTTAAATCATATTTATGTTAATTGTAATTCAAAGTATGTTTTTTTTTAATTAAAAAATGCGTAAGTGAGGTGGACGAACTCACGAGTGTCACGCACTTTGAGATATAAAATCGAAAACCCAATGGAATTTTGAAACGGCTACCCCAGTTTTCAAACCGGCACGCATGATTTTGTTGTTTAATTTTTATTTTATTATAACAACATTTAAATATAGATTTTTAATACGAAATTAACGAACATATGCTAATTTATTCGATTATCTGTATTTGAACAAATATTCTGTCCATCGCATAGCAATAAAAAACAAGCTTACATAAACAATTTCTAATTGGAAACAACATTAAATTCTCAGGCTAATTTTCATAAGTTACTACAAATAGTAATGCTAAGGGCAATATAATTAAGTTTTCAGAGAAACTTTATTATGTCAATGCCAAAGAGGACAGAGCTGTTTTAATGTAGCATATAAACGGAATCTCAATAGTTCGTTCGAGGTCGTAAAAAATGTAACAATCGTAAAACGCCTTCCTAACATTAATACGTTACAAAATTTAATTTGAAACGTAACTCGAGGGCTAGTGTTTGTTCTAACAAAACCACATACGATCAAATTAGAATTTATTTCACCGCGGCACAAAAGGTTTTAATTATACTAATTGGATTAAGTACTTAGAAGAATTTACGAGTTTAAAATGCAAATAATGTTCGAATGTTTTCACCCGCACGTATGTCCGAGTTCTAAGCTTGATTATTAATTTGTTTACTGAATAGATAAACGAGGTCTTTGTGTAAATGGCCGTTATATTAATTGAAGTAATTCGTCTCAATCGTTCGTTTAAAATTGGGGTTATTCCGTGGTTGCGTTCGAGCGTGCAATTCCCTTTTATGGTTTATGTTTTGGGGGTCTACATATGAATAACGATATAACAAGTAATTCATGTGAAATTGGAGCATTGTACACGAATTATTGTTACCTATTTGAAAATCACATTACTATAATAATTATCTAATAAATTCACAACAATTAGATTGTACCTATATTATCCATTTCACCATGTTCCCTATTGCCTGATGAGCAATTTTAAATAGCAATAAAAACAAATTAGGCAAGCACACAATTGTATACAAAACTGTTTCTGTTGAAATGTTTTTCCACTTTTTACGCCAACGGAACCCGCAAATACATTTTATAGGCACACGCGTATACTTTTTTATGACCAAGCGCTAAATGGACCACTTAATTTTTTTATTTGCACACCACAAAGTGATTGTGAAGTTCAATGATTTAGCGGTAGCTATGATGCAACTATACGTGACATCACGTCAATCATTGCTGGCGAATATCGGTTTTCTACCCCGACAATCGTAATAGAAAAGTCAACTTTGGTGTGGGTTGTATGTGATTGATTAGAATTATTGTACCTTTTTTCAGCTTCTCCTTGACGTGTAGGTGAGCTAACGGGACTCAACCCGGGAGTGTGGCTAACACTGGCCCTAGCAAGAGCAGTGCTTCGAAGAATCTTCCACCGGATCGGAAACGCGACCCTCCGAGAAGATCCGGCGAGAAACTCAGTGGGCTATTGTACCATAGTTGTTGGCATTTTAAGGTAGTTTTTATAGAATAGATAGATACTTTAACTAATTAATAAATACTGAGAATCGAGTCTGATAAAGTATTTTTTTAGGATGGAAACTTGAATTATAAAAGAAAGCGTTGTGTATTAAAATTACTTATTCATTAAGGTTACACTTTCTAATATATAGAGTACAAATTTTACAGTAGAAAACGCCTTGGCTGTGCCCCTGGCATTGCTGATGACCATAAGTGACGGTCACTACCATAGATAATACAAATAAATTAGTTATAGATAAGCTACTCAAGCACTCAAATAAAATGTTTACGGGCATCGGTCACTAGATGGCTACGCTTCGATTAGTTTCTCATTGTTTCTGTAGATGGAAGTAAGATATTATCTACCCTATATTTTATTTTTAATGAAGGATTTTGTAAATTTTCAGAAATCATAAATTGATAGAATTTAATCAATTTGTCTATACCAAATAAAGACTTGTATGATTTTTAATTTGTTTATTTACTGTGTTTAGTTATACAATAATTAAATATTTTAACTTTAACAACATATAAGCTTAGGGGCATCCACTACAAGATGTCGCTAGTGTCCATACAAAAAAATATGTCTTATATTATCGCAGTTTCAGGGCCCTGGTGTCTACTTACCATCAGGTACTGACCGTATACTCATTTGCCTACAAGGGCATAAACAAAGTTGCACTTATTTGTTTTCCTACCTAAGCTGAGAGCCTTGAGAGGCTATTTCAGCGTAACCGTAACTATACACGCGAGCAAAAGTTTGGAATCACTTACTTGAAAATGGTACCGCGCGATATTGCTTATAAAAAAAAACTTTAATTATCATAAAAATGACATCATTTTAAAGGTTCAACTCTTAACTTTAAACTGATACTGAATTCATTAAAATCAAGTCAGTATTTAAGAAGCTATCCCGGATTAAGTGAAGGAGGTAGGAAAACAAGGAAATATGAAAAAATAATGAATGAATAAAACAACAAAAATTAATTCATATTTTTTTTATTTAGCCTTCAAATTATGTATCAGTACTTGGTGTTCCCTCCCCTCGCCCCAATAACTGCTCGAAGACGATTCTTCATAGACCTGATCAACTTCTGAATTGATTTTTGTGGGATACCTTCCCACTTCTCAATCAACGCCGATTTCAGCTCATTCAGACATGAAAGAGCAGGAGTTCTGAAACGAACCTTCCTCTTCAGTTCATCCCACACGTGCTCAATGGGATTCAAGTCCAAGCTGAGCGCTGGCCAGTCCGATGTGGCGATACCGACTTCTTCGAGGTATTCAGTTGTTACACGGGCAGTGTGACAACGAGCTTTATCGTGGATAAGGAGCAAGGCATCACCGCTATATCCCGCATAGGGAACGACATGTTCCAGCAGAATATCGGAAATGTACCGGTCCGAAGTTAGACCGCTGCCTTGTCCCCCGCCAGGCACGCAAACAAGCTCGGTTTTACCGTCGAATGAAATGCCGGCCCACATCCTACAAGAGCCGCCCCCTAAGCCATTGTTTCAGCGAAACAGCACTGCGCAAATCACTCCCCAGGCCGCCTGTAGACCCAACCTCTTCGGTCGCTACCGTGCAAACACATCCTGCTCTCGTCGGAAAACAGGACTTGCCTGCATTGCTCAACCTCCCAATCAAGATGGGTGCGAGCAAATTGAAGGCGTGCTTTTCGGGGAGCTGCCGTGAGTTTTGGGCCTGTGGCAGGCCTTTTTGGAGTCAAATTCGCTTGCTTGAGTCGTCGACAAACTGTCCACTCGCTGGCTGCTACCCCACGAACATCTTGGAGCTCTTATTGGACGTCGACACCAGGTTAATGCCGATTTCAGAGAGAGGTTGACACGATAAAACGGTCATCCCTCTCTGATGTGCACCGGCGCCGTCCAGATCTTGGTCTCGAGATAAAGCCACCAGTCTCCCGAAAGCGCTTGTAAGCTTTCGAAACCTAGAACTGGCTTATGTGGAGTCGACGAGCGACAATCCACTGGTTGAACCCTTCTTGCAATAGGGCTACCATTTGTGCTGCTTCTGTAGGTGTTGTCTCCATTGTCGTACAAGTTAAAGGGTTAAAATTAGCGGAGATGTATACCGGTCAACGTGTGAAAGTCGAGTGATAAGGAAATCCGATATTAGGTGCTTTTACAGGAGTCAATAGGTCGCAACTCGCGACGTATCAAACAATTAAAACACGTCTTTTTCGTTATTCCTTCACTTAATCCGGGATAGCTTCTTAAATACTGGCTTGAGTTTAATGAATTCAGTATCAGTTTAAAGTTAAAAGTTAAACCTTTAAAATGATGTCATTTTTATGATTATTAAAAAAATATTTAGTACACAAGATCGCGCGGAACCAATTTCAAGTAAGTGATTCCAAACTTTTGCTCGCGAGTGTAGTAGGTGAGGTGATTCTGTCCGCAGGATCGGGAATGTTGCACTCATATTAAGAGCTCTAGCTAAGATAGATCTGGGTCGGTTGTCAAAAGACAAAGCCATACACATCCATAAAGCAACGGTGCAATTCTGATAAACATCCGCACACTCCAACGCTCTCTACCATAACTTACAAAAAATAACATCAAGCCACTTATAAGAGCTTAAGAGATAAAATCATGCTTATTCTCGTGATAAGTAATTTGATGTTCTGTAAGGTTATCCACAGCCTCGCAGATATGCGAGTTAAAATACAACGTTTAATTAAAATGTTATTAAAGACTATGTGCATTGAGTACATTTTTGAAATAGGTGAAAAATCACATGGCGTGCTTAAAAAATGACGTCATTATACGGCGTTTTGTTTATAAAGAAATTACTTTTTTTTTTTATTGCTTAGATGGATGGACGAGCTCACAGCCCACCTGGTGTTAAGTGGTTACTGGAGCCCATAGACATCTACAACGTAGATGCGCCACCCACCTCGAGATATAAGTTCTAAGATCTCAGTATAGTTACAACGGCTACCCCCACCCTTCGAACCGAAACGCATTACTGCTTCAGGGCGGAAATAGGCGGGGTGGTGGTGCCTACCCGTGCGGACTCCCAAGAGGTCCTACCACCAGTGATAAAATGACTGTAACATCCTTATTTTTGAACAGATTTCAAATTTGTTTTATCGAATGCTTCATTACCTATTATTTTAATTATCAGCATGGAATTTCTATCTATAAATAACAGCATCAATGAACTACATATGTATTAATAGCTAGAGTGTATCGTGAAACTAGTTCTCTTAGAGTTTGCCGTTTATTTTAATAGGGCTGTAGTTGTATTTCACAGATTGATACTATTCCACTTAATCGGCTGACCTAGTCTATTCGACAAAGAAAACTAAGCAACGAGAAATGAATGCAAAGCAAAGAGGAAATCAAATACGTACGATGATGAAATGTTTCCATTACAAATAACAACAAAAATTACAAATAGTAATAAAATCACATCTTAAGGTATAAATTTATAATTTTTTTCATTATTCATCTTTAAATCGGATATTCACGAACGCTTATACACATTTAAGTGTAATAGCTAAAATATATAAATATGTATGTTTTAGGATTTTTCGTAAGTCCAATAAGATTAGATTACTTAATCAAATCATTGATTATATATTTCACTTGCTAATTAATCTTTAATTATTACGTATTTTCACCGTTTAATTGTATGAGAATAATTGCCGTCACTGATACTTCTTAATATTAGTACTGAAATCAATGATTAAAATGACATAAAACCTATTTACAAGTAGCTAGTTGTTCTAGAAGGTTAGTAAGAAAACAGTACGTTTACAGAAAAAAAAAGGGTGCGTGTAAGTACTTATGTACGCGCGTAAGAAGTTATACTTTATTTTTATTAAAATTATTTCTTTTTTTTATTTAAATTTTAATCAATTTGAAAAAAAATCGATTAAACGACATCCTCAAACACGCACATTGGACATCCCTTTTCTTGACATCGTATAAATTCGGTGATTCTCGATACGGTTCGGAAAGTTCACCTACGGCTATATTCAGATTCGCCAAGTTACGTCGGTCGTATTGTAATGAGCGATTTAGTGGGCAACTTCATTCTGTTAATTTTGTGTCACGGTGCGCGCGCATCGTAAAATTTCACTCTCATCAATTTTTCATAACGCGCCTAAAGAAGTAAGTATAACTTCAAAAAATTATACAAATTATATTTTATTTTATACTAGTCAAACTCGTGCCGCTTCACCAGTTAATCTTTGATTGGACTTTGAGTTGATCGCTACCAAATTTGAAAAGATCACCTGCTAAGCCAATCTTTAATCTCCTGTAAATTTCACCAAAGTGATCTAGTCGCTTGGGAGTAGAGAATACACACATCGCCTTAAGTAGATAAAATTGGATCAGCAATTGTCTTAATCTCAGCTGTCACCCAGCTCAAAATCTAAAGAATACCAATATTTAGCAGCAGTGAAGGTATTAAACATAATTAATAATTTCATAACTGAAAACTTCTTAATATAATATAACAATAAATATTATATAACATATAAAATATAAATAAACACTTTCAAATATAATATATTTTTCATTATAATCGACTGACAATGGCTTAAGTAAATGTTTGATTTAAGTTTCTTGTTAATAGTGCCAGCCCTGGTAACTCTTAAACTACAGATGTAATCAAGTGTATTCACGCCACTGCATTTGAACTTGTACAGATACATCCTGGTTTGGTTATTGGTACAATGCTCGTTCATCGTGATTATGTTAAGTGCTCAAAAAGAAATTAATTTTCGATTTAACCAAGGAATAAATCCTTTTACCGTTGCAAACCATTCAGAGAATCATTAATTACTCATAATAATAATCATAATTAGTCATATATTTATTAATACGTGAAGCAAAAACTTTGTATCCCTTTTTACGAAAATTGCGCATACGGAGGAGTATGAAATTTTCCACACTTATAGAGAATATAGAGAAGAAGTGCACAATGCTAATATTTTTTTAAAATAATGCATAAAAGATACATTAAATCAATAAAGAAAACATTACACACACTACATACCAAGTATTTGACACACACACGCATGCTTACTATTTAATGTCAAACTTTTGTTCTTGACGTCTGTGTCAAATCGAGATTAAATATTGTTTGTCTTTGTTAATATTTTTTATAGTGTAGTCTTGGCGATATTTGTAATTATAGAAGTATAAAATACAATCATAATAGTGTACAAACTTACAATTCCAATTAATTATAGTCGAATTTCGACTACTGCGGGACCTCTAGTAACAATAAAAGGGCGTATCCAAAATTGCGCGTCTGTGGTCTTGATAGCTTAAAACCTTCTTTGCTGGACCTCATCCTATCATGCTTACCATAAAAATGATATGTCGTCTTCTGGTAGTAGGACCTCTTGTGAGTCCGCGCGGGTAGGTACCACCTCCCTGCCTATTTCTGCCGTGAAGCAGTAATGCGTTTCGGTTTGAAGGGTGGGGCAGCCGTTGTAACTATACCGAGACTTTAGAACTTATATCTCAAGGTGGGTGGCGCATTTACGTTGTAGATGTCCAAAATGTAATTGCGTAAGATAATCTGAATTGGTACCATCCAACTTGCTGTAATGAAGATCGCCGACATGATCTAGGAGAGTAAGCTGAGATGATAATAATATGGTCACGTAAAAAGGAGGCCACCTGACTACCTCGGAAAATTGGCACTGCTGCTCGACCTCTCTGGTCGGAAACCTAGAGGAAGACCCAAGACAAGGTGGAAAGATTTATTGCAGAAGGACAAAAGGGAGTGCAATGTTGCTGAAATATGGGATTAATAACAAGGAAGAGAGAGAGAGAGAGAGAAAATCTCAATTGGTCCTAATTTAATCAACAAGATTGCACCTAAACAAATACATAAATAATCCATTTAAAAATACTTGTGAAACTTTTACATCAACAAATTGAGAAGAGAAATAATAATATATGTATAAGATATGATTATGATACTTTAAAAAAAAAACATTTAGTATCATTGTTCTTTAGTTTCTATGGTACGTGCTAAAACATTTCTAAAGTGAAAGAATCGTTACTATAATACCAAATCCAATATCAAAGTTGATCGGGAATATCAATGAACAAGTCATAAATGCATTGAATTTAAATCAGAGATCATCGCCATCGTCGTATATTTAATAGCATTGTGTGGCGCCACAGTTTTCTGCACAATCCATTTAATAGTTACATTACTTCACGTCTTTATAAAACATAATCTTCTTAATATTAAATACATTAAAATATACTGGCTAAATCAGTTTTGTATGAAATCTTAAACCTAATTCAACCTCATCGCATCAAAAACCATTATATAATTGCACCAAGCCCTAAAATATATATCAATGCAGTTGAGATAGCAACTTCTTATTTCGAGATTGGCTCTAGTATTTATTCACTTCACAGGTATATGAGTTTGATTAGTGAAGTAAATCGATCGTGAGCTTTTCCATTGACCCTTTTGAGTAACGCTAACCATCTTGAGACATGAGGTCGAAGCCTCAATCCAATTACATAATGTTAATACCACCCTTCAAACCACAAACATCATTCAAAAAGTGGGGTGCGAATACCAATCGAAGCTATGTATTCAAAAGGAAAATATGAGCGTGATACTAAAATATCTTCAGGCGCCGCCGTAGAGGCGCGAAAATAATTTCGCAAAATTTATGTCTCGGTCACGTACAGACAAGAATTTAACCAACACAGATCTAATATAGCTTAGAAATGGAATAATATAAATAATGTAAAGATCCTTTTTCTGATAACGTAGTAATCAAAGTGGAGGTATTTGCGCCCAATATGTACGTACCTTGCCACGGTTTTGATGTAAGAGCAAACTTGAAGTTTTGTACATAAATCAAACCTGGCTATAAAAACGTACATGTAACTTGAATAGGCGATGGTAGTGACCCATTAAGAGAGAGATATAGATAGATCAAGATAAGAATTAATGGGGATAGTAGTAAAAGTCTGAAGATAGGATTGTGCTATGAAAGGTGAAATCATTTATTTCAAACCTATATAATTGTATGGGCTATATCATATTTATTAGTCTTACACATTTTACGAATCTAATCCTAGAGATCCTTATTATGGAAATTGAACAAAAATTAATAAATCTGGACATGTCAGTGCTTTCATAGTTCTGAGTTTGTATCGTGGAATGAACACGGTCGTACCCCAGTTCTGATAATTAAGAAGCGTCTCATAACTCAAGCACATCGTACGACGGGGCTATGAACATAAAACGATTGACCCTAAAATATACAGGATGAGATGAATCATAATATTATTATGTACAAAAATAAAAAAAATGTTTATCAAATTTGTTTATTTCGCTTCCGTTAATCCTAACCGTATATTAAGTATGGAGCAGTTTATTGAGGATATCGCTGTGGATCGAGCTTGTTGGCAGACTGTTATGAACAGAAAAGTGGAGAATGAAGTTAAGATCAAAAATATAAACAATGCAAGAAGTAGAAAGTGGTCATTTTACAAAAAAATAGTTGAAAACCATAACAAAGTTGTGAGTGATTACCGGTTAAGAAATGCATGTTATGCAGCATTTTCTGGAAAAAATACAAAAGTCACATACCATCAAACTAGCTATTGCAAAGGAAAACTTTGTTTCATGTTATTTCCAAATTTAGCAAATAATACTCCAAAATGACTTCAGCGAAAAGGGATCGGCTATATTATATCAACTGCTCCTCTACTATCACTTTGAAAAGTAGGATTTCCTTCGTTCGAGATTTCAAATTAAAATTGACAACGGTGTCCCAAGTTACAAGGTGTGAAATTGTAGTTTTCACAAAATTACAATAATATGATTCTGCATTGCAAAAACTATAATTTCATTATATATAAATATAACTTTAGTGGTTAGTAAAAACACAATTAAGAAAAACTATTAGTATTAATTACCTACGACTAATTGATTTGCCAATTTTGCCTAAAGTAAAAAGCGAGATGCTTATTTGAAATACTGAAATGAAATGTTTATTAACATAAGTACTGGCGTATACTCAAAGCTTTTTAACTAAATTCATTTACTATATAAATGACTAACATTGAGTGGCATTTCAATGAAGTTTATTAAATAATTATATGGTTCACTCTTTCAATGGTTCTTCCTTCCTTAGTCCATTTAGAATTGAGTGTATCTGAAAAATCGACACGATCTCCGAATGGCATTTCATTAAATGCCGAGACCATAGAATTACATCTATAGTCCATTAATAAGCCTCCTTTACGTGTGATTTGACGGTCATTACATTAATAATGCGAAGAAATTACTGTCTATTTACTAGCAAATTATGAGAAAACCTTGACAGCTTATATAAATAAATAAATATTTACTAACAATCACGCCACGTTAACTGGTCCCGTGCTAAGTTCGTAAAGAACTTGTGTTACAAGTACCAGATAACGGAAATAAATATAATATTTTTATTATACACATACATATATTTAATATACACCCATAACCCTGAAAAGACATTTATATTTATCATACAAATATCTTCCCTTGGCGGGATTCGAACCCGCGACCCCCTTGTGTAGTGACCATGTCACTTACCACTACACCAGACGGCCGTTAACTTATTTATATACTTTAATATCTTTTCATTGGACTTAAATGAGAAATACTTTGATTTTTGACCTTTTACTAATGAAAGCAAACTTGAGATGAACATTCTAGTGTACTGAAGTCTACTGAAATAGTCAAGCCACTGCTAACCATTAAGAGACATCTTCAAATCCTATATCCGTATATGAGCATGCAGTTTGATCCACTCTTAGTAAGATGATTTTTAATAGGTTATTCAGGAACAATTACCAACAAGGTAATTTTGCATATCTGAAAGTTACTCTATTAAAAGGAAAAAAAATATATTTGTCAATATCTGTGGCAATATGTTGCTGTTAAACAGTGCTCTAAAACATCACGTTTCATAACAAGTATGTTTTTAAAAGTTTGCCTTATAGTAAAATGTTGATGAGTGCTATTTATATAATAGCACTTAGTTTTACTTTGTGTTCTACATCGCGTGATTGGACCGTGAAATTAAAATTTAGTACTTGCGCCTTGCAAATCCTACGTTCGAAATATTTTAATGTCCGTTCATGTCTTTTTGTATTTCTTTACTACAGAACTTTTTTACAAAAGCTTTTTACTCGAGACCATTATGTATTGATGAATCTCACAAATAAAAAATCTAGCTTCAAATTTGTTACAAAGAACAATTGGAAATGTAGGAAATGTTTCTCATCAGATCTAACGTAGATCATGTCTTGTTGAAAATTATTGCGCATTTTTTTTTATTTATTTTTTTATTGCTTAGATGGGTAACCGAGCTCATAGCCTACCTGGTGTTAAGTGGTTACTGGAGCCCATAGACATCTACAACGTAATTGCCCCACCCACCTTGAGATACAAGTGCTAAAGTCTCAGTATAGTTACAACGGCTGCCACACCCTTCAAACCGAAACGCATTACTGCTTCACGGCAGAAATAGGCAGGGTGGTGGTACCTACCCGTGCGGACTCATAGGAGGTCCTACCACCACTAAGTTTAATCATATTTATGTTAATTGTAATTCAAATTATGTTTTTTTTTATTTATAAAAAAATGCGTAAGTGAGGTGGACGAACTCACGAGTATCACGCACTTTGAGATATAAAATCTAAAACCCAATTGAATTTTGAAACGGCTACCCCAGCTTTCAAACCGGCACGCATGATTTTGTTGTTTAATTTTTATTTTATTATAACAAGATTTAAATATAGTTTTTTTTTAAATATAGATTTTTTATAGATTTTTTACCTACCCGTGCGGACTCCCAAGAGGTCCTACCACCAGTAATAGCATCGTGTAGTTATAGAATATGTAGACCATGGATCTCGTAGGATTTTTGAGTAATTGTACTTCGACCGTATATTAATACATAGGTAGCCAAATAGTTTGATAAATGCTTCTTAGTACCAAACCATGTATCTATTGTATATAAAGCTGAAATTCGTATATACGAATATATTAAGTACGGATGTGTGTAGTGGGTACATTGTTGATACATTCCTTTAGCTTTAGGGGTCAAATGTCTGCATACTTGAAATTTTACTAACCATATACAAATACTTGGTACAAACCCAGCAAAGGAATTTAAGCCATGAATATAACAAGTTTATCTCGATGACTGAAAATAATATTTTTAAATACTACAAAGATAATTGGGTCTCCGTGAAATTTGATTTAGATTTTATAGCAATTTTGTTGTTAGATGAAATGTCTCTAATTGTACATTGAGAGAGAGTTGTAGGGAGAGAATGGTAAGAATATCACATCTCTCCATCAGTAAGTCTTGTCCGTTACTAGTTAATCATAAAACTACTGTTGTGTTACTTTTATTGCATTATTATTTATTGATTATTGATAAAACACGTACATGCTGCACTATCTTAAACATTACATCGCAGTAGAAGGTAAGATGTAAAATTAACATTACATGTCATTTTTCATATGACGTTTCTCGGGAAGTACTTAGCGATAGAGAGCGACTTAGCTGCACCTTTAGCATCACTGACCTTCTGAGCAACGGTAACTACTCACCATTTGGTAGCTTGTATGCTTGTCTGCCTACAAAGGCAGTTAAAAAAACTTGGCATTTCATAAATTAAACAGGTGTAGTTAAAGACAAAAAAATAAAAAGAAACCAACAACTTCAAAATAGAACAATACTCTGATATCAATTAAAAATGCCAATCAACTACTGCTAACTTCTTCGGAAGGAAGATGCCCTGCCACAACCGTAAAAACAATTAAACCGCAGCTATGTAACGCATACGAACAGCGAAGACACATCAATTAATCACTATTTTAAGCCTCGTCGTAAATTTATCTGTGTGTACCACAGTGACGAGCTGATTATCTGTTAAGAGCACACAACTTATCACGTGCCATTTAGAAATATAATGCTGGATTGTTGAACGGAGATGATCTTTATAAATGTCCAATATTTTAATCTATTGATATAACTAAAACTACTTTTAAAGGTATTAATCTCACGTTTTTTACTGTCATTAAATTTTATTTTCAATATTACATACACTTAACAGTTTTTTGTAGTCACGGAAGATTGAATTATGCGTTGCAGATGAAGTTTGCGAACTGAAAGTTTCTACTGAAAACCCCAAAATTGATAACGTTACTGACGCCATCCATGATGAGTCTCACATTGCACATTTTTAATCGGATGGGCATAATATCCTAACATCCTATTCAAATCGATTCTTGCGATTGTTTGCTGTAAAAAATACCGAATTAATTTACACATGCAATTACTGTGGGTTTTATTTTGTAAAATAATTACTAAATAGAGAGAGAAGGGATTAGAGAACGAAAAGAAAGAAAGAGAAAGGTATTATACACTACTCGCTTGTGTATGCAACTGTCGCGCCTGCGCACGTCTCATTTAACGGTTTTATTCCACGCACTTTTTTCCACGGATTTTTTCCACGCACTTTTTTCCACGGATTTTTTCTTACGGTTTTACTATCACATTTTTTTCAATTCGGTCGCGCAGCAAAATCCCTATCCCCTCCAAGCCTGCCGTAAGGAACTTCGTTCCAATATTAATATAATTGTAAGTCTCATATTGATTTCACAATGTATTTGCTCTATCGATATGAAATTTCATGTTTTGACCCCGGTATCTACAATGTACTCACATTTCTCAGACGAGTATATTGCGGCTCTTATCCATTAGACCACAAACACAAACGATACATGATAACTTCGAATATAAATTCTGGACCCCGAAATACTCCTGTCTGTCAAAGACACAATACATTCACTAAGATTAAGTAAAGAAATATATTAATTTGCCATTTCTACTCTGAAAGTCAACACTGAGAAAAGTTTTCCTTATAAATAGGGGAAAGTGGGGGAAATGCGAACGCTGGGTAATGCCGAATTCAATGGTTCTAATATGTTAGAAAGATATATCCTAATTTTATTTGCCGCCATTTTGGAGATCACGCCACCACTGATGCCAGTCGATAACACGGGAGACGCGGACGCGCGTACTTAAAATGGTATGCATTTTTCAATATTTTGTATGTTTTAGATGTATTTTTTTGGTAAATTCAAGTTGATGTAACTTTATTTCTATCTACAATAATAATTCATTGTTACTAATCATTGATTTTCAAAGAATATAAGCTCACTTTTTTTTCCATTGAGCTGTCTCAAAAACCATTCATGTGTCATTAAAGAACGTTACTTAATTAAATTAATAGTAGAAACAAAACATTTTCAAGAATATAACAAAGCCTATAAATTACTCTTGAAACTTTTTGTCAGACACGAAATGATCTAATTCGACTAATTATTTTGTGTTAAACAAGTAACTCAATCGACGCATTCCTAATAATCCTTCTACCTAAATCTTTCAAGCGTCAAATCAAATTAACGCAAATGAGAACAATATAAATGACGCTTCAAAATATCTGATACTCGTAATTAGTAGACCAAAAAATCTCAATCAGGATGTACCGTAACCTATATTTGACGCCAGTGATCCATATCGTCGCGCCTCTGTTGCGACAACTGAACAAAGCAATACTGTATCTTTGTTGCATTAACACAGAACTAACAAATACTTAGTACAAGAATTCAGATTTTGTAAGATTGAAATGCGCTACGTCACATCAAAATAAATATATTGGTTAAATACAGGGTGTTTTTTTAAAGTATGTGTAGTGAAAATTTGGTGTGAAAAAATTAAGTTGATCAATCTATTCTGTATCTGTTACTGCAAAATTCAAATATATTGTTGTGCATCTTACAAAAAAGTTAAAATATAACATTAAGTTTTCGGAAGTGTTGTCTTTTTATTTGAAACTAGCTGGGTGGCAGACTTCGTAGTGCCTCAATCGATAAATAAAAGACCTAAACTTTTGTATAAAATAAACTTAAAACAAACAAAAGAAATTCGTCCGACGGGGGGCACATAAAGAAAAAACAAAATTGTTATTTTTATTTAATTCCGAGCATTTTCATTCATTTATCTACCTTTTAAACCTTCTCTGGGCTTCCACAAATAATTCAAGACCAAAATTAGCCAAATCGGTCCAGCGTTTCTCGTGTTTTAGCGAGACTAACGAACAGAAATTCATTTTTATATATGTATAGATTATTAAAAATTTATAAAGGTTAATTGAAAAAAACATGCATTTGATATTCTCTCTCTCTCTCTCTCTCAAAACTGATAGTTACGTTGATCGATTTTAAGTTCAGCGTTGATTCTAGTCTCTATAATACGGGAGCAATTTCTAGCTTGGGACTATCATGAGCTAATCACATAAAATATTCTAAGGAATCAAACGTCGGTAAAAATGCTTAGGGCACATGAATAAGCCGGTTGCCTTTTGGAATTTTCTCAACACTCAGGCATCGTTTGAAAAGCGCGTAGATTGACATTAAGGATCTTCTTCCGCTGCTGCAAAATGGAAACCACATAGCAAAGTTAATGGGTAACATTACTTGTTTCCAGGTAGAGTGAAGAGTGAATATATCGTCATTTAAAACAATAAATACGTGTTTTTATTCTCAGACTTTGTGTTTAATTTCACGGCTTTTACCGAATCTCATTCTATTAAGGTATTAGAAAACGTAGCGATGACCTCCGAATACTCCGAGTACGAACGATATGTGTAGTTTTGTGATAAGATGTACCTAGTCAGGTCATAAAGTCTGTCACATGTTTAATGTAAAATAANCTTCCCTGTGCGAGCTCCCCCGGGCAGTGACAAGCGTGTCGTCCGCATAACACGTCAAGTTGGCGCCCGACGGGAGCTCGCCTCTCAGCACCCAGTCGTAGCCGATGTTCCACAGGAGCGGTCCCAAGACCGATCCCTGTGGAACACCGCACGACATGAGGTGCCGACCGGCACCGTCACGTCCCCGATAAGTGACGCAACTAACAAATACCTAGTGCAAGAATTCTGATTTTGTAAGATTGAAATGCGCTACGTCACATCAAAATAAATATATTGGTTAAATACAGGGTGTTTTTTTTTAAGTATGTGTAGTGAAAATTTGGTGTGAAAAAATTAAGTTTATCAATCATTCTGTATCTGTTACTGCAAAATTCAAATATATTGTTATGCATCTTACAAAAAAGTTAAAATATAACATTAAGTTTTCGGAAGTGTTGTCTTTTTATTTGAAACTAGCTGACCCGGCAGACTTCGTAGTGCCTCAATCGATAAATAAAAGACCTAAGCTTTTGTATAAAATAAACTTAAAACAAACAAAAGAAATCCGTCCGACGGGGTCACATCAAAGGAAAAACAAAATTGTTATTTTTATTTAATTCCGAGCATTTTCATTCATTTATCTACCTTTTAAACCTTCTCTGGACTTCCACAAATAATTCAAGACCAAAATTAGCCAAATCGGTCCAGCCTTTCTCGAGTTTAGCGAGACTAACGAACAGAAATTCATTTTTATATATATAACTATATATAGATTATTAAAAATTTATAAAGATAAATTGAAAAAAACATGCATTTGATATTCCCTCTCTCTCTCTCTCTCAAAACTGATAGTTACGTTGATCGATTTTAAGTTCAGCGTTGATTCTAGTCCCTATAATACGGGAGCAATTTCTAGCTTGGGACTATCATGAGCTAATCACATAAAATATTCTAAGGAATCAAACGTCGGTAGAAATGCTTAGGGCACATGAATTTGCCGGTTGCCTTTTGGAATTTTCTCAACACTCAGGCATCGTTTGAAAAGCGCGTAGATTGACATTAAGGATCTTCTTCCGTTGCTGCAAAATGGAAACCACATAGCAAAGTTAATTGGTAACATTACTTGTTTCCAGGTAGAGTGAAGAGTGTATATATCGTCATTTAAAACAATAAATACGTGTTTTTATTCTCAGACTTTGTGTTTAATTTCACGGTTTTTACCGAATCTCATTCTATTAAGGTATTAGAAAACGTAGCGATGACCTACGAATACTCCGAGTACGAACGATATGTGTAGTTTTGTGATAAGATGTATATATTCTTACTGGTGGTAGGACATCTTTTGAGTGCGCACGGGTAGGTACCACCACCCCGCCTATTTCTACCGTGAAGCAGTAATGCGTTTCGGTCTGAAGGGTGAAGTAGCCGTTGTAACAATACTGAGACATTAGAACTTGTATCTCAAGGTGGGTGGCGCATTTACGTTGTAGATGTCTATGGGCTCTTATGTATATGGGCGTGGGCTGTGAGCTCGTCCACCCACCTAAGCAATAATTAAAAAAAAATATTCGAAAACCAAAAAAAACACTAGCGAATTATTAAGAAAAATCTTGCACTAAGATTACATTATGTCGGTAGTTTGGGCTTAGATACGGTCTCTTTATAACCTGTGACTTACCTTCAAATTTGGTCATGAAGGCGTGAGACGAAACGCATGTTCAGTCTTGTATCGATGTCGTGTTGGCCTAAAGGATTAGATGCCAAGCGTACTAATGTCTAACGGTACTACTATACCTGTGTTCAAATCCCGCGGGCAGGTATCAATTTTCTAAGGAAATACGTACTTAGCACGTGTTCATGAACTTCCATAATGAAGGAATAACATCGCGCAATAAAAATGAAATACGCATAGATAAATAAAAATGTGTAAATTCTTGTTGTTGAGCCTATTGTACTTTCGCATGGGGCGACTGCTTTCCGGACTTTTTCTGCCATGAAGCAATCTTAAATTCCTATTTGAAGAGTGGAACGGACCTTGTACTATTTGGAGTTCAACATCATATCTCAAGGTGGGTAGTGATATTCACGTTGTGATAAGTTGCTTTAGTTCGCACTTAGCACTTGATCGGTAGTAAGCTCGTCTACCCATCTAAGGAAGGAATGGTAAACAGTCGACGTCGCCCAAAACACGTCATTTCGGATCATCCCGATCCACTAACGGTGCTTTTAGGTACCCCAAGCACCGGTCATCGTTCTCGTCGAATCCGTCGCTTGCGACGAAGGACTCGGCTAGTAAATTAACCCAAAGACACAGCCCACTGAGTTTCTCGCCGGATCTTTTCAGTAGGTCGCATTACCGATCCGGTGGTAGATTCTGCGAAGCACGGATCTTGCTAAGGTTCGCGTTAGCAACGTCGTCAGCTTTGAGCCCCGTAAGCTCACCTACTAGTTCGGTATCTAGGAATCTATAATAACTCCTCGAAGTTACTAGAATAGGTAGGAAAAAAAAGGAAGGAAGAAGATCGTCGAAGCAATTCAATTAGTGTAACTTGGAGCAAAGACGACTTATTTCACAACGCTTTATATTATATAGTTCTGATTCTTACAAGTTTCTATTCTTATCAGCTCCGGTCGTGATTCACACATTGCGTCTAAAATATATGAGATGGTACAATAAATCATGTTGTGTAAAATTGTGTTTTTATATACTGGATGTATCACGATTAAGTGTGCAGATCCAGAAAACGAGGTGTGGTAACTAGAGGCATGAAGATACTAACATCGCGATCTAAAATTATAGTTGACTAAAGTTTTTTCGGATCAAGCTCTTAAGGGTACGCCGGTGGCATCCATCACGACAAATCAAATTATACCATTCTATCAACACTACTACTAAAGACTGCTATAGTTATTAATTGAAATGTTTAATTAATTGTCTAAGTTTAATTGAATTGCATAAATAAAGTGTTACGGTCCTTCGTGACCACGAAAACCGTAAAGTGTTTCAAACATTGGAAATAATATACCGATAATAAAAAACGCGAGATCAAACCGTATAAATAGTTTTAATTACGTCTGCGACTCGTAAAGACCGTAGGAAATGATGTAGTGTAAATACTGTAATAATAATAAATAATATAATAATAATAAATAATAAATAACTGTGAACATATCACAAATGTTCATCCGGCTCCAAATTAGGATTGCCTGTGTTATGTACCAGAGATTGATATACATAATGAAATACGTTTTTTGTTTAAATTAATACATATAATAATATATAGTAAAAACCCAGTCAAAGAGCAAAAAAACCTGTTCATCGCACGAATGTTTGCCTGAGGTGGGAATCGAACCTACGACCCTCCTCGCAATAGTCAGAGGCGCTAACTATTGCAACAACGAGTCAGTAAAGAAATACTGCAACTACTTATACGTGGTTTGTAAGTGAACTTTAGCTTGCCACCCAAACAAACAGAATCAAAAGAATGTACACATACTTATCAGCTGTTAAACAATACTTAGCTTCGTATTCTTGTTCACGAGTCTCGTGTGACGTCCGAACGCTTGTCAATTAGGACGTGGTTAACAGTTCTTTTTACACAAATAACGGTACAATTATTTCAGGCTTCGTCGGAACTTCACGGCTATTATACATGTCAAAGCGTCGAGCAGCTAACTGGGACGTATTATATCATCTATTTACGACGTGAAAGAATGTTTTTGCCTCTTTTTTTTACTTTGGCTATATTTTTAGTGGCATAGAAGGATAGACAGCAAGTCTCGTCATTAAAAAAAAAGTTCAACAAGATATCGGAATAACGGGAAATTAGAACTTATTGGAAAAATATTATATCGATAACTAGATTATAATAATATGATAGCTAATTGTTAAGGATGTTAATAGATTGTAGATAATTACTAAGCTATTGTGCTAGTTTGAGAAGATGTCAAAAAAAAAACGCGGCAGTTCAACCGCATGACCTACGCAAATTTTCTTTCAATTACGACTAGCTGACCCGGCAGACTTAGTAGTGCCTTAATCGATAATAAAAGATCTAAACTATTGTATAAAATAGACGATCCGATATCCGTCCGACGGGGGACACATCAAAGGAAAAACAAAATTGTTATTTTTATTTAATTCCGAATATTTTCATTCATTTATCTACCTTTTAAACCTTCTCTGGACTTCCACAAATAATTCAAGACCAAAATTAGCCAAATCAGTCCAGCCGTTCTCGAGTTTTAGCGAGACTAACGAACAGCAATTCATTTTTATATATGTTACCGGAAATGTATGAAATCAAGGAATTGTATACAAATCCTAGGAAATGTGTACAATTCCGATACTATTTAGGAAATGTATAAAATATTGTTTGAAAAACTATTTAAAGCATAGATATCCTAGGAAATGTATAAATTTCCTCGGAATTGTATATAGTTCCAATATCGTATTAGGAAATGTATAAAGTAAATGCTTTCTGTAATAAAACACGTTGTTAATAATATTTTTTTAATATAACACTTATTGAGACAATCGGGTAACAGTCATAGCGTAAAATAATAATAATATATTCATATTATCTTACTAATTAAATCTTCTAAAATCAACTATCTATTAACTTTTAACGTATCACAAAATCAACTTATATTTATTCTTATAAAATCAAATTTTCATTTGGCAAGTAATCAGCCTGATAATTAAATAATTATAAATATCAAAGTATAAAAGTAAATCTTTATATGATAATACTTTGTCAGTCCATATAGCTATTTATTTTTGCAGGGTAAGCTCGAATGGCATTTGGAAGTACATAATACTTTATTTTTAAAACACAGACATCTTGAAGTAGCACAGTTTTTCTTGCAAAGGCACTTCTTAAATCCCTGGCCGGTTCCAGTGGATTGCAAGTTGGCAACTGACCGTAGTGCAAGACTCGTCCCGCTGTCCCCGCGTACCCACCAATATCTTAAATGTTTTACATTTCCGATTGCTATTT
>NW_021011477.1:5666085-5783340 GCF_003987935.1 Bombyx mandarina | reverse complement strand
CACTTTCTCTACCAATGATGTTCCAAGTCATCTTTATCTTGTCAGGGGCATTTTTTATTAAATCACTTAAGTGTAAAGATTTTGCCGCTAAACAAACTTTTCTAAATAGTTTTGAATAGTCCCTCACATATCGATGAAATGTTTCATCATTATTATAAGCTTTTTCAGAGTACAGATCATATAACTTTTTTCTACTTTTGTACACTCCGGTGGTGGCCCACTCGCTGAACACTGTTTTGTTTTTTAATGTTACAGTTTTCGGAATAAATACATCAGTAAAGACCAAATTAATTCTCTCAAACATATTCTGGTATGACAAATTTGGGTTTTTGTTATAAATAATTTCTGAATGTTCTTGCTTAATATTATTTCTAAACTTCTCAATTCGTTTTTTATTAATAGGAACAATCACAAGAGTATTTTTATCTTTAGAATTCATATTAGATTCAAAAGACACAAATTGTCCACTATGGTCTGATGTTAACTGATTAATAATTTTTTTGTTAATCGGTGTTACATTTGTAAATATGTTATCTAAACATGTTGCCGATGTGTTATCCTCGATACTGCACGCATTGTGAGGAGGTTTCTCACTCTGGAGTCCTAACCACTGGTGACTCGTGTCGTAGACACCGCCATCAGCGGCAAACTATTTTTAAATAGTGTTTTTTAAAAATTGTATTTTTAATATCTTTTTAAAAAAATATTATGTAACTAATAAGATTTTAAATAAATATAAATAAATAATATAATAATAATAAATAATAAATAACTGTGAACATATCACAAATGTTCATCCGGCTCCAAATTATTCCCTGTGTTATGTACCAGAGACTGATATAGATAATGAAATGCGATTATTGTTTAAATTAATACATATAATAATATATAGTAAAAATCCAGTAATAGAGTAAACAAACCTGTTCATCGCACGAATGTTTGCCTGAGGTGGGAATCGAACCTACGACCCTCCTCGCAATAGTCAGAGGCGCTAACTATTGCACCAACGAGTCAGCAAAGAAATACTGCAACTACTTACACGTACTTCAGTTCGCATTAATGGTCCTCTGATATTTTACCCAAACAAACAGAATCAAAAGAATGTACACATACTTATCAGCTGTTAAACAATACTTAGCTTCGTATTCTTGTTCACGAGTCTCGTGCGACGTCCGAACGCTTGTCAATTAGGACGTGGTTAACAGTTCTTTTTACACAAATAACGGTACAATTATTTCAGGCTTCGTCGGAACTTCACGGCTATTATACATGTCACAGCGTCGAGCAGCTAACTGGGACGTATTATATCATCTATTTACGACGTGAAAGAATGTTTTTGCCTCTTTTTTTACTTTGGCTATATTTTTAGTGGCATAGAAGGATAGACAGCAAGTCTCGTCATTAAAAAAAAAGTTCAACAAGATATTGGAATAATGAAAAATTAGAACCTATTCGAAAAAAATAATATCGATAACTAGATTATAATAATATGATAGCTAATTGTTAAGGATGTTAATAGATTGTAGATAATTACTAAGCTATTGTTCTAGTTTGAGAAGAAGTCAAAAAAAAAACGCGGCAGTTCAACCGCATGACCTACGCAAATTTACTTTCAATTACGACTAGCTGACCCGGCAGACTTAGTAGTGCCTCAATCGATAATAAAATATCTAAACTATTGTATAAAATAGACGATCCGATATCCGTCCGACGGGGTACACATCAAAGGAAAAACAAAATTGTTATTTTTATTTAATTCCGAATATTTTCATTCATTTATCTAAGCTTTTAAACCTTCTCTGGACTTCCACAAATAATTCAAGACCAAAATTAGCCAAATCGGTCCAGCCGTTCTCGAGTTTTAGCGAGACTAACGAACAGCAATTCATTTTTATATTATATATAAAGACTAAGCTATTGTGCTAGTTTGAGAACAAGTCAAAAGAAAAACGCGGTATGGACAGTTCAGTCGCATGACCTACGCAAATTTATTATCAATTATGATTAAAGAATAAGTAGCTTTTCTAACAATGAAAATCACTCCAATAAATTCCTTCAAAGAGCGCGCAATCGCTTCACTAACAATAAAAAATGTATAGCAAATTTCAAAGATCCAAACACTTGTTACAGAACGTTATTTTGAGGGCAGCATTCCGCTCAATTGATTTTACTGAGTCATGAGCTACTCCAATAAAATTTATCTCGCTAAAAATATTTAACGAATATTTATATCTACGTTCAACAAAAACACGAGCTTTTGATCTACAATGGTGTAATTTTGATGTATATATTTAGCCGTAGTAGTAGTACCAGTGTTTGTAAACGAGGCCACTGAATGAAGCTCTTTGAATAACTATTGAGTGAAAAATAGATTCTGCAGTTACTATTATAAATATTATAGATATATGTATGTAAATGTGGTTGTGTATATATATATCTTTTTTGTGTATGTATTTGTAATTTAATATAAACTTAATTGCACCTACCACTATTTAATCTGCAATACCTTTGGTTGACTGGCAGAGAATGCCTTAGGCATTAAGTCCGCCAATGTAAATTTTACATGAAGCGTAATAACTAAATAAATAAATATAAATTATAAGCAAACTATATATAATTCAACAAAATAGTATCAATTTGCAAAATAAACAGAAGGGCTATAATAGCCTTCAGATTTTCAAACTTGCCTTAGGTAGCCAGCCGTTCAGATCAAAGTCGCAAAAATTAATATTTCCTTTGTTACTAGAGGCACGACTTACAAAACTGAGCTCATACTTATTGCTATCACTATTTATGTCGACTTTATACTGCTGTGGATGGACAAACGGGCCGGATTCTATTACATATTTACCGGAGTCTGTCGACAATCTGAATGCCGCCACCCACCATGAGACACAGGGTCCAAATTTCAATTGGATTGCACAACAGTGGTTCGACATTTGAAATTGTAATAGGTGATTCTTTGATGATGGATGCCAGGATAGTGATCAAGCAATGCGGGCTGAAACTATGCAAAAGACTTAGACAAAACTGCTTCTCAACGTCTATTGAATCACCTAGTCTCCTCTTTCGATTCTTATGGAAAGAGATGAGGTGGTGCCGTTGTATTTAAAAAATTAATTAACTTATTTTTCTAGTTTCTGATAAAGTTTGTTATTCTAGATATATATTTTTAATAAAAAAATATTTTAGCCTGAGTCATTTAATTCGACATTTTAAAGCACTTAAGATATACACCCTAGATATTAACTACAGTTAATGATTATCTTTGACCCTACAAGTAAAATAACCTATGTCATATTTAAGTATAACCTTTCTCCTAGGACAAGTGAAAAGCCACGCGACATGGTCAGTTGTTTAACAATGTAATCATTCGTAATGTTGACACTTTAAACCAATATTTGGCTGTCTATGACAGATAAAACATAATATGTTTCGCAAACATTACGTATTTGCTGTAAGAAAACATTTGAAACAACTAAACGGAAGTTTTCTGGCTTTTCATGATGATCAATACTTTATCTTATTCGTCTCAATATTTATTAATTAAAAATATTTTCGAGGTGGGTGGCGCATTTACGTTGTAGATGTCTATGGGCTCCAGTAACCACTTAACACCAGGTGGGCTGTGAGCTCGTCCATCCATCTAAGCAATAAAAAAAAAAACATTTGTGTGTTAACATTTTCTACGGTTTTCATAAGTATCAAATATGAAGGAATAAACTTTTGTAGTGTTATAACGTTATAAGCATCTAAAATCAAGTTTTATACAAGTGTTTTTAAAAATTAATGAATATTTTTCGAATAGGTACATTATTTTCAAAATGAACGAATATCTCAAGCTTACACTTTAAATTCAATACTTTGAGATTAAAAAAAAAACTACTAACTTTACAATACATGAGTAGTCGTGCAGCGTAATAAAAAAAAACTATCACTTAGTATTAACACTGGAAAGTTCGTTGACTGATGACGTCGAATATGTAAACGCGACATCGCAATAGTTATGTAAAACTTGGAGGTCACTTGTGCCAGTAATTTCCACTGCGCCGTGGGTGGTCAAGAACGAATTCCCTATTCAAGCTTAATGATGAATGAGTACCTATCTGGATCTCGTTACTTTTGGTCAAATCACCTTATTTTTTTAGCTTTATAAATTTGAAAGTTGTTCAATGATACCAAAATTATAACCAAAAATATATTTCTTACGAATAGTCAATTGAATTGGTCAAATAGATAGCGCAATGAAACGTACAATCTGACCGTTATTAAAATTAGCAACACCAAACTGGAGTTTTGATTTCGTTAACTTTACATTTTAGCCGAGAAAACAGATATGAGATGCCCAAAACACGTCATCTCGGATCCTCCCGATCCACTAACGGTGCTTTTAGGTACTTCAAGCACCGGTCACCGTTCTCGTCGAACCCGTCGCTTGCGACGAAGGGCTCGACGAGTAAATTAACTCTCAGACACAGCCCACTGAGTTTCTCGCCGGATCTTCTCAGTGGGTCGCGTTTCCGATCCGGTGGTAGATTCTGCGAAGCACNGCTTTTAGGTACTTCAAGCACCGGTCACCGTTCTCGTCGAACCCGTCGCTTGCGACGAAGGGCTCGACGAGTAAATTAACTCTCAGACACAGCCCACTGAGTTTCTCGCCGGATCTTCTCAGTGGGTCGCGTTTCCGATCCGGTGGTAGATTCTGCGAAGCACGGCTCTTGCTAGGGTTCGTATTAGCAACATCGTCAGGTTTGAGCCCCGTGAGCTCACCTACTAAAGTTAGGGTTACGCTGACATAGCCGCTAGGGCTATCAGCATAGGTAGGAAAAAAAAAAAAAAAGATATGAGATACGCTAATATTAAAAAAAATACAAAACAACAGAATTAACTAAAACATATTTAAAAACGGAAAAAGCAGAGTTATTCCAATTTGATCTTTTTTAATTTTTACTCTTAACGCTAAAAAATTTAAAGTCTCAAGCACAGCGGGAAGTCAGTTTATACAACCAAGATCCCAGAAAGATAATTATTGAACTATGGTAGAAAGAGTGAGAGATATAATCGCCCGTTTTATATGTTATTAAACGCCTTATCTAACTTCAAACTTCCATCCCTACGGATGTCACTAAACTTTGCCTGAAGTACCTACAACTACTATACAAATATTTAGCTTAGGCGAAATACATAATAAAGATACAACGGGTCGAATATTCCAATGATAAATTAGTTTTAAAAAATATGCAAATCTTCATGTACACAAAAATTAAGCTGAATTCAAAACCTCGTTAAAATTTACCATATTTAATTAAATTAGGTCTCTTCTCGTTTATTTGTAATTGCTTAAAATATTGTTGATATTCTTGCACTCCCATGGTAATTTCATTGAATTACGAATAACATACAACATAAATAATGTAATGAATTATTTTAACAATGAAACGTAATAGAAAGGATCAGCGTGCCTCCTTGTATTCGATGAAGATAATGTTTTCGTTATTTATGCAAAAACAAAATGAATAGGCATTATTTTCTCTTCCTATCTATTAACTGATTTTCTTTTTTTGTTGTTCGATAGCTATTGACGAGCAGCTTTTATGTTCCTATTTTCCTTTTTTTAATTAAAAAGACACATATTTTAATATCTTTTTTCGGGAATTCTTAATTAAATTTTCAACATATCATTAAAAGAAAAACAAATGAACAAATGATCTGAATTTAAATCTTTTTTTGTATAGGTAGTCGAAATTCGATCATCGGGCGAACACTAGTCAATGTCAATATGTCTATGTGGATACGTATGTACCTACGTACATTTATGTGAAGATAAAACTCCAAGGACATCAAACGAAAAGTCAACAACAAACATTACCCGGAACACATGGGCTGAGGTCAATGGAATCATATCTAGCACTACCAACATAATAACTTAAATTTGCATGGCAATAAGGAAGAACTGCCGCCCCTCGCGAGCCAAATTAAATTGCTTCGATATGGCACTCGAGTTAAATACTTGATCAGTGCAACGTGCGAATATTTCTTGCAATTGCGAGAAGTAATGAGCAGTATAAAATCTACTTACTAGAACATTGTGCGTTGTCTAGTATCGATTGACTCACACGGTTTCTCGATCTCATTTATTTAATTTATGACTTTATGATATATTTAACATTTTTGACTATGCATAACTAACTTTGCACTAGTTTATAACAAGAAATCTAAAATTAGATCAAGATGAACGTTTTCAATTAAAAGTCTGAATTAGAAATGCAAACACTTATTATTCTTTCGTGAAATCAACACCGTTTTGTAGCAATTCGAAAATAAATGCTGCTTAGTGAATTTCACCAAAGTAATGTAATTTAAATCAACAGAATCGAAGAGAACATTATATTTGTTACTCGTCAATAAAAAGTGCTTTAGTGCGAATTTGTTTAATTTTTCATTTACTCGTATTGTATCTTCTCGACTGTATCTACAAAAGTGAAAAAATGAGTATAGACTTCAAATTATGGTCAGTTTTTTGGACACATTGGGCGACATTGAGCCTCTTAAAAAGTCTTTGGAGCAAGCAGTGGCGAAATTTACCTTGGAAACAGTACTTAAATCCATAGATTCGTGGCCAAACATATTAAAGGCTTGTATAAAAGCCAAAGGTGGCCATTTCGAATAGAATATTTTATATATATTTTTTGCTGACACCTTAACAAATAGGTAGGTATAAATTTCAATAAAATTACATTATTTCATTATATGGAGTAGGAACATTTATCTCTTTGATTGTCAACCTACTAAATTATTCTTACTAGTTTCGTAATAAAAATATTATGCATGCATGATTGACTTGTGTATAACTTTAGCATGATTTGTCTCTGGTATTTTTAACCAAGTACTGACATAAATAAATATATTTTTAAGCGCCGCTGTTTCTATATTGACAAAATGAAATGTCACGTTAAAGCTTTGCTTACCTTATAATATGTGCATATATTTTTTAAACTTTGATTCTGCATCGCTTTTCAGAACATGAAATATTCAGAATTAGTTCTCTTTGTAAACATACTACAATTAGGATTCAAAATATTGAACATTCGCTAATTTATTATAAATAACATACTCGTAAATTGTAGTTTCTGTAACTATTTCAAATACAACAGTAAACTCGACTAAACTTCTGTACAATTTTGACGTTGTCTTAAAAGTCACGGAAATACTTCTATTTCATCTTCATCTTCATGTTTTTTTTTTTTCTAACAATACCAGTGTCGTAGACGGCATGAGTTTTACATAACAAAATCGATTCCTTTCACTCATTGAAATTACTGGCTCACTTTTAGTTCTCGGTCAACGCAATCTTCATAACATTTAGTCGATTTGCATGGCAAATCAATGGATATCGAAAGTTGGCAAAGCCCAAAACGAATAGTCGTGCGAAAGGTTGTTAAATAATAAGCTAGCACGAAATATCACACAAAGAAACAGCCTTCAAGTTAAGGTTTTATTGCGATGGACGAACGATATGCTTCTTTGTGGTTTTGTATTGTCAAGAAACTTATGCTCGAGCTAAATACCGATGTCGTGATTAAAAAAATAAAACCATTTCAAAAACGTAACAGGAAATTACACAATACCTTCATTATTTAGTACAAAATCACAATTATTTTATAAACTATTAAAATGACGCACAAGAATAGAACAATTTTCAATTAACACACAGATAATTTTTACGTAGCAATAAATCTTTTTTTGGAGCAACTGTCGGGACTGCATTAGTTGTGCGAACACAAACCGAATAAATGGGTCACTTCTTTGACTAGACTTTGAAAAGCCATATAAATCAACTTACGTCTTATGTTCTATATATCACCCAAAAAACCCAAAGATAATGGCTGAAGACAGGACAGTTTGTTATTAAATAAAACAACAGTAATGTAGCTCACTCGATGCGGTACGATATGTATGTATTTTATAATTAACTAGCGACCCGCCCTCGCTTCGCTTCGGAAACATTAAAACACACATGAAACCAAAAAAAAAAAATGTAGCCTATGTTCATCAGGGACAATGTCGGCTTCTAATGGAAAAATAAGTTTTCAAATCGGTCCAGTAGTTTCGGAGCCTATTCGAAACAAACAAACAAACAAATCTTTCCTCTTTATAATATTAGTATAGATGTCAATCAACACACACACACACACACACAGAGAGAGAGAGAGACAGAGAGAATATGCTTTATTGCTCACCAAATCACAATTAATATTAAAAAAAACATAAATAAAAAAATATAGTTACTGGTGGTAGGACCTCTTGTGAGTCCGCACGGGTAGGTACCACCACCTTGCCTATTTCTGCCGTGAAGCAGAAATGCGTTTCGACTTGAAGGGTGGGGCAGCCGTTGTAACTGTACTGAGACCTTAGAACTTATATCTCAAGGTGGGTGGCGCATTTAAGTTGTAGATGTCTATGGGCTCCAGTCACCACTTAACACCAAGTAGGCTGTGAGCTCGTCTACCCATCTAAGCAATAAAAAAAATGTAGTAACATCTAGGATAAGCTTAGATTCGAACCTGAAACATTACGAAGCCGCGATGACGCTGAACTACAGACAAATTACAATTCATGTGAACAAACACAAAAGCAATCAATCACGGTGATGTAATCCGCCCGAAAACTACCAAAGAATGGATCTGACACAACAATATATTGTGTGAGACTATTAGCTTACAGGAAGCGCAATCAATTACTTAAACCGTTACAGTGGGACATTTGTCAAGTCCGTTGTTAGTTTGGACATCAGATTACAATTAATTTTAAATGCTTAGTGAGGTTTACGTATTACGATATCAGTGTAGTATTGAACTACAATGTAATAAAATTAAATTGTGTCAAATATTTTTTATTTAACAACTAAAAGATATAACATTTAAAGCAATGATGGGCAAAGTACGGCCCGGGGGCCAACTCCGACCCGCGGAAGTGCTTAATTAAGCCGGTCCGCCGAGAGTCCATCCATCCTAATATACTACCTATACTAGTCAGCATTTTGGCGCGTAAAATAAAATCTGACGTTTATAATTAAAAATCTTCTCATTTTTAGTAAAAGGTACTTTGGCGTAATAGTAAAATATAGTAATTTACCAATAAATAGTATAGTAAAATAATTGTAATTTGGCGTAATAGTAATAGTTAAAGGTATTTTGTTTATTAAAAAGCTTTAATACAAAATGCATTTTTTCTATAATTTTGGCCCTCCTCTAGAATTTCTTAAACTTTGTGGCCCGCCATTAAAAATGTTTTCCCACTACTGATTTAAAGAATAAGCGATGGTAGAGCGTCTAATGCGCCGGCAGGGGTAGGTACCACCGCCCTGCCTATTGCTGCCGTTTTTTGGAGGATGGTGAAGCCGATGTACTCATGTCTTAGAGGGATGGCGGCATTTACGTTGTTGTTGTCTATGGGCCACGGTAACTGCTTAACACCAAATAGGTCGTGAGCTCATACACCCATATGAGCAAAAAACGTAAATACAAAATTAAATACAAATGACCTATTAAAATACAAAAAAAAAATGCTTAAGCTGCATAATAGACTTGTTTTTGTACCCAATCAATATATACTACTCATATAATTCTTTAAACAACTATACCTAATTTAACTATCAAAACAAAGGTGCAAGCAATTGAAGATACCTTGTCAAAATTATTCTAGAATTCAAGAACATAGAATGGTGATAAAACTGCTACAAGATAAAGTTTACCGAAATCTGGCACTAAATTATGGACACTTGCTCGTTACGCACTACTTTTGAATGAAGTAGCAATAGTATGCGTACGGGAACGTAGAGTTATTGGCACAAGAATAGCTTACAAACTGACTGAAAGGTAATTTCTGTTGATATCGGTTCTCCTGAGTACACGACAGAAAATTCGCTTACCTTCTGTTCCGCCTAGCCTAGAAGGAGTAGCATCGTGTTTGAAGCCCTCAGATACAGCCCACTGAGTTTCTCGCCGGATCTTCTCAGTGGGTCGCGTTTCAGATCCGGTGGTAGATTCTGCGAAGCACGGCTCTTGCTAGGGTTCGTATTAGTAACGTCGTCAGGTTTGAGCCATTTTCTTCAGTCCATCATCGCACTGAAGAAAGTGGCAGAAAATGAAAGAGAGCTGTATCCGATAGCCTTGAGAGGCTATATCAGTTTCTCCTTGACGTGTAGGTGAGCTCACAGGGCTCAAACCAGGTGTGTTGCTAACACTGGCCTTAGCAAGAGCAGTGCTTCGCAGAATCTACTACCGGATCGGAAACGCGACCCAGTAAGAAGATCCGACGAGAAACTCAGTGGGCTGTGTCTATCGGTTAAATCACTGATACGCTGCCGTGAAGCCGGGAGTAGTAGAAGGGGCTACGCTCAGCTTCTAGCCACTGTAAAATGCAGCCTTCTTTGGAAATCCGGTTCGGAGCACTAACAAGGTCGAGGTCGCGCGGCACTTAATGCACTCCAGCACACCATAGAGTTGAATTTAAAGAGAGGCCGATTTAGGGATTAAGGATTACAGGCTGAGCGCTTAGTGCATACATCACATAGTACATCTCCCGGCTTCTGTTCCGGGCTATGTTTCGGGGTTGCAATAAGAGTTTGTTTACAATTTAGAAGTTAAAGCTTTGAAAATTTGTATTCCGAGACGATACAGTACTCATAATAATTTGAATTCACCATTAATAATAAAACGAAAGCGACAGTTTCTTGTTTTACCTGCCTACTCGAAATAAGCAAGTCCATAAATATTTAGGAGCAAGTTCGAATAGTTAAGTCGTTTGTATGTTTCACCATTTTGTCACGGAAAGCGGTACAGTGAATAGCTGAAGTTCAACGGAGAATACGCTTTTATTCATTAATCTATCTATCGATTCTTGTTTTTTCAGCCCACGCGTAAATATCTATGGTTTGACATTTTCTTGGCGACTGTCGATCCGTTACATTATTACCGTTCATTTTGTCGTCTCTATGTTACACATTCTCTTGGTGACAGTACGTAAGTGGCAAAGGTAGCCCGGATCGCCCACCAGGCGGCTGGCGGACTATTCATAAAATACCGTCCACGCAATTACGCAATACAGATTAACACTTCGTAATATAATCTGGAATTAAAACATAACCAGAGATAGCACGCCATAAAGGACAGAGTAAATATAAATACAGAATGAATATATCATAGATAATACACATAAATTAGTTAGAATATATTTACATATATATGTATGCAGATCTACGTGTATATTTATATTATATATTTATTCGGATGATAAAATAATCTTTGAAGATGTACCAAGCTTTGAAAAACATTATTTAGTTTTAAGCTTCACATTCCTATTATTTAATCATTATGTATTTTTCGATGCTTAGATGTAAATATGATTTTAGATGACAATTGTAAAAGAATTATTGCCATCGACTATTGTGCATATATAATATGTTACTTTCTCGTCTCACTTTTCCTATTTATTTATGTAATATGTTTAAAGTAAGGCCTATTAAAATTCTGGTTTCGAGATCTTGGAACGAGATTACGAAAACTTACATGTAAAAATGATAATAATTTTCGCAACATAAGTAGGTACTGAAGGTTTTTAGTATGTTCATAAATTAATTTTACGATCGTATTATGATGCGCTATAAATTTTGTGCTGAGCTTTATGGGAATTAAATAAATTTGAAAAGAGAATGAGATAAGGCTATGGTTGACATATTCGGTTCTATTTATAATGCAAAGCTAATTTAGTTGCTATATCATAAATCATTTTAACTTGAAATCGTCTTTTGTGTTACTAACATTAATTGAATTGTAATGCAATATTTTTACATATCTTCTTCTATATCATTCCCTCACTACTGCGACCACATGGTGACGTTCTTCCAATGTGCTCGATCATGGGTGGCATGGATATATGAATAGTCTTAATACTAATTTTTTTTTTTATTGGAACGAAGTTCCTTATCGCGCGTTGTGAAAGGGGGCTAGACGGAAAAAATTCTTACGAAAAGTTGTCACGACACTTTTTAGATCCGTCATTCTGACCAATCAACGTGTAGGCGCTTATCGCGTGACATTGCTCGTATCCGATTGGTCCGCGTAATGAGTACAGTTTCTCGAGATAGCGTTTCAACAATAGTAATTNGATTGGTCCGCGTAATGAGTACAGTTTCTCGAGATAGCGTTTCAACAATAGTAATTTAGTTCATAGTATTGTTTTTTTCTTCTTCATAATGCCGTAATTTATTATTATAACTTAAAAAAAAAATTACAATTCCTTCACTAATTAATCGAAAGGAACTTCGTTCCATCCGGGTGTCCCTTGACACCTCTGAAGTTTTATTTATTAAAATTTTCACATTACAGTAGCTTAATGCATTAAATAGCTTTGAATGTATTATGTAAAAATCTGAATAGATAAAAACGAAGAGCTACCGCAAATTTAACAATAAAAAAATAGATACTTACATAACAAAAACGTAGAAAACGAATGTCCGTTGAAATAGCATGTTGGTGACACAGTATTTACACAAGATCACAGTCATAACGTATACACACTCGTTAAAAAGCTTCAACGTTGAGTCACTTCACTGATTTTTGCATTGCAAAAAAATACAAAGTTCATTGAACTCGGAATTGATTGATCGTTTCTGAATACAAGAGGTTCATTTTCTTCATGTGACGCCAACATTGCTCATTTTCTAGTTACTTGGACCTCGATTCCGGAGTGTGTTCGTCAAAATATCTGCAAACAATATAATGCAAAATTATTAGGAGATTACAATAAATAATCGAAGGCTGTTATAAAAAAAATTAGCGCTAAATAGACGTATTATTTAAACGAATAGTAAAAAAAACGTGTCGATGTACAAAACTTTGTTCAAAAAAGTTCAACATTCAATGATCGATCAATTGCTGACGTAAAACAAATCATAAATCGTGCTCGCATTGAAGAGCATGACTTCCCGTAGGCACAGAGCAGACGGTTACTTTTAGACCAGACAACTTCCAGGAAGTTGTGCATCAGATGTGCTCAAATATTATGTTCACCTGAAAAAATTAATGATCTTAAACAAAACAATGTGGTTATCGATACCGTTTCGAATCTAGAACACAGTCTACATTCTTTGTTATAGCAATAATACGTTTCCTTCCTATGAACAATTAGGTAAAAGTGAAATTTGTGTTGAAAACATGACTGCCGTGGAAAAACTTATACATATAAATAAAATTGGAGTGTCTGTTTGTAATATTGAAATAACCGCTTTTTACTATAGTATATACGGTACATACACCAAAATAACATTTTTTACAATTTTTGTCTGTCTGTCTGTCTTTTTGTTCCGACTAATATCTGGAACGGCAGGACCGATTTTGATGAGACTTTCACTGATAGGTAGCTGATGATATAAGGAGTAACTTAGGCTACTTTTTTAGATTAGCTTTGCCCCGCGGCGTCACCCGCGGTACGACAATAGCCGCGGGCAACATCGCGGGATTCAGCTATCTATACTAATATTATAAAGAGGAAATATTTGTTTGTTTGTTTGTTTCGAATAGGTTCCGAAACTACTGGACCGATTTGAAAAATTATTTTTCCATTAGAAGCCAACATTGTCCCTGATGAACATAGGCTACTTTTTTTAAAAAAAATTTTTTTGTTTTTTTGTTTTATGTGTGTTTTAATGTTTCCGAAGCGAAGCGAGGGCGGGTCGCTAGTCTATAATAAAATTTAATGTTTCCGAAGCGAAGCGAGGGCGGGTCGCTAGTATTCAATAAAAACGCTATTGGCTTCAATCTTGTTCGTTATTAAAATCTAAATCAAACACAGAGTCGACCAGTAAAAAGTTTAGTATAATCAAGACTTGGCTAATGACAAAAAGTTAAATAGTGAACACTTATTGAAATTCAACAGACACGCCTACAATGAATCATCGTATATTATAATTGTCATTGAACGTGATGTTATAAGCTTCTATAATAGCCACTATAATAATAGTTGTTACAACACCAGTAGCAGATAACAGCAGCTCTCGGTAAAAAGATAATTAACAATTTGGATTGTGCGTCGGTTGCTTAGCGTTTGCTACAAACGATACAAAAGCCTTTTCTGAAAGCGAATATCTTTCTTCTGCCTCGTAATCAATAGAATACGAACGATTGTTAGTTGCTAATGTAATTACAATTCTGGTCTGGACATTCGAATTTTAGGCATATTTAAGTGATCAATAAGATATTGTAGTCAAGTCGCTGCCTGCCTTGCTTTTATGGTGAATAGCTTCAGAGCATTTACGTAAAGAATCTGTAATTTAAATAATTAAAAGCGACCAATTAAATGAAGCTGGTCATCACAATGTGAATGCCGACGCCCACCTAGAAATTCGGCGTCGGGCGTCGCTGGAATAGCCCCTTACTTAGGCTACCAGCGAATAGGTGGAGGAAAAAAACCTTGAAATATAGTATTGGTTTCACATTCTTCGTCGTATTGGAATAATGATTGCACTGCTTTTGAAACAGGAATTCGCAGCAGTAAAATGACAGACGAAATAAGATAAAGCAAGTTAGAATTGGGAGGAAGAGAAGGAGAGAGAGAGATAACATACTTTATTGCACACCAAAACACAATTAACATCAGAAAACAGACAACAAGCAGATACGTTTGTACAATAGGCGGTCTTATCTCTAAAAGCGATCTCTTCCAGACAAACGTTTAATTACCCGAAATTCTGGACAGATAAAGATGCGGTGTATGAATATATGTTGCGGTATATACTATTAACAACACATTATTAAAGAAAATACATACATACAATAAATCTATTTAAATATACGTGAAGGAAAAATTTTGTATCCCTTTTTACGAAAATTGCGCGGACGGAGGAGTATTAAAGAAAGTATAGAGAAGAAGTGCACAATGCTAATAATTTTTTTAAATAATGCATAAAAGGTACAATAGATCAACAAAGAAAACATTACACACACTACCATGTATTTGACATAACACATATATGTATATAAATATACTATTTGTTTATTGTCAATTGACAAACTTTTGTTAGTGTTTAAGCTCTGTGGTCAAATTGAGAATAGATGAATATTGTTGGTCTTTATTATTATTTATGTATAATGTAATTTTGGCGAAATCTGTCAGTATATTAAATAAGTATAATAGTATTTGACATTATAACCATAATAATGTTTAAACATAAAATTTCAATTGATTAAAGTCGAATTTCGACTACTGCGGGACCACTAGTATATTTAAACCGTTAAACACGATATGAAATCACCATATGATTATATTCCAATATACTTACATACATAAAATAAATTAACAGTTAGGATGAAGCATAAACAAGCAAACAACACTAGGCGGATAGGTAATGTTCCTATCCGCCTAGTGTTGCTTGGGTTTTACACTACTATTGCTTGGGACGGATCATGGAAAAGCAGTTGCATGTATGTAATAGTTCGTAGAAGCTGTAATTACATTTCCAATATCTTATAATCCGGATTAATTTTATCATTGAAGATAATATATTCTTCAATTTTCTCGAACTGTAGAAGTATTTTATTTTTACGATTTAATCTAACCTTTATTATTTTCATTCTAATATTTTTGAAGTTCCGAATATTTAGTTTTTGTGGTCACCGACACAGCGTCACAGTTATGTTACAGTTACATTGCATTAGTATTCGTATCTACAATACTGTGCCAAATACTGTGTGTAATGTATTTTTGAAGTTATACTTCTTTAGGCGCGTCATGAAAAATTGGTGAGAGTGAAATTTTACGATGCGCGCGCACCGTGACGCAAAGTTAACAGAAATGAAGTTGTCCACTAAATCGCTCATTACAATACGACCGACGTAACTTGGCGAGTCTGAATATAGCCGCAGGTGAACTTTCGCGCATGTACACTCGTAAAAAAAGTATTATTAGCATTAATTTTTTAACGTTAAATAATTTATTATTAATTATTTAATATTTAAAAAATAAAAAAAAAAAAAATTAAGTATAACTTCTTACGCGCGTACATAAATAAGTACACGCACCCTTTTTTATTTAATTTGGGAGTAAATTGTAGAAGTATTTTTAAATATATCCATAAAGATTCGTCAGCCTTAACTTTTCTTTTTCATTTATTATATATTTATAATAACTCTATAGAAAATCTTGACGATTTGAGAAGTTTTGACCAAATACAGTAAGAATTCCATAATTTTTTTGTATACAGTTTTTTAAGCCGCTCGCAGCATTCTTTGAATTGTTTCGATCTCAATGTGCCATAAAATTAATGAAGGCATATCCTTGCCGAATAGAAAAACACGGAAAAATACTTAATAAAATTCTATTGTTAACTGGTTTTGATATCATTGATTGTTTCCGTAATGCTATATGGAATAGTAGTAAAATTACACCTACACTCGCTTGATGAATTTGACTTATAAATGACAATAAATTTAGATTAAATTTAAATGGTTTTTATTCGAATATTATATTTGTCGACAAACGAGGGTATCTGATATATATTCAATACTAAATCAATTTAAACCGTGGGTTTTATTTTAGGTTGTTCACGGGATTGAAATTGATATCTTCAATTTATTTTTTTGTTTTAATGTATTCGGAGCCAGATCTAATGTCTAAGGTGCTTTGGGAGTAACTAGAGCATCTGAGCATAATAGGCTACGATGGCACATCATAGTAAGCATGAAAGTTTTGGATGGGGCTGGTCATGACTTTCAGACATGAGGACCATTGAAGAACTATTCAAAGTTAGAGGATCTTTTATGATAATAATCTCTAGGGTAATTATATTAAGATACATAAGGTAATTTTCATAGGAAATGCTCTGAGGAATTGTTCTAGATGCTTCTAATCAATTGCATGTTCGAAGCGCTATTCTGGCTTCAACGGATGTGTAGGCGAGCTCACGAGGCTTCGTTGAGAGAGACTTTGTTAACATTAGTCCTAGAAAGGGCAGTGCTTCGCTGAATCTATCAATCGGAATCAGAAAGATCTAGTGAGAAACTCAGTAAGCTGTGTTTGCGGGCTCACGTCCAGCGGTGACCGGTGCTTGGAAAACCTAAAAGCCCCAAGAGTGGACCGGGAGAATTCGAAATGACGTGTTTAAGGCATTGTAGGCCGTTGTAACTATACTTGAGACCTTAGAGCTAATTTCTCAAGGTGGGTGGCGCATTTACGTTGTAGATGTCTATGGGCTCCAGTAACAACTTAATACCAGGTTAGCTGTGAGCTCGTCCACCCACATAGGCAACAAAAATAAAAAAATACTTTAATAAATAAAACCTTCAAATATTATTCCTAAAATAAACCATCAATTTAAAAATTAAGATAAATACCTTTTCACACGACACATCGTTAAACATAATTCGTTTGTTAATACACTAAACAGATAATACGAGCGGTGGAATTTTCACTCCCGTAACCTGACCCCGGGCAGATCCCACAAATCAATAGAACTGACGTTTCAATTTGTATATTGACACGTTTTTAATCTTCATACATTGTTTATAGGTAGATCGGAAGCCGAGTTCGGTTTGTCTTAATAAATTTCTCCATTATCTATAGCGTAGAACTATGGTTCTACGCTATAGATAATGCATGAACGATCCAACGTTGAAGTAATGATTATAAATCTTCACCTGTCTATCAGCGTTCCTTTTTATTTGTTCTCCCTTTGATGTGTATATCCATTGCGTTACGATTATTAATCTTGTGAGTTATGTTTTCATCTCTCGTCCAAGATACGTTTTATTTTAACAATCTAATTCTATTAGTTTTATCGTTCGAAACGATATAGAAACCTTATTTAATTAACGAATTAACATATTCAATTAAACGAAGAACAATGTTTTTGATGTGTTTTAATATCAACTAATGGTCCCGCAGTAGTCGAAATTCGACTATAACTAATTGGAATTGTAAGCTTGTACACTATTATGATTATATTTTATACTTCTATAATCACAAATTTCGCCAAGGCTACACTATAAAAAAATATTAATAAAGACAAACAATATTTAATCTATTCTCAATTTGATGTCAAATACATGGTATGTAGTGTGTGTAATGTTTTCTTTATTGATTTAATGTATCTTTTATGCATTATTTAAAAAAAATATTAGCATTGTGCACTTCTTCTCTATATTCTCTATAAGAGTGTAAAATTTCATACTCCTCGGTCCGCGCAATTTTCGTAAAAAGGGATACAAAGTTTTTGCTTCACGTATTAATATAGTATAGATAAAATTGCTCTGATTTCGTAACGTATTTATTCAGTTAATTGTCGAAGCGTCGTACTAATTATAAAGCATTATAAGTGTTTCGAAATTTTTAAGTTTATTAAAACGTTTTCACCCTGACCGGATTTGAAATGAACGGTGTCAAATCATTATTGTTGCAACAATTGTCCAAGAGACGCTTCTTTGCGTTATAACATCTGTACAAATAGCTACCGTGAACCAATTTGTAGTCATTTATACCACTATTTAGGAGCACGCTGCATATAGTTTTTTTTTTTGTTTTAAATTAACTATATTAATATAAAGCTATTGCGCAAAAATTTAAGTAAATTACTAACAGTTAATATTTTGACATAATGGTGCTATGTATATATTGTATGTAAATGTAGTTTCGGATAATATTGTTATTAGCGAAAATATTTTAATGAAGCGTGATAAGTATGTATCGTACAATAGTTGCTGAAGGGTTCCATAAATATAATTAAGGGTAATGATCAAAAAGTAAATGATATAATAAAAAGTATGTCTTTTAGCTAAACTATATTCAGCTTCAAAATTGCTCTAAATGTCATTTGACTTCCAACAATTTATCGTGTATTTGACGAACAGTTGAGTAATGATTAAAAACTATATTATATAAAATACAATGATTAAGCTCACCATAAGAATATATAGAATAGATCCGGAATAAAATCGCTGTCAGCATGCAGATATACTGTAATGATGAAATCGGAGGGATTCTGTTGTCTTGTATTTAGCTACTTCAGTGTTCTTAGACTATTTCAGCAAATGCCGAGCCTTGTTTTTTTTTTTTGTAGATAGAGATGTTCACATATTTAGACGGTACTCCTACAAGGCAGAAATAAGCAGGAAAATGAGTAAATACAGTGCAAGTTCACAATATGCTTTACCTACCCTACACGAGAAGTTTATTTCTTCATTATGGAAGTTATTCGTAAGAACGCGATTTTTGTTTATCCTTATAAAATATAACGGCCGTCTCGTGTAGTGGTAAGTGACATGGTCACTACACAAGGGGGTCGCGGGTTCGAATCCCGCCAAGGGAAGATATTTGTATGATAAATATAAATGTCTTTTCCAGGGTTATGGATGTATATTAAATATATGTATGTGTATAATAAAAATCTTACATTTATATCCGTTATCTGGTACCTGTAACACAAGTTCTTTACGAACTTATCACGGGACCAGTTAACGTGGCGTGATTGTTAGTAAATATTTATTATTATTTATTATTATTATTTATTGATTAAAATTCATATGCGTATGGGAGAATCTCTTGACCTAGTCGCATCGATAGATACGACTATTTCACGTGATTGTTTAGAGCAATAAAATTTCTAGTTGTTCGTAAACACGTGTTAAGTAGTCGGTGCTAACCCTACCTAGTCTTAAGTAGCTACCCGTGCTTACCTATTTACCTATATAATTTTTTTTAATCGTAAAGCCTAATAAGACGCCATTCTCATGGTGGCTATCTATTAGTTCCGGCAAATGCTTAGTTATTATGCTAATATTCTTTTTTTTAAAACTTCAACGTTACCGTGGCAAATGTATACTTAGCATGTAACCATATCAACTTATGTGAAAAATTCTCAAGCACTTCACTGACCGATAGTAAGTAGATTACGTTCGTTCTAAGGTAAGTTTTATCTTTTATGTTTTCCTTAGGCAATCATCACTTTCGTAAATAATGTCATGTACTTGTAAACATGAATTGACTTCTAATTTCACTATTACATTATCCGATAAGTCGGTTTTCTCAATACTAAAATAAAATCTACTCTAAATTGTCCCTTTTTAAAAAGTTTTTTTTTTATTGTCTATGCTATTTTGAGTTAGTTAGTTTTAAGTATTACGCATATAACTTTTAGTTACTTTTGTGTTCTGTAAAATAACAAAACAATGACTGATGTCTAAGTATTAAAATTTATTATATGTATTATGAACTTATTTAATACAGCATAAAATCATAATTGACACTAAACTGTTATTTGACACTGAAGATTCAGTGCTGAAAACTTAATCTTAAGATTACACTATTTCCTTCAGGATAAATATTTATTATATATGTATGTGATAATTCACATAGTTTAGTAATAAATATAAAAAAAACCATTAAGTTTGGATTCGGAACCTGTCATTTCCACCATGAATTCACAATTTTCACATACACAATATGAGTATTTTTTTATGTTCACGAAAACCTTACGGCATTGGAAACGTCAGCATTGATAACCTATGTTGCTATAGAATTCGTGCCTCTATTATTCACGAATCCGTTGGTTCAGTGGAATGGCACAGTGGAATTATTCATAGGTATTCAGAATTTTTAGGATCTGGATGAAATAAATCGTAAACTTTTGGACACATTTAGTAAAATCCAAATGGAGCCAATTCAAATTATAGATTTTGTAAAAAAATGTACGTCAAGGTCATTGTATGTACCTACAACATTTAAATAGATAGTCTGAAGGTTTCATTTTTGTTATTTTTTTTTTGTATTCAAATTATTTTGAGCGGCAATTAGCCCCGGGGTGACACTTGTATAGTTAAAAAAGATGTGTGGTGTCGTGGGACACTGGATAGGAACGAAGTTCCTTCTTATAAAAATATTATTTTTAAGTTCTATTCGAGGTATAAAGAAAATAAAACTGGGAATTTCGCAACACGGTCATTCGGTAACGTGCGAACTTATTGTGGTACACTTAATTCACGGTTGTTTGCATTAGAATTAGTGTATTGCGCAAACGAACGCTATGAGATCGTGGTCAATGAATGATAAAAAAAATGTTATTTTTTGTACGTTATTACAAAGTTAGGTCGTACACTGTGTGCATTACTAATTAAAATTTTACGTTACGGACGTTTTTTTCCCGGTTAGGGTACCCCTCCGCATCGTCCCATAAGGAACTTCGTTCCAAAAAATCCTTTAATTTTTAATAAAATTTTCATCTCTCAGTAATCGAAGTCTTAAACAGTTTAGTATAAGTTTCAACATATCCCAACATCGCTAAGTCCACGAGTATGTGTATATATTGTGTTTAATACACGTGAATGAAAAAATAATCAAAATAAATGAAGATCAAACAATAAAAGTGCTTTCTGCGATATGGAAAAACTCAGAAAAAAAAACTAAGACAGTTTTTAACAAAAATTTTCATTAACCAAATTATGTAACGGAAAAATATGATACAATTCGTTTTAGATAACAGTCAGTGCAACTAATTGGGTTATCTGCCTGTTACCCATCTCATAAACAAATAGATTGTTAAAAAAATATGTACCAAACTGCCAAGTTTCGTAACTGCTCGTTCGTACGCTTGCATGAGGAAGTCACATTGAAACGAAGAGATTATTTTATTCTCAATATTATTTCGATTTATCTGAGCAACAGAAATGGGTCGATTTGAACTCATAATTTTTGGACACGATGCTATAATTACTTTTATGTATAGCTGCTTTTTTATGATTAAAAGTTTACTTGTGGCCCGGAGGCCTTTCCAGTTTCACCAGGACAGGTGGGCGAGCAAAGGCTCAGCCAGGAGGGGTGGGATTGCTAACAGCTGCTCGAGCGCCTACGAAAGAGACCTAACAACTCAAGAGCAGCTGCTTCGCGAATGAGATGAATAGCTGCTCTATGGATAGTGCGCTTCAAGGAAATGATCCTTTTAACTCTTGTTCTAAAGACGCAGATGAGCTTCAAGACTCATATGCAGCTATCCAAGCATTATAATAAAAAAACTCCCTGATCTACTTCGAGGCAAGAATTCAAAGTCTCGACAGTATTAGTATACTACTTATACGAGTATTGATGAGGTAGCTGTACCAGTCTGTGCAAAATCACAGCACAGTTATCTTACACAAGTATAACTGTTTTAACACGATTTAGCCTAATTGGCTATTTCAAATTCGCGCGGTCGGAGAGCTGAGCTCACGGGCTCATTCTAAGAGAATTTGCTAATACTAGCCCTAGCAAGAGCAGTGCTTTGCAGAATCTACCACCGGATCGGGATCGCGACTCACTGAGATGATCCGACGAGAGGCTCAAAAGTCTGGGTCTATGGGTCAGTTGGCTTGTCGAACTCTTGGTCGTAATCGAAGAGTTCGATGAGAACGGCGATTGTTGCTTCAAGAGCCTAAAAACACCTTAACACGACGGATGTGCGATTGCAGTATGCTGGCATAATACTCAAAGAATGGTACACGTTCTCCGGAGAATCCCTCCGTTATAGACTACCACTATATAAACTATGCAAGATCAAGAAGATCCTATGGCCCACATAATCTAAAACTAAATTTTAATTACTTGAATCGGTGAACGAACCCACAGGACCGGCCTGAGACATGAGTTCTAAGTCTCAGTTCTCTTGTACAACGGCTTTCAAACCGAAATATATTACTACTTCGTGGCAGAAATAGCCAGGACGGTAATACCTACCCGTGCCGGCACACAAGACGCCCTACCATCAGTAGTACGATCATCGTTCTAGCAATACAATTGTTTCTTCCATCTAATCTCTCAAAGTGGCGCGATTCATTCTATGGTGACTGTGGATCTCGATGACCACTTTGACCTCATCTCACCTTAACCTCATCGAAACTACTGTTTTTTTTTGGTTCTAGATACCTATTATTCGGAACATTATACCTGAGGTAGAAAAAGAGTACGGTGTCAACAAATGGTACAGCTGTTACCTTCTTGACCATCATCCGATTTGTCGATAAAATAGGTCATTGACATACCGCTTTTAATTATCATCTAATTAAAATAGTGTAATACAAGAGCAATATAAGAACACATTTCCTTTTTTTTATCTATAGAATTCCACTTCAATCTATTGCAGCAGTAAAATACGAGAATGAGGATATCGTTTAGTTGCAAATCGTGAAATAATTAAAAGTAAAACTTTTTATGTGGTTACAATAAAATAAAAAAATAATGTCACAAAGAATTAGGGTGCAGTCCATAACAGTTGAGTTCTATGTAGCTCCTTTAAATACAGTACTTTAATCTGCAATACGATTTAGTGGTACTCGAACGAGATATTAGTGTTCAAGCATTCCTACATAGCTCACTTCATAAGTGTGCATGACAAGCAAACGAGTTTTAGCTTACGAAAGTGGTTTCTAAGTGGATGTCTTTATCTAGCCTTTTTCTTAATTACGCCTGTTGGTTCACGTTGAATTACTATACTTATGGTGAATCTCTTACTAATGTCTGTATGTTCTTGAAGCATATTGGCCAAATTTAATTATTTGTTACTTTTTATTATAGTAACTAGCTGTCCCGGAAGACTTTGTAGTGTCTCAATCGATAAACAAAAGACCTAAACTTTTGTATAAAATAAACAAACGTAATCCGTCCGAGAGGGGACACTTCAAAGGAAAAACAAAATTGTTATTTTTTGTTATCTACCTTTTAAACCTTCTCTGGACTTCCACAAATATATCAAGACCAAAATTAGCCAAATCGATCCAGCCGTTCTCGAGTTTTAGCGAGACTAACGAACAGCAATTCTTTTTTATATATATAGATTACACGAGATTGATGCAAGAGATGTTTGAGAGTCAAAGTGTCAGCCAATGCGGCAGCTATGCTCCTCTTGTACAGCTTAGCATTTTTCGAAGACAATAACACCCAAGTCGCTGTCTACTTCATATAACTCTTTTACCACCTCGTTTGAAGAAAACATTGTCAAATCACTCGGGATTCTTGAGATCTGATATTGAAATCGTTCATCTCTTTATAAGTATTATCACTTTAATCGAGATCCAGAGAAAATATTCTATACTAATCCTACTCCTTCGAATATAACGTCGTGGTAAGAAATCAATTGATAAAACCGCTAGACTGTCTTTCGTACAGCACTCATTAAAGTTTGTCAAATAGAGAGAACGTATCTTCTTTATTATTTCACCCATGGTACAGATACGTGGTACAGTGGTGTGGATCCATATACACTCCACAATACTAAACATACAGTACTACCAAACATGCAGCTGATTCAAACGGATTTAATGTATCCAAAGAGTGGTTGTTGCATATATTTTTTTACTCCTTCTTTTTCTCCACCTTATCCCACTAGGTGGGGTCGGCACAGCTAATTTTTCTCTTCCATTCTCTTCCATCAGCCGTCATCTGAACACTCACTTCTCTCTCTGTCATATCGTCATCATTCACACACTCCATCCATGTCTTCTTCGGTCGACCTCTTCGCCCTCAATTTTTTTTTTAATACTGGAACATTAATCGGCTCCTCAAACCTAATCGTGTGCTCAACAGTCATTTCAGCTAATCAATAAAACTCACTTATTAAACGACAGACATGTGGTGATAACATCTCGAAAAAATCTCAGATAGATTCGCAAGTATCAATATGTATATTTAGAAGAAAAGCTAAACGAAAAGCTAAAATGAACCGCGTGCTTTAACAAATAAGAGTGAGTTTACAATGCATTATACTTTGAATTATCTCGATAGCCAAATGACCACACAAGTCGTAACTCAAAACGTTATTTTTCAAACTTAAACCACCATATGAAAAAGCAATAAGTACTTTTTGAAATCAATAATCGTTTTTGGATGAGCTTAAAAGCTTAAACAAATAATGCCTCAATTTCCGATGCCGCTTCGTAAAGCTTACAATTTATTTTAAGATTTGCATTAGACGTTTGAATCAAAATGTAATATTCATTTTAATATATTATAAAACAATGGGGATAGTTCAATTAACTATATTTTACAATGTTGCTTAATTTAAACAGCATATATTTAAATAAGGTTTCTTTTTGTTTTTTTATTTCCCTACCTATGCTGATAGCCTTGAGAGGCTGTTTCAGCTTCACCCTAACGTATGTAGGTGAGCTCACGGGGCTCAAACCGGAGTGTTGCTAACACTGACCCTAGCAAGAGCAGTGCTTCGTGGATTCTACCACCGGATCGGAAACGCGACCCACTGAGAAGATCCGGCGAGAAACTCAGTGGGCTGTGTCTATGGGTTAATTCGCTCGTCGAGCCCTTCGTCGCAAGCGACGGGTTCGACGAGGACGGTAAACGGAATAAGGTTAACAATGAATTTCGCGATATATATTTTTAACAGTTGTTTTTATATTTTTGTTTATTTAAACTTAATTTTTTTATTGAATAGATGGGTGAACTAGGTACTATACTATCTATCTATCAGCCCACAAAAATCCACTGTTGGAAATAGGCCTCCCCCATAGCTGACCATAATGGTCGGTCCTGCGTTGTCTGCATCCAGCGGCTTCCTGCGACCTTGAACAGGTCGTCGGTCTACTTCCTGAGAGACCTACCCACGCTCCGTGTTCCGTTACACGATCGCAACTAGAGAAAAATTTGGCCCCAGCAGCGATCTCAATTCTATGAAAAATGTCGTAGAAAAACTCCTAGTATAGCGCCCCCATTGCTCTTTTGGCGACGTTGAGCCTTGTGAGAAGGTCCAATGTGATAGCTACTAGTAATTGCGCAAATGTATACTTTTTTGCGGCTCTGGATATACAGTAAGTACTATTCTATGCCGGTATTGATTTGTGAAGATGTGTTAAGTACGTATTTCAATGTTTTTTTTTAAGTTTTTTTCGGGATTTGAACATTGGCATAGTCTCTTCGTTCGATACGAATACCGCAGGCGTCTTATTTTTTAGGCAACGACGACTTCAAAGCTATTTGTAAATTAACCTTAAGATTTATCTACTTATTTATTTCAAGGGAAAACATCGGTCCAGATCTGTTATCAGTAGATACTAATAAATGATTGCATTGAAATAAAAATATGATGTTATAAAAATATGATGCGTTAGAATCCCTCCAAATTCTAATAGAGTTCATTTTTAACTTCACTATTGCGGCTCCCTAATTTTTTCTGGAACAGCATGCATAATTCCTGTTAACACACTAAGTATATAAATACTTACAACTTCAGCCATTGACGTTTCATTAAAAACCAAACCACTAACTAACTTAATAATTTAACTTGATATTTTTATAGTTTTCGGGAATTATTGAAAACGGAACGTGGCTTTACGACCGGCACGTAAGACTATTTGCTACAATTGGAGCAATTTAGATAGAATTTTGCAGTTTTCTTTAATTAAAAAACATCACCACGGCATATCAGATGTATTAATAGAGTCACAAAAAAAATATATAAAAACCGCGTAACTCGATCACATACGAGCACCGACTAACAATGCCCTTTACTCCTTATCGTCTCACATCGTAGCGACCTACATGCAGAGCGGGTTCAATAAAAAACCTATGATCGAACCCGTTAAACTATCCACAGCGATAAGCATTTCATTGCAGGACATTGCAGCGACTAATTTTTCTCGTGTGATTTTCGTTGGACACGAAATGCGTATTTGGTACGCTAGTATTTTTATGGTGTGGCAACACCACGGCTTGGTGTATAATGTATAGTATAGACTACGTATTTCAAATTAAATGAAAATCAGTTTATCGCTGCACCTGGTATAATAGCGAGAGAGATTTTCATCTTCAAATTGAAATAAATTTGTTTCTGTTTATTCTCTGATCTTCCAATTTTATTTTTCTTTAAAAATCTACACTGAGTATTGTGAGCACAAAATAATAATTAAAAAGTGGGTCCTACACTCGGTTCTATAGCTTACCGAAAATCAAAATTTGTTTTACAATAGTTTTGAATGATATGCTGATAATATTAGATTACTTATTAAATACCCAACTCCGGAAAATGTAGTTTTAGTATTTTTTGGTTTTCTCGACATGACGAATGAGAGGCGAAAAAAAAATGTATTTATAGTCTGCCACGATTAGTTCAAAGCCTTGCCACCCTAGTCTCTTTAGTTACTTTCACTACACCCTCGTTGGGCATTCGCTGTCATAATATATTTGCCTGATTTCTTACTTAATTTTTATCATTAGAAAATAAAACTAATTCTCCTATAGTAACCATAAAACATCATATCAAGACTAACATACTAAGGTCCCTATGTGTTTACAAGTTGCCTTTATCAAAGTGTGTTAATTAAGAAGAAATTCTAACGTTTATGATTCATTATGGCGTCGGTGACGTCATCAGGGCAATTGTGATAGCAATAAAATTATGTAAGCTCTCGAACAATAGCCTGTTAAGTTCAAACGAATCCCAAAACGAGTAAATGAAAATACAAGGAGACAACGCGTTCTGACCAAATTTTAAAAATGTACTAATTGTATTCATAAAACAACCTAACAACGAACAAGGCTGAATGACTAACAACTAATTTTGTTTGTGTACCTCTTTGGTGTGGTGAGGGACCCTAATTACTGTACCATAAGGTTCGACTTTGATTTCGGTTCGGCATTAGTATCTTTGTAAAATAGATTCGATTTTCATAATCTGTTTGTGCCATAGTATGTATTTTCTTCGGTTTCCGCGGATATCGGATACTTAGCGGTAAGCAGCGGCTTGGCTCTGCCCTTGGCATTGCTGAAGTCCATGGGCGACGGTAACCACTCACCATCAGGTGGGCCGAGCGCTCGTCTGCCTACAAGGCCAATAAAAAAAATTCGGACATAAGTAAAACTACTTTTTACGATTTAAATCACGCATTTGTTGCCGTCATTGTAAAATATAATTTTGAGAGATTTTATTATACCTATGTATGAATGGTCAGATATACCATAATGATAATTATAAACGCGAGATTAAGCTGTTTGTATTAGTTCTTGTCACATATACATACGCAGCGTAAGACGTAATGTGGGACGCCCCCTGGCTAGGTGGTGCTGACCTCCGAACGGTGGCAAGAAGTGGATGAGGAGAGCCGTAGACCGGGCTCAGTGGTGTGGATTGGGAGAGGCCTATGTCCAGCAGTGGACGACTGTGGGCTGTTGATGATGATGATATGATACATACGAGTGTGTATGTTTCCGACATAAAACAGGAAAAAATCTTACGTCCTAAACAAAATCGAATATTTGAAATTCAACGCGTACCGCTTTATTTTCGTTTTCGTAATTAAGGCTAATGTACTACATACATAGTACACAGATTTGCCATTCTATAATCCGCACTAATATTCTATAGTGGGTTTGTTTATTTGGACGAGCTCACGGCCCAACTGATGTTAAGTGGTCACTGGAGTCCATAGACATCTACAACGTAAATGCTGCCACCTACCTTGAGATATGAGTCCTAAGGTCTCATTTTTTTACAGTACAACGGTCACCCCACCCTTTAAGCCGAAACGCATTACTGCTTCACGGCAGAAATAGGCAGGGTGATGATACCTACCCGCGCGCATTCACAAGACGTCCTAACACCAGTAATTACGCAAATTATAATTTTGCCGGTTTGATTTTTATTACACTATGTTATTCCTTCACCGTGGAAGTCAATCGTGAACTTTTGTTAAGTACCTATTTCATTAGAAAAATTAATACCTGCCAGTGGGATTCGAACACCGGTGTATCACAAGATACGAATGCACCGGACGTCTTATCCTTTAGGCCACGACGACTCTCCAACTGTGACTCTCCAACTCTTACTCAATTGAGCATTTTGAAATTTACTTGACTATACTCATCCAAAGTACTATTATATTACCACTATAAGTAAGTAAAATTAAAAGAAAAAAAACGTTTTCTAATTTTTTTCTCTTTCATTTGCGGGTGAGTCGATACAGATTTAACATAAAACCGTAGTTATGAGTGCTGCATCTCATCCAGGTTTCAAAGATCCGAGTTTTAATGATCTATGTTCACTAGATGTGCTCGAATATGTAAAGGGGTCTTAGCATGATCGTATTCGTGCACAAATTATTCGGCTGTATACTCACCGATAACCTAAATGAGGTATTAGCAGTGAAGCAGTAATGCGTTTCGGTTTGAAGTTTGAGTTAAATACATGATAGTGTGTGTAATGTATTTTTTTATTGATTTAATGTAGTTTTATGCATAATTTAAAAAAATATTAACATTCAACAATTTCTTCTCTATATTCTCTACAAGTGTGGGAAATTTCATAATTCTCCATCCGCGCAATTTTCGTAAAAAGGTTTTGCTTCACGCATTAATATAACTATACTGAGATCTTAGAACTTATATCTCTAGGTGGGTGGCGCATTTACGTCGTAGATGTCCATGGGCTCCAGTGACCACTTAACACCAGGTGGGCTGTGAGCACGTCCACCCATCTAAGCAATAAAAAAAATTTACTTTAAACGCTTGCAATAAATCCTCGCAAATTGTCCCCCACTGAATGGTTCATTAATTTGGAACAATAACAAAAACTACACTTACATTAATGATATAAACATTCATTCAGTATGACTGGTCGAATCAAAGATGCTAGTGGTTCTGCGGTAGTCGAAATTCGACTATCATTAATTGAAATTATAACCTTGGACACTATCATGGTTTTATTGTCAACTAGCGGCCCGCTCCGGCTCCGCTCGGGTATTTAACTAAAATTTCAACGATATTTGACGTTGTTTTATTTTTTTAAATAATAGAACGCTTATTGCGGCATAACTATAATAGTTAGACATATGCTATCCCGACACTTTTTTGTAAATAATAACGTGTTCTACAAAGTCGTAGTACATTATTTTATTCTATCATCAATAGTTTTCGCAGGGCACGCGATGTAAAGAATATTTTATAATTTTTTTACACCTTGGATTACATTATTGGAGTTTTAGTAAGGATCCCTAATTTTTTTCAAAAAATATTATAACCTATGTCACTCGGAAATAGTGTAGCTTCCCAACAGTGAAAGAATTTTTCAAATCGGTTCAGTAGTTTCGGAGCCTATTCAATACAAACAAACAAACAAATCTTTCCTCTTTATAATATTAGTATAGAAGACTCTTTTCTTACACATCTATTATCACAGATTTTGCCAAGATTACACTTTAAAGACAATATATTAATAAAGGCAAACAATATGTATTCAATCTATTCTCAATTTGACTACAGACTTTATACAATAAGAAAAGTTTGACAACAAACAAATAGTATGCATGCGTGTGTGTGTCAAATACATGATAGTGTGTGTAATGTTTTTTTTATTTATTAAATGTAGTTTTATGCATAATTTAAAGAAATATTAACATACAACAATTTCTTCTCTATAGTCTCTACAAGTGTGGGAAATTTCATAATTCTCCATCCGCGCAATTTTCGTAAAAAGTTTTTGCTTCACGCATTAATATAATATATAGATTTGATTGCCAAGAACGCGGATTCCTTGCGTTTATATCTGTATGTAATCTAAAAGAAACAGGCTTTGCATCCGGTAGGTGTTGTTAATTTCTACAATCCCTGTTACACAGGTGACGTATTATGCAAAAAAACTTGTCAACTTGTTCAATAATTAACATGACAATGTCAGAGATAAAACCATCAATACGGACACGTAAAGTTATGGGTTCGCAGAATAAAAAAAAATGTCTAAAATCGAAATCATGGATGCAACAAACAAAAGTACATATGAAAAAACATTTGCCAGTAAAAAATTGTACTGAACAATTACTTCAACTACGTATTTACATGTAGATATAAAATCATAATACAAGAGCCAGTCATTTAAGTTGTGCTCTAAAACTATAATAAACGCAGAAATAAGTTGAATTTACAAATTAGCCTAAAGCCTTGTTCGGACTAGGCGAGTATTTTAGTCGAGTACCGAGTAATTTAGTAGCTAAATGTGTCTGAGCACCAAAAATTTAGTCGAGTAGGTTAGTAAGTAATTTAGTCAAGTCAATCCATTTTGTTCTATTTTTTCGGGCGAGTAGCAAGTAGTTTAGCCACTAAATTACTCGGTACTCGACTAAAATACTCGCCTAGTCCGAACAAGGCTTTAGAGCTGTACTTATTTTTCTGGTTTCAAACTAAAGACGACATAAGTTAGTGTTTAAGATAGCTGGTTCAACAGCATTAATACTGTCAAATTGTTATTTAATAAACGTTATTATTCTTATAGATGAGTAGGGATCTCACGACTCATCTGATGTTATGCGGTCAGTAGAACCCGTCTATGTCTTGACTTAATGACTTATTTATGGCATCCATAGGCCGTAAAATCTAAGACCTCTCCGATGGTGAATGGTTACCATTGCTTATTAACATTAACAATGCCAACGGCATAGCTAAGCCGCTGCCTGCGTAAGATGATAACAAAAGATTTTTAATGCTTAGATGGATGAACGAGCTCACAAGTCACCTGGTGTTAATTGTTTATCAGAGCCCATAGTCATTACCTCGTGACTGTCGTCATCTGCTTTGAAACGTGAGGTCGAAATCACAATTTTATTGTATAACTAGCTGTACCCGTCCGCTTCGCTGGGCATTTAAAAGTAACATTATTATTTCTCATCCCCACAAAGATTCTCATCATTAACGCCCCTGCAACTGGAGAAGGTAGTCCAACACTCATATAAATAGCCTATCCATTAAGGACATGTATTTTCTACATGGATACCATGTTTCAAGTCAATCGGATGCATGGTTCAGTAGTTATAATGGAACATCCGTAAAAACCACTGTAAATTTATATATTAGTATAGACGAGTGCTCCACCCTTGAAACTAGAACGTATTACATCTTCGCGACTGAATTAATAAAGTCCGAGGCACCGATGTAGGCTTACGATGTTTTTAACCCGTAGACGGAAGTCAAATATCATCAGTATCCAACTTGACGAAGCGCGGTTCAAGCTTCTCGTTTGTCGGATATTTTATTTTATTTTATAAACTGGTGAACGAACTAACATCATAACCTTAATGCCTTCACGCACCTTGAGACATGAAGTTCTAATATCAAATGTTTGTCTGCCTGCTTTGTATAAATAGATTGTACACCATCAGTAAAATCTAATCCAATGCAAAAATATTTACATCCAATCAGCACGTACACTATAAAAATAAGAAACTTTTATGAACAACATCTAACGAGAATAGATTGCAATAAGATAAAAGTAGGTATAGGTACGTTAATAATATTCAAACGATTCTGCTTTGCTCTTGAAATCAATAAATCATAAATTATTAATTTGGCAAGTTCGAGTTGTCTAGTTAAGCAATAAAGCAACAATTTAAAACGTGTACAATTATATTATTATCGATTAACCAGCTGATCGATAAAAAACTACGATAAAAAAATCTAATGGCTGCTCGTAAGCTAACCGTGTCATTCACTGATAACCGCCGTGCATAAATTTAAATGTTAATCAATGAATCCAATTAATATGGTACTTTAAAATATTATAATACGCTACAGTTTGTTTGATGTCTTCATTAAATATCGATTTTAAATATAATAATCGTTGGAGCGGATAATTTACAACTAAGCTGTCGGTAAGTTTGTTCACAGTTTTTTGCGAAATTGACTATTTGCGTGTTGTTCAATTCATGTACTTTTAGGATTGAATTTAAGATAAATTCATTTGTTTTTCTTTTTAGGAGCAATCGATTTATTAAGTGCGTGCGTCAATTCCGTATAAGCATGAATGAAATTTACTTGTATTGTGTAACGTAAAGGACTAAGATTGAATCTTAAAAATATTTTCCGGTTTCCAATCAAAATTATTTAACAAACGTTATCATCAATCGATTAAATATCAAATGAAAAATTCGTTAAAATTCAACGAAACACTAACCTTTCGTTAAGAGGTCACGGTGTTCATTCACTGTTTCGTTCACAAAAAAGAAATAATGTTTATTTATGAATTGTTTATTTTTTTTGTACACTAGTATCAACTACGGTTGGCGAGCGTATTGCCGCGTGCTTAAAGCATCGTTAGACGACCGGTACGTCTGCCCGCGACCGTACTTTGCCGCTGACTATGAATACATTGAATACTATGGAGTATGGAGCCCACACCTCATATTTCCGACACTGTATAGACGAATTTTACATTTGTAAACAAGTATTATGTGTACGTTATTCCGAAATTCAAGTCTACACCCGATTTCTTCAAGAGTTTTCGTGAAAATCAAACAATGGAACCCGTGTACTCTTAGGTGTATTTTTTGTTCTGTCTACATAATGTACATATGTTGTAATCATTTTTATTAAATGTATATAAATAGCTCATTAATATTGGTAAGTAATGTAATATGGTACTCTGTGAGATAATTTTGGGCTTATTTATGTCATGTTAGTAAATGTGGGGAGGTATAATGCATCGAGTGATCAACATTTCAAACTAGACACGACCTTTATCAATGAAGAAACCGACCCAGAAGAAGAAGTTATGGTATATAAAGTCAATACTCCACACTACCCTAGGTTCACTGTTAGGGAATGGCTTAGTTATCAAATTTAATAAGCCCAGGTATGGTAAACTTTACTTAAAAAAATAGCCAAACGTATTTTTTTAAATAGAAACCGTTCATTGTTTGTTTGGTTCTTTTTTGGGCTGTTTCTGTGAGTATCGAAAAAGTTGACTAAGGTTATCCACCGGAGAATGGTTAGCAGCGTTTTCTGAGTAGCACACCAGCTTATTGCGATCGCCAGCTGGTAATCCTTGGTGGTTGAGCATATTGTGAGCCCACATGGGTGGATGCTACTATCCTGCTTATTTCTACCGCGAAGCTGTTATGCAATGCAATTGAAACTTCGCCTTCGTGCCTAAAGGAGAGTGGAGTGTATTCATTTATGTTATGATGTCTCTGAATTTCGGTAACCACTAAACATCAGGTACACACGTTCGCTTTATGCAATAAAGAAATATAAACAGACCAGGTCTTATGACCTGAGATATAGTGAACGAAAATTCAGTACCTGCCACTAGGTTTTGAGCAATGGCGTACCTTATAAGTCTTGGCGTTTCATCCAATAGATCACCCAATTCTTATGTCGAATTGGGTTAATATGTGTTCGTGCGAGTACCACTATTTTACTTAAGTCTGCTATAAACCAATCATACATCAGTTTGAAATGTGAGATAGCCGTTATTCAACTACTTATGCAACTGAAACTTTTGTGTCTTGTCTCAAGATCACCACGTGGACCGAGAGGCCGTTGGTCGACCAGCCCAAATAAAATTATTCAGATTCCTCATTAATTAGATTGACATTTTAAATATCTGAATATAAATATTAGATACATTAATAAGTGCAAAATATTACCTAAAATTTGATCATTACTTACAATTTGTCTGACAGATAGCCGCAGGCCCCACATCTTGCTCGTTATATTGTATTACCAGTTTCGGATATTTGAATAACTTAATTTATTTTATTGGTTCATTTTTCATTAACTCGTGGAAGATTCTGAGTTAGAAATTTAGAAAATTTACAAATAAATTTGTATTTCGACAAAAGCAATCAAATTTATTGACCGTTGCTGAGTGATCGTTAAAATTCAGAATTGTCAGCTTCCTCTATATAATTGAGTCTTCGAAAATTCCCAAACAGATATGTACATACATAATAGAAACCAACTGTAATAATATTTAACTGTAAATTTCTCTATCTCACTATTCACTACCACGATTTATTTCCACGGTGAAGGAATAACATCGTGTAGTAAAAATCAAATCCGCAAAATTATAATTTGCGTAATTACTGGTGGTAGGGCCTCTTGTGAGTCCGCGCGGGTAGGTACCACCACCCTGCCTATTTCTGCCATGAAGCAGTAACGCGTTACGGCTTGAAGGGTGGGGCAGCCGTTGTAACTATACTGAGACCTTAGAACTTATATCTTAAGGTGGGTGGCGCATTTACGTCGTAGATGTATATGGGCTCCAGTAACCACTTAACACCAGGTGGGCTGTGTGCTCGTCCACCCATCAGAGCAATAAAATAAAAAAATCTCGTTGGTGCTGGAAAGGCGGGATGGATGTAATATGCTCTGCGTCAACCCTGTCCCGCCGTCTCAATGGCCCCGACTGGGCTCCGGCCCGGTCCGGGGTCAGACACGGACTTTGAGCGGCAGGAGTTTTTGGTGAGATTCAACTCCCACATACCCGCCAGGAGTGTGGGACCCGATGATTTTCTCCAGTACGAAAAAAAAATTCAGTGGTGCTGATGGTGGTGAACAACGTTAATTTTGAGAGGTACAGACAGAATATCAAATGCATGTTTTTTTTCTATATTCAAGATATAACTGGCTCGGTGGCGTAGTATTTAGCGCTCCTGACTGCTAGACCGAAGGTCGTAGCATCGATTCCCACATTTGACAGGTTTGTTTTATCTTTATCTGGGTATTTAATATCCATATTCGATTATATTTATAAATATTTAAGTATAGTACATACATACACAGTCCAGGGAATCCTAATGGGGTCAGATGACCGTGTGTGTATTGGCCCTTTCCCCGTTCTATATTTTTTAATTTAACCAAGGGATGATTCAGCGAACCGAACATAAAAAACTAACTTCTCGTCGGGCTTCCACTCAAAAGTCTGATCCTAATGCTAAGGAAGACTTCGGAAAGACCAGGGATACATATGTACCGCGTTTGCTCACGTCACATGAGGACACCGCAGACAGCATTAATAATTTAAAATAAATCGCCTCTTTTGCTATGTATCTGGTAGCAAAGTACCGTGTGCGACTTTGAGAAAGGTTTTGGAATCAAGAATTATAACTCTAAGATCTCGATCAAGAACACCAGGAATCGCATATACAAGCAGCAAATGTTAAAGCATTTTTGACGTGACAACGTCTTATAATTCGATGGAGCCGGCTGCAGCCCCAAAAAAACTTGACTCATTGAGGCGTTCCATTTAAGGCTTGAAGTGCAAGCGAGAGCGCGCAACGAGCGACAAAGAGGCACAATCGGCCTCCGCGTTCGGCAGCGTTCGACATCTGTCTCTCTCCTACTTGCGTGAGCGATGCATCCGCATGGACAGCTGCTATACAATAATACATTTACCTACATGTTTTCGTCAAGTATGAAGTCCAGTGAAACGTGAATGTGGTGTCAATTGTGCATACAAAATATGAAAAATGAAACCATTCCACATTATTTTCTTATGACATTGTCACGTTCAACTATCGTCAGTAAGCCGACTTTACAGACAACCGACTTTTTTTGACATGTATTGACATGCGATTTTCAAGGTTTCATGCATTTAACCCAAGGGATAATCAATTTAAAAAGGCAGTACAAAACTCACCCAAACAGTGAACACGATTTATTCGAAATGAAATGAATTTAGAAATGCAACGTTTTCTTGAATACGTCCGATATTTTCACTAATAAGGGAATGTGTTCAGTAACTAAGTTGATGAATGGTATCGGCTTCGTGTATTTGATTTCTTGACGCCGCGGTCGTGAGAACCATTACATTCTACGGTCACCTCTCGTGTTACAGCCAACGCGTGTTTGAGACGATATGTTCTGTACAAGGCCTTTCATTGTCACCGAAAGGAAACGGGAGGAAATAATAATATAGCATATAGTTTTCATTTTACCGTAAATTATTTTTTTTAGCTATTGTGTTTGTGATGTATAAAACACAATTATCGTGTAGCTTCTTGATTATTTTACTTCTTATTCCAAAATCTAATTGTAGATGGGCAGATACTTTGGTGGCCTCTATGGTATAAATTGATTAGTAAACCCGACCTGCAGTATGATGCAAAAAAAATTAATAATAAACAAATCTTGTTATTGAATGTCCGAGGGCCCAAGAGCTCAATGACAGCCATTTCACGACTACGTCAAACGTACTACGCTTATTAGATTTCCAAATAAATTATAGACAAACAGAGCTTTTTCACTAGAACATTACTAGACGCGTGTAGTAAAGTGTTGCTATGTACTTGGTTTAACATTTCCTGACGACATTACTAGTGGCAGAGACTACTGTTAACTTACAAGGGTATGTATTATTATTGAATGAAATCAATATTATACATACAACACAACTGAATCGTGACTTTATATGTAAACGTGTGTGGTGGTATTCACATCGTCATGTCGGGCTCCCTCAATGAACTCTCAACGACGGAAACCTTTGCCTATCTACACTAATTTAAAAAGTAACGATCTGTCATTCTCAATGTTGTCAATAACATGTTCTTAATGTTGTAGTGAAACATGAAATTTTGTACTAAACACTCGGTACGAAATAGAAAAGACTGAAGTACGCGGCGTGTGCGACGCGCGCCACTCTCGTGTCAAGTGACAATCAATTACGGCGAAAAAGTAAACCAGAATATAAACAACCTAGCCGAACTTGTAGATATTAATTTCACCTGATGATGTTTCAATAAATCATTTCAAATTTTGTTCAAGTTAAAAATAAGTATATTCGAGGCAAAGGAAAACTGCTATGTTAGTATATTTCGGATATAATTGCTTGGAAAGGCTGTTGTTTAAAAAGAAGCTGTCACTTTTAAAAAAGGAAAAAATAATCAGAAACGCGAATTGTGTACTTTCTCAATATTGGGACATTGTGAGGTGCATATGGACTATCATCGTATTTCTGTCACTAAAAAACTATGCATACAAATAAGGCTTCGCCCTCATATTGTGTCAAAGTTTGCGACGGTATTCACATTGTAACCCCTATAGAATCTGGTAACTTCTTACGACAATTTATCTATATATTAATATGTGAAGCAAAAACTTTGTATCCCTTTTTACGAAAATTGCGCGGACGGAGGAGTATAATTTTCCACACTTATAGAGAATATAGAGAAGAAGTGCACAATGCTAATATTTTTTTTAAATAATGCATAAAAGATACATTAAATCAATAAAAAAAACATTACACACACTAAATACCATGTATTTGACGCACACACGCATGCATACTATTTATTGTCAAACTTTTGTTTTTGACGTCTGTTGTCAAATTGATATTAAAAATTGTTTGTCTTTGTTAATATTTTTTATAGTGTAGTCTTGGCGAAATTTGTGATTATAGAAGTAGGTATAAAATACAATCATAATAGTGTACAAACTTACAATTCCAATTAATTAAAGTAGTAATTTCGACTACTGCTGGACCTCTAGTTTCTGTTCATCTGCAGATAATAAAATGTACAACAACTCATTAAATTTACCCAGCATAGTTGTCAGCGATTACGAAGTTCCAAGCGATAATAGTGCTTGGTTTAAAACAGGAATAATAAGTCGTCTATTTCTTCTAAATTCCTAGCTTTTACGACACGCTGTCGGTCTGCAGGCGTGAAATTTGTAACAATCATGTTTTTGTTGTAATTATAATATTGGTATTTGAATGTACAGGTGTCAATTATAACGTTAAAACTGTGAAGAGACGTCCAGTGTTATTTATTTTGTGAATATTTCGAATTCTTTTAGCGCTTAGATAATAATATTTTTGGTACATAAAAATTTTAGTCTATGCTTCTTATTTTTTTTTTTAATTGTACGCAGAAATCAATTATGCCATAAAAAATCTAAATATACAACAGCGAGATATACTCATTAGTGGGATTACTTCCAGTTAAGCATTAAAGAGACACAGATATGAAAGACGGGAATAAATTATGTACAGCATTCGATATAAACTTTATTATTCATAATGTTTATGAGCTCAGTTAACTATCTTTACACGGTGAGGACTATGGGCAGGTTCACTACTCAGCAAGCAAGAGCATTAAAAAAAACAATTGACAGATTGAAAAGGTAAAATAAAAGATTGATTATTAATCTACAAACATCATAATCGAAGTCTCCTTCGGTCCGCAAATAACTATCCTAAAAATAGGTGATACAAATCTCATACGTGTTCATCACGGAAATTATGTAAGACATTGACGAGCGGCCGGGAAATGGGAAGTATCATCCAACGCCGACCTTATTCATGCCGACATGTGTTCGACATAGATACGAATGATATACGAATATGGTTAATTTCGTGTTTTCTTCTATATTCGCGAGTCATAGACATAATTAAAGCTTAATTCCACGTATATGCGAGTGGCCATTGAAATCATAAAACACCCTAACTTCAATAGAAGAGATTGTTCGTGCTTATCTAACATCTGAGATCCTCTTATCGTGAAGACGAAAACCCAAGTCAAACAGACACAAGACCAGACCACAAGATACCTACTATTAGTTCGTTCTTTGTGAAATGAAATGCAAAAGACTGTCTAGACTGGTCTAGACAGTTATTGTTGTAAAAATAGACGGTAGTTAGCATAAAAGCTATAAAGTATTAGAAGCGTCGAAAATAATGATAATGACAATAAAAAAAACCCGACATTAAAGCGTAAAAGTTGTTTTAATTACGGATTATTTTGTTTGATATGCATGATATTGAGTTGTAATCAAATATGACCGTTGAGTTATGAGTTACGTGAGACTTTTATTGGCTTGACGTCATGTAGAGGCTACTGTGCTACTGGCCACCAACCACTATGACACGTAATTAAACTTATGTACATTACAGATCATCAGCACTTGCGAAACGCCTGGCACTCCAAACCTGTTTAATGAGGCGCGTTAAATTTAATTACATTTGGGACTAGATGTATATATAAAACCTACTGTTTTTTGGTCAATGAATATGTCTATTCTATTTTATGTAAATCATCGTTTATAAATATCGCGTAGGTATGTACGCTTTTGTATCGGTGAAAACTTTATTGGTTTTTGTATTGTCTTTTTGAATACATCGGATTGTCATGTTGTGACTAATCGTTTTCGAAAGTTCTCGATTGCATATTAAAGTATTTCGTCTTAACGTTTTCCAGCACCATCTTTACATATAGGTAGGCATGGTAAATGCATACAATACGCAAAAACTTAAGGACATCCTAATTTACTGACCAGGATGGTGTTCTTGTTATTAAGCTGATCTCACGCTGGATGCGCGCAATTTGAAGATTTATTTACGAAAAATACCTTTTCGTCAATACATTGGCTGGTTTATTGATAATCACCAGATGATAAAAGTGCAAAAAAAATATTAAATATGTTTTATTTATTGATAACATTAAACGAGTTAATGACCGCAAACCAAATTAAGAAAGCCCAGCGACAACTAGAGGAACTTTTTGTCAGTATTGAATTTACAGATTGTAAGTCATAATAATATATTAATATTTAAGGAATTTTAATGCAAAAATTCTTTGTCTGTATAAGGGGAAAATTTGAAACACGATGATCTGTTGCGAAAGTCGAGCTAATGTTATTAAGAGACGCCGCCAAAATGACGCCACCGAGTGCTACTCTACGGCGCAGAAAATAGGAACAATAATGTAAATAGAGTAGCTATTTATATATGATATTTCAATCGCGCAATTAATCAATCAAACGATTTTACAAGTATGTTTAGTAATGAATTGGAAAAAGATAATAATAATAATAATAAATTTATTTACTGCATAAAGTCTTAAATCGTGACCTAGAATGCTATTTACATATTTAACAAATTGAGAGATTAGGCAGATGGCGTCACCAATATAATTTTAAGCAATGATCCTCACACTAGGCACAGCCTGTATCGTGATGACAAAAATACGATGAAAAAAACACTATTATTAATAACTATTACACTCAAAAACATGCGTTACAAGATTTTACATATAATACAAAATTTGAGTAATAACAATAACACGTCATATACACATATGTGGGGAGCATAGAAATAAACAAATATCAAATAAAGTAATAAGAAAAAATAAACAAAAAGATACAAAACTAATAAATATACTGCTATTTATTGCTTTTAATTAAGTTCTCTGTGTCCATAGTTCATAGTTCAATGTTAACAACCATTTTTTCACTAGTGGTTTAGCTTGCCTAACTGTTTTGTGTTTTAGGTTTTCATTACAATATCTAATGACCGCGTTATAAATAATATAAATATAGATCTTAGCGTTATAAATAATTGGAAAAAGGTACTTTGACCTCTTCTTGTGACTCTTAGTTTCAATTTTGTTGAGTGATACATACTAGTATATATGTATCTGGTCAAATTGGAACCAATAATTTTAGAGTATTGTATCTTTTACTCAATATTTCAACTCAACCCTCTCAATAACTAAATGACTTTCCTGATTTTCAATTCCAAATTTGACTTCAACTCCTGTACGCTGTCACAATTATTTAAAATAATTTATTACCCACCTAATAAATTTAGAATATGTATAATTGAAACTTCAACCTCATGTTGATACATAAGTTATGTTTATAAATATATATCTACATTTACAAATTCACAACCAGTTCAATTGTATGAAATTAACATTTATTTTCTGGTAATTTAAATCGATTCTCATATTAGTTAACCATTTTAACAGTTATCTCTGTTTTAGTGGCTTTTATAAATTTGAATAAATGTCAAGAGTTTTTAATCATATCAATCTCATTTTATTACTATAATAGAAAATAAATGTTTACAGTGATAAAACTTCAACCTAATTTATTTCATGTCTATTTCAAAATAAAATAAACAGGTTCGATGTCTTAAACGACGGATTAAAATATTTTGCGACAAATATAACATTAAGCTAAACTTTAGCATGTGTCATTGATAATGTAATGTCATTGATTTATAATAGATAATGAATAATTTCAAATAAACGTTAGATAGGTACTTCAAATAAGTTTTTTTTAGTTGCTACTGAAAGCATCCAACGCTTAGTCTCAAAAAGATTATGTGAGAAACTTGTTATTACTCGTAGAACGTAAACATTTTCGTTAGACGTATTCTGAGTAACGACATTTATTCGAATTTGATTTCAAGAACATCATGAGATAAATTAAATAATCAATGTAATATATTGATTTGTTTTTCCAAGCTACATTAAACACGCTTAAATAGTAAACCGAATCAACAATTGAATATGCAATTTCGAAAAGGGCTCATCTCTGAAAATGTAAAATGTTCAGGAAATGAAAAAAACTGATTATTTTCTAAAGCAGTGTAAAATTTAAAATATTAACTTTTGAGATATATTTTAGTGTTAATTAGCAATTGAAAATTACTGGAATTATTATAAAATGGGTGCAGGTAAGCCTCAAAACTACATGTATATGTAAAAACGTATTTGACAAAATATGTAATGTACAGAATAATGTAATATGTGCCCTTTTCAAAATTGCATATTCAATTAATTTCGTCCTTTTTTAGCCTATTGTCAAATTAGGACGTTAGAGGGAAGTTTTAAAATTGTTTTATAGTTATCAGTTCTTGATGCCTGTAATTTTTTTTAAAATATATAAACGAACCACTCGATGTTGATAAAAATTACGTTCAAAGATTTCGTTACACCAAACAAACGTACCTACATACCAAGCCAATAAAAGCGTGTTCAAAATCAGGGTACTACCGATGTTAAAAAATGGTTTAATCTCGGGATNTTAGAGGGAAGTTTTAAAATTGTTTTATAGTTATCAGTTCTTGATGCCTGTAATTTTTTTTAAAATATATAAACGAACCACTCGATGTTGATAAAAATTACGTTCAAAGATTTCGTTACACCAAACAAACGTACCTACATACCAAGCCAATAAAAGCGTGTTCAAAATCAGGGTACTACCGATGTTAAAAAATGGTTTAATCTCGGGATTTTTACTGTCATCATATTATTTCTAACGATTGCATGAGCATTGCAGTTTTCGTGGTTAAACACGGAATAAACCTTGAAAATAGTTTTAATTATTTCTACAAATGCATATACCGAATAAAATTCTATTTTTCTTAGCTTAAAAGTTACTCCATAGATTGCGAATACAATTATGTTCTTGTATTAAAGTCAGAAGTGCCGATGACGGTTGATTGTAGGGACGAGAAGCACACTGACAATAAAGTATACGCATTGATGTAACTATAAATTCTAAGCAGCGGCTGTACCGCTGGCATTACTAATGTCCAAGGCAGTGATGACTACTTACCAACATTTTGGTCGTGTGCTTAGTCTACGTCAAAAGAAATAAAAAAGTAGTGCCTAGCTTTTAGTAATTCAAAACGAAGCTAGTTCAAGAAAATATAATTATCAACCCTTAGTCATTTATGTGGTTTATTTAACCGAGTACTATTTTATTATTACCTTCGTAGGCAGACGAGCGTATGCTATTACCTGATAGTACATGATCTCTGCTGTTATTTTTTTATTTTATTTTTTATTGCTTAGATGGGTGGACGAGCTCACAGCCCACCTGGCGGTAAGTGGTTACTGGAGCCCATAGACATTTACGACGTAAATGCGCTACCCACCTTGAGATTTATGTTCAAAGGTTTCAAGTATAGTTACAACGGCTGCCCCACCCTTCAAACCGAAACGGGTTACTACTTCACGGCAGAAATAGGCAGGGTGGTGGTACCTACCCGCGCGGACTCACAAGATGTCCTACCAACATCAACGTCAGAAAATATTAAAATTATTTGTATTAGTGAATAATTAATAATTCGTTCCTGTCCCAAGATTGTCGTAATCGTAATGCTTAGATGTGCAGGACCGCGTTCTTGTCAACAAATCTTCTGGCATCAAATTCGGAAATTTCCGTACATGAATTAAGCATAAGCCATCAGAATATCTTGCACTAAATATCAATAAAAGTACTTAGTATTATTTGTACAGACTCGTTCAATCAATCCAGTGTGCACACCTTACATTTTATACCTTATCCCTCACTTTCGATCGTAATAATAATTTAGTTCCTTCGAGATGACGTTTGATTTATTCTGAATAGAAAGCCTGTTTTGTGAATTGTAGAAAATTCAATTAATCTTGTTAATAGAAAGTAAGCTCTCATTAAAATTGCAATTGCTGGCCATTTTGTTTGAAATATCCAAGCTAATTTGCGTATATTATATTGCTGATGGTTTTTTATATTGCTGACGTGGTAAGCTTTTTTATTGCCAACGTAGGTAGATGAACATATGGCTTATCTGATAGTGAGTTGTTATAATAACCCATCGACGTCAGCGATACAGCTGTACTTCTGTTATAAGGTAAACAAAAAACTACAATGTAAGGTAAAAACTATTAAATAGGCCAAGAAGTAGAATAATTGCACTTATACAAAGTTAGAATTCGTACTTAAATCTTTTTTATTTAGTTACTGCAATGTGCAATTGCAATGCTGTGTACCTACTTCAATTTTCTCAATAATTCTTAAACACTTTTAACAAAATGTATATATATAAAACTGAATTGCTGTTCGTTAATCTCGCTAAAACTCGAGAACGGCTGGGCCGATTTGGCTAATTTTGGTCTTGAATTATTTGTGCAAGTCCAGAGAAGGTTTGAAAGGTAGATAAATATGAAAATGATCGGAATTAAATAAAAATAACAATTTTGTTTTCCTTTCATGTATCCCCCGTCAGACGGATTTCTTTTGTTTGCTNTATATATAAAACTGAATTGCTGTTCGTTAATCTCGCTAAAACTCGAGAACGGCTGGGCCGATTTGGCTAATTTTGGTCTTGAATTATTTGTGCAAGTCCAGAGAAGGTTTGAAAGGTAGATAAATATGAAAATGATCGGAATTAAATAAAAATAACAATTTTGTTTTCCTTTCATGTATCCCCCGTCAGACGGATTTCTTTTGTTTGTTTTAAGTTTATTTTATACAAAAGTTTAGGTCTTTTATTTATCGATTGAGGCACTACGAAGTCTGCCGGGTCAGCTAGTATTATTATAAAATATAAGCTTATAATAATTTTCATAATATTGCTGCCTGGAATATTGTATGAGTTATCGATAAATTAAACTGATATCAGAATTAAAGTGCACGTATTGTTTAGAATGCGCCCTGGGCTGTCATGTGCATTGTGCATTGTCTGCTCAAAGAAAATCTTAAAGTATTGAAGACTACAAAACGCTATATTTCCTGAATGAACTTAAAAGTTTAAGTGACATGTCCTCGCATTATCCCGAAATAAAAAGGTCATTGTATCACTCATAATCTATAAGCTAATTTGTATATAAATAGGAAATTTTTTTTTGTTGCCCTTGTAGGCAGACGAACATAGGGCCCACCTGATGGTGAGTGGTTACCGTCGCCCATGGACTTCAGCAATGCCAGGGGCAGAGCCAAACCGCTGCCTATCGCTTACATTATATCACGAACCCGCTAATTAAATATTATTTTTGTTATAACAGATTCACCTGGCTTTACCCGGCTCATATCATTGATAATAATAAAAAGTAACTTAACCTAAATTAAAAATTAAATAAAAATAAATAATTTTTTGATACATTTTAATCCTACTCGTTTATCCATTTTTACGTGATTGAATAAAAAAAATTCGAAGATACAAACTTTTAAATTTGTATCTTCCATGTAAACCAACCAATTTATTACACTCACACGCACTTACACACATCGACACAACACAATCAGATTCAAACTTATTCTGCAAGTTATCATTCGACAAAATTCATCTACCTATTTAACGGCCTTACCTTTACCTTAGTTGGACTACCTGTGTTCATTAATTATATTAACATTTTTTGGAAACATAATGTGTTTCTTTAATTGGCTCATGTTTGGGAAAGCATCCTCTGTACCCTGTGTCTAGTTAAATGCTGTTGAAACATTGTTGAATAAATAAATAAAATAACTAAAATAAGTATATATTTTAGTAATTACACAACATCGTCATTTGATTAATTGTGATCCCGCTTATAGCTGTCGCGAAGCAACTGTACAATTTTGATTGTACTAACGTTCGTTTCACGTAATAAATTAAGACTTCAATCGCTTATCTTAAAATGGGCAGAGAGGTTCATGTGGTGTTTTCTATGAACCCCTGGTCTAGCCAAATTTTGCTAATAACAATAAACGAACAGGGCACTGAATCTTTTGAAAATAAATAATTTTGCATTGAGGTAGATTCTATATTAATCATGATTAATTGTAAAAAAACTCTATTTAAAAACAAAATAAGAATATGCAATTTACATATAAAATATTAATTAATTATTATTATACAACATTGTGTATTAATTGTATTTATATCTATGGATATATGTAAGTGTGTGTATGCACATATATAATATATATATTTCACTGGATTGGTACACCGCGCGTAATTCGTTTCCAAATGATTCTTGTCCACCTGATGATTGTCTGGAAGAGATCGTTCTTAGCGATAAGACCGCCAATTGTACTTTTTTTTGTATTTAATCTATTGCACTGTTTTTTACGGTAGGCATTGCTGAAGTCCATGGGCGACGGTAACCACTCACCATCAGGTGGGCCGTATGCTCGTCTGCCTACAAGGGCAATAAAAAAAAAACTTTTTTGGTGAGCAATAAAGAATACTCTGTCTCTCTCTCTATTTAAAAAAAAACAGCGTCAATAGTTTACGAAGTTGGCAAATTACGCAAACCATTCTTATTGGCGCTAATTAACTCAATAATACATAGATTCAAGAACTAATAATTTAATCTTATCAGCCAGCCCTCTTTGATACGGCGGCATCATAAATTAACTAAAACAGTAGCTCAATAAATTAATTGCAACTCCATACACGCTGGACAGGAGACCGTCATCTTTAAATTGGGCACGGAGCCTTTAATTTGTCGCTTTGTGCTTTTATTCTGTGCTCGTTTAAAAGTTGTCGTATCTTAATTTAGCAAGACAAAAGGAGACATTATCGTTGTTGCTAATTTGTGTTCAGGCTATTTAAAGATACTTACTTTATTGGTGGGAGGGCGTCTTGTGAGCCCGTACAAGTAAATACCACCGCTCTGCCTATTTCTGCGGTGAAGCAGTAATGCGGTGAAGCAGTAATGCGGTGAAGCAGTAATGCGATGAAGCAGTAATGCGTTTCGGCTTGAGGAGTGCGGCCGCTGTTGTACTGTTAAACTAAGAGTTCGAACTCATGTCTGATGGTGGGTGGTACCGTTTACGTAGTTGAAGTTTTGGGGTTTCTGTAACCATTTAACATCACCTTGGCCTTAAGATGGTCAATCTAAGCAAAGATACACTATTTGATCTGTGATGTCAGGCGGAGTTAATACGTCATGCCTGTGTATACGGCGAAGCAGTCTTACTTACTCTTGATTGAAGAGCTTAGTATAAGTGGCACAAAACAATTGAAGTTTTGATCTCATGTGTCAAGGTGCGTGACAGAATCCGTGTGATATCTACGGACTTCAGTAGCTAACCACTTCCTACAGAAATAATTCAATGAAGAAGAGCAGCATTTTAGTAGACATCGTACAGACTGTGGGCGGTCTGTTTTCTAAGCCAATTTATGCGGTCGGCACCTTTGCCAGTTCTCATTGTGCCGAGACGTGCTAACCAAATCACAGATAATGTGAGTAATGTTCGCAGATAGTCTGTGAACTGTTCGCGACGTAAATCGCTAAACTGATTCGTTTAGTTGGCAGCCGCGTTCGTGATTTTGTTTCTGTCGTTAAAAGCGTATGATGACAAGAAGGAAGCAATAAATACATCACAATTAAAGTTATTAAAAAAAACGACCCGTTTTCATTGCACTTGTAATTTTTGACACCGGCCATAAATTTTATTACTGACTCTGGAGAATTGACCTTGTAAATTTAGAGCGTATGGCACAGTAGTATGTAATATCTTACTAGAGGATGACCAAACTTTGCTCGTTTTTTTTTTCTTGATAAATTGTGTGTTTTAGAAATCATATTTAAATACGAATTATTTGTTNGACAAGAAGGAAGCAATAAATACATCACAATTAAAGTTATTAAAAAAACGACCCGTTTTCATTGCACTTGTAATTTTTGACACCGGCCATAAATTTTATTACTGACTCTGGAGAATTGACCTTGTAAATTTAGAGCGTATGGCACAGTAGTATGTAATATCTTACTAGAGGATGACCAAACTTTGCTCGTTTTTTTTTTTCTTGATAAATTGTGTGTTTTAGAAATCATATTTAAATACGAATTATTTGTTATTTTCTTTCAATAAAAAAAAGTTTATGTTTAAGTTGATTATCGATAAAGTTGATTATTGAAAACACGAATAAAACAACATTTTCTGAAAATAAATCGTAGCTAGATCGATTTATCGCCCCCGAAATCCCCTGTATACTGAATTTTATGAAAATCGTTGGAGCCGTTTCCGAGATTATATAAGATTAGATCACCTAATTATGGTATGAGCAATAGATCTCTATAATTAACTGATAGTGGTAGTTTGTAAGCCCTTTTTGTGCCACCAAGGGAGCGAGTAGTAGGTCTTATCCAGTATCTGGTATTTTTGGGCGGCAGCATTGATGATTTACCGGGACTTTCATTTATTACAGGAAGTTTTAAATAATTAAAACGTGCTCTATCGTAGGCTCTGCAGTAATAAATACTATTTCAGTCAGCTTATTATGATTTAGACTTCCCGATCGGTCTTTTTTGTAGATTCTGTTTAGTACCGAAATTTATTTTTGCGAAAATAGCGATATTAATAAGAACAATCGCTTGAATAGTATAAGAATGAATTGTGAAACAACATTATTACGTAATCAATATTATGTACATATGTATTATGTAGTTGTGATTCAATAAAACCGCAAACCGCTGCGGTTTGACCTCTTCGACCGATATTGGAAGACAATGTATGAGGGATGTCAGGAATGAATTCGCCTTTTCCAATGAGAATTTCACTTATTGCTGTTTAGTTGTACGGAGATTTGGTCGACGACTGGAGATAGTTATAGTTTATTTTTATTGCCCTTGTAGGCAGACGAGCATATGGCCCACCTGATGGTGAGCGGATACCGTCGCCCATGGACTTCAGCAATGCCAGGGGCAGAGCCAAGCCGCTGCCTACCGCTATATAGCAAAATGTTTTCAATTGTCACTTACTTCCATAGTAACTAACATACAACATAACTAACATACTAACTCTCTTCTTCTTTAAATCGTAAGTAATTTTGTCTATTTGTTATGTCTTCACACCCAAACTTCTGGGCCGGCTAATGATATTTGGAATGAAAATCAAACCTGACAATCAGGACGGTCTTATACAACATATAGCATAAAGACCATTCAATAGACTTAGGGTTCAGAAGTTACATACATAGCTACAGAATGATACTTGATGTGATACTTATGATACTGATATATACTTAGATGTGATACTTTAAGCTGCGTTATACACCCAAAGATGATCTTGGAAGTTTCAACTTAGTCAGATAAAAGGAGTCCAAGCTGATAGAAGATAAACAAACAAACATTCAATAACCAAAAGTTCGAATAAAATAAATAAGTATCAATTTTCTTAGTGATGTAATACGTATATCATATCGGTGACCTCAGCGGCTGTGATAAACGAACAACTTATTTAACGCAATTACTTAACAATACCACCGTTTACGCATCTGGTCGCTCCAATCGGCCAGCGCTTGATTTTATGTAGGTACACGTTTTTTTTTTATCGAAGTAATTAAAAAAATTGTATATAATAATATATAGTATAAAACCCAGCTGGAAATTTTGGAGTAGACGGGCAGACGACATACTGGCAGATCAGGTGCTAAGTAATTCGATACTAAAATCCGTAATAACTGCAACATAATATATGCATATATATTCTCTTTAAGTGCCTACAAATACTTAAGGAATATTTCGGACTGACATTATGAAGCAAAATCGAGATTTCGTGGGCAATCTCTCAAAACCCGGTTGAACGCTAACGCTTCTAATAAATAATCTATGCATTTATACATTAAATATATTGGAGTTAATAAATATGTCTAATTGAAAAGTTATTTTACACGATTTTAATTATCAACAAAGAAAGCTACTTAAAAACAAAATGTGAATAATAGTGCACTAGAGAACAGCATGCTCTGAAAAGTCGAATAACGATAGCCAAACAAAACAAATCGATCGATATTCGGTCAGTAAATACAACAATTAAACTATTAGAGTGAGCTATACTACTGTCCAGTGTCACAACGAATCAATGGTTCAAGGCAAACGCGCGACAATAGTACCATCTGCTATAGATTTCATCCCTCCGTTGTGTGCATCTTTATAATTACTACTGACAAAATAAACAAATATACTTGATTTATTACCTATCTATAGTAATAAAGAAATCGAAGCATTGATACAGGATTGTATTGAAGCCAGACGCCCGACAGATGTAAGTTTCAAAATCAACAATACTGTATTTATTTATTGATGTCGTTCTTAAATTCACTTAGAACTTTTATTGGATTGAATTTCTGTTCTTGAAAACGGATGTCTGCGTATTTTTTTGTTTATTTGTTGTCCAATAAAATTTACTTTAAACGTGGTACGGTTAATGTTGATGCAAGAAAAGTAGTTTCAACAAATTGGCGTATTAAACAGATTTGGCGACACTCACAGCAAACTATAGTCTGATTTTGCTAGTTTAAATAAAAGGCGGATATTAATATAAAATATTTAAATTAATTGTGAAAAATAATTTTATCGCGTTACAAGGCCTGAAATGGCTGATTTAAGAAAAAAAAGACTCAACCAGATAATGCAGCAAATCGTGCAAACACATTAGAATAAAGACAGTATTAATACGAAATCTTTTAAACAGTCACTTTATTTAGAAAATGCTTATCGTTTTAAGTTTTCAAACAGAAAAAATAGGTTTAATCAACAGGATCAGTAAAGCCGATAGATATGAAAAGATTTATAACGACATAGATTTATAATGGTGTTAACAGATAACCTTGGTTAGAGAATCCGATATCACAATGGCTAAAACGCCACACATGACTCGTGCACTTCTTGGACTGTCTGGGAAATTATTAAAAAAAGAATTTAATGTCAATTTATATTGTAGTTTTGGTCGTGAAACAAAAGAGCTAAGAGGTTTAATAGCAGAATTCATACATCAATTATTTTTTCTGGTAGGGGGCAAGCTCTGAGCGTAAATGGCTACCCAAGTCTCACCCGGTTCTGTCGCGAAGGAATCGTTTACTCTGTTCTGAAAACCGGGATAGATAGCTGCTTGAGTTTTGTTTAAACGTTTTAGGAGTAGCAATGGGATTCGCTTTTTCCTGTCTGTGTACTCTAATTACATCTAATATGCTGTGAATTAATCTACACACATACAGTTATAAACAAAGAAATGTTATAAATACCTATTTTTGCTGCATTTTTTGGGTGAAAAGGCCATTGTTGCCCACCGTCTTTTCGAACAATGGAATAAAATCCCTAACTTAAGAGAAACAGGAAGATATCAGAGCGTATTTCAGTGACGAGCTCCCATGCGAGAGTAATAGTAAGTCCGTAATTTGCCATCTCCTCGTTGCTGTCACAGGTCACAACAATAGTGTTCCATCATCGAGTTCCTTATAAGTTGACAAGTTGAATGGCCTCCTAGGTTCATAGACCGTCCGTAAGGCCAGAAGAGTTCATTACGACGACAACCTAGATCGGATTTTCTACGTCCGTAACAAACCAGGCCTGGAACCATGTCTCGCTACAACCCTGGCGATGGCTCTTCAATCAAAATCTAACACTTACCCCGCCTCAGTAGATGTGCTTACCTGAGCGGATTCATAATATGCCTTGGCACCAGTAAGAATACCAGACTAATATACTATTATATTGCGATTATTCACCTTGCGATCAACAAACGAAATAATAATCCAAAACTTATTTGTTTTGTAATTGATCTGCCCCTAAATAACCTCGTACTAGTTTTCTTTCTAGTCTCGATCGAGACCAACAAAAGGCCCACTTGTCACCCCATTCATAACCGCAGATTGAAAGGTGATAGCGAAATGATTGGCATCAATAAACTCAAGTTTGACGTTTGACTATCTTTTACACAGAATCTTGTTCGTGATTAGCGAATGGAATCTTACATAAATAAGTGTCTCTACAATTTTGTGTGCCGTTGTATTTGAAAGAACATAAACGTCTTATTATTATTATTCATTTCTTTAATTATATCGTTTTACAGCTTTGTGTTTTTTGGTAAATTATTGCAATTAAAGCCTATTAATATTTAAAGAGATTAAAACAAAAACAAATGCTTCTCTTCTAGTTTAATAATATATTTTTTTTTTTTAAGTTTCATGGTTTTTTATATCGTAGTATTTAATTGTAATGAGTTATAACCTAATTTCTAGTACTAATTCTGAAATTTTTATTGTATTATCGTCACAATAGTATAAACAAAACAATGTGATAGAATCGGTTGTAATAACGTCCTACCAAACTTATGAATGTTTACAAAGATCGATCCATATTAGACATTCATACGATTGTCGACGGTTGTCACACGAAGACGTTTCTAAACGAAAAACCGTATCTCGAAACAATCTCGGAACGGGCCGGTAATGAGACAGTCATGTTAAATTCCCATTGTACGATTTACGTCTATGCATACTTTAGTTCTAGAGATAGGGGTGGAGACAGCACAATAACGATATCTTAACGGAATAGGATTTTAATCGATATGCTATTCAAGCATTCTGATATTATCGACGTGTACAACCCATTGTGACTTCAAGAACACCATAGTTGTGACTGCGCTTTTAATATTGTCTGGTCGCTGTCTGGTAATGGTGTAGGCACTCGTTGAATTCGTTACGTAAATATTATTCAAATTAACCGATATAATTGAAACAAGCTCAACTTTACTTGTCTACCATAGACTGACTGACTCTGTGGCGTAGTAGTTGCGTCCCTGACAGTTGCGCCGAGGGTCGTGGGTTCGATTTCCACCACCGGGCCAACATTCGTATGATGAATAGGCTTGTTAGCTCTTCCTCTGGGTGTTGTCTATATATATTTTAGAGTTCCGTATTTTTAGGTACAATCTACATCTTATTTTGAAGGTTTTCAGTTAGTTCACATTGGCACACTAGATTGGTTTAAAAAAAAGATGAATGTTAATATCAGTGATTGGTTGTGATTGCGATATTAGGAGTGGTCTTTTGAAGTAAAGATTATAATGTTAAAATCTAATAGATTTCGCCCTACAATACCTCATATATAATATATTGACATATACTCATATATTTAAAGCTATATAAGTATGTATGTCAGTTACTGGCTCCCATAACACAGGGAATTCTAATTTGGGACTGAGTGACTCCAAATTATAATGATGCGTGATTTGTTCTCAGTTTTTATTATTATTATTATTATTATAGCTAAAAAAGTTTGTTCGTAGTTGTGTGAACAATTTCACTGCTCTCATTTTGTTAAATGGCTACCGGAGCCTATGAACATGTGAATGTCACCTCCAATCTTGAAGCATGAGCTCAATGCTTCAATTGTATAGTATATTGACTGTCCCACCTTTCCCTTTGTCCCAAATCAGAACGCAAGACTGCTCCGTGGCAAAAACGTGTGGATTCTAAATTCAGACACTAAAATAGTTTTTGTTTTATTGCTTAGGTGGGTGGACGAGCTCACAGCCCACCTGGTGTTAAGTGGTTACTGGAGCCCATAGACATCTACAACGTAAATGCGCCACTCACCTTGAGACATAAGTTCTAAGGTCTCAAGTATAGTTACAACGGCTGCCCCACCTTTCAAACCGAAACGCATTACTGCTTCACGGCAGAAATAAGCAGGGTGGTAGTACCTACCCGCGCGGACTCTCAAGAGGTCTTACCACCAGTAATTTCGCAAATTATAATTTTGCGGGTTTGATTTTTATTACACGATGTTATTCCTTCACCATGGAAGTCAATCGTGAACATTTGTTGAGTACATATTTCATTAGAAAAATTGGTACCCGCCTGAGATTCGAACACCGGTACATCGCTCAACACGAATGTACCGGACGTCTTATCCTTTAGGTCACGACGACTTTGAAATTAAATTAACGAGTTTGAAATAATTAACAGCGGTGCGTTTCCGACGTACGCTGACAAATAAATCAATCTGTAATTAAATGATCGCGGATATATTGTCATCAATATCCCGTCTCTGGTCAGCACAATACGTACCCGCCCAACGATTGAATAGTCTGTTCTGATGTCACCTCATTGTCAGCACACACGGTCTAATAATTCGCACTCGATGGGTTTTGATACGCGGCTCCCTTGCTTGGAGAACGAGCGCCATTTAATTATTATTACTGACTGTGGAAAATTTTATTTTTATTTAATCAGTAATGGCCTTGGTTATCTATCAGCTTCTTATTACAAATTTTGACAATCCGAAGCCCTAACCTTTTTTTGGAGTTTACTCCTTTAGAATCGATTTACATATATAGGCCCGGGGTATGAAAATTATGGGGACCAAAATCGTACTAGCATGTCACACGAAATGCGTTATGCGCCTGATTGCGCATGTCACACGAAATGCGTTATCGCAGGTGACGCCGGGCTGCTGCGCCGGCAGTCCGCCACAAAGCCTCGTACTGATCGCGCGTTTCTCTCATTATTGTATTTTCATATATTTGTTAGTCGTTTGTTTTGTGTCTCGTTAATTTGTTAATAATCTGTAGTGTATCGTGTTGTCGTAATATAGAACTATTTCTCGTATTGTTTCGTTTAATTTTTTATATCCAGTAAACTCCAGTCGTGCGTCGGAGCGGACACACACACTTTTTTTTTTTCATTGCTTAGATGTGTGGACGAGCTCACAGCCAACCTAGTGTTAAGTGGTTACCGGAGCCCATAGACATCTACAACGTAAATGCGCCACCCACCTCGAGATATAAGTTCTAAGGTCTCAAGTATAGTTACAATGGTTGCCCTACCCTTCAAACCGAAACGCATTACTGCTTCACGGTTGAAATAGGCAGGGTGATGGTACCTACCCGTGCGGACTCACAAGAGGTCCTACCACCAGTCAGGTTTCCCGGTCTAATGCCAGGGTCCGCTTTCTTGCTTGAGCGCCTCCACTTTACTCGGTCTTCGGCATCCTTCTAAGTGAGGTTATTCTCCTCCATATCCGCCTTTACCACATCTAACCAGCGTTTCTTGGGCCTAATGTGGGATCTTTAACCTTTATCTATATCTATCTATATACCTATATATAAAAATGAATTGCTGTTCGTTAGTCTCGCTAAAACTCGAGAACGGCTGGACCGATTTGGCTAATTTTGGTCTTGAATTATTTATGGAAGTCCAGATATGGTTTAAAAGGTAGATAGATTTATTTTATATAAAAGTTTAGGTCTTTCATTTATCGACTGAGGCACTACGAAGTCTACCGGTCAGCTAGTTTTTAATAGATTTCCTTAGGTATTATAGCTATTATAATTAATTATCAATGAAATGATTTTGGAAGTTAGTCTATTTTTGGTCTTAGACTAAATAGTAGTTAGGCATTTAAGTATTATGTGTCTTTTTTTTGTATTGAACTTATTTTTAGGTCACTGAAATTATCAATTCATTTTCGTTTCAGTTTCATTAAAGTCAAGTAGAAAGAATCTAACAATTATACTATCTTCAACTATATTTTTATCTGACTATCTCTAAATATATACAAACAGCTGATTTGCGCTATGACAGCACATTAGGACTCAAAAATGACACTTATTAGCCGGCGCAATACTCATTATCTACCATAAGTTAGACGTCTGCTTTTAATTAAATGTCAGGGGAGGCCAGGCCGCAATTCGAAATGGACAATTTATTAACATCGCAACCAATTACAGCAGAAGGGTGAGGGTATCAAACATTTTCATTAAACACAAACCAAGAATTTCTTGTTAACAACGATAGCTGCATTCGTAAAGGAAGAAACGAAGCATAACTCATTCGATTAAACGGTGTGCTTACGGTGAGCCTGCGGGCAGTTAAGTAATTGTAATAACGCCCAAGAACCACTTTAAAAAACCTTTAATTCATACAGAAGCTAAATAACAAGGTATCTACATAAAATGGTTTAGGAGATTCTTTGGAGGCGACGAAGCAGATCTTCGTAACGCATAGAAAGTGTTAATCCCATTTTAATATGACTAATTGTCACATTAATTGGCTCTGAGTTAGTGCGAAGGCGTTTTGGTGGGTGTTGAAAGTGCATCCTTGTTGACTTGTGTAGAGGAACAGTTGACGAAGATGAATGAGCATAATATTCCACAAAATTATCCTCATTTAATAATGTTAGATTTTTATTGAGTACGAAAACTGAACGCCTAAGCTATTTTTGGGAACTTACTTAGCTTAATCGACTAAATCGAGAAAGACGATAGGGCGCATAAGACTAAATAAATAGAATAATACCCAGTCGTATCCTGAAAGTAAAAAAAGGTAATGTCAGTTTGACATTATTATAAAAATACAGAAAAACCAATACATGTGTAATATGTGATAATTTCATTTTTTGTTTTTTATCTAATTAACATAATATACTTTTTGAAATTAAATAAAACTCGATGTTTTAGTGTATACTCACTAAAGACTTCGAAAAAGCTGGATTTAGTTGGATTAAATTTTTAAAATAGCCTAGTAGATGAACCTGTGGGGTTTGGTAGCGATTGAGTCAAAGATCGTCTAGCATAGCGGGCTTAGTTTGACTAGACTTCCATAATTTGATTTCTACTTTAATGAAACTTATCCTTTTAGGTTTTAGTTTAAAAATAAAAGTGCATTCTTTTACATTTAATGCTTAACAATAGAACCTATTAATCTCTACATGAAGCAAACCATACTAATTCATAAAAAAATCAAAAAAAATAATCGATTAAGTATATTTATTATTGATATTAATTTTTGGTTTTTCATTCAAATAGTTGATTGTTTTGCAGGCAGTGATACAAAAAAACGCTTTTTATTAGTGCAAATGTAACGCTATCATTTACTTTGCGTATTTCAGAGATAATTAAATTTGAGAAGAAAAGTGAAAACTGGTTATTCTAATTTTAACCTAACTTTTGACAATTACTCGTACAAACAATAAGAAAATTAATTAATTTAGTAAATTTTCATAATCAAATTAACGAAACTACTCGACATTCGCATTACAATAGAGAGATTCGAACAGGTTGTTATGTTATTATATTTAATTATTAAATTTATGATTATCATTCAAATTATCATTTAAATCAACCTTTTTCGATTTACTAAATCGTATAGCATGGAACGACGCGATGGTATATCACTGTAACAATAAACCCAATTAAATATATAAGTTTCATTTCCTTGATATAGTTTCTAGCAAAAAAAAAAAACAAAAAAAAAACTACCTAGTGACTTTTGAGCGTGACATAACATAGTCTCACATCCGATATTCAATACGTGGAACGGATGACGAATTTTATCTTCACACGTATCATTATATTGTGTGGATGTATGCGTGTGTGTGTGTGTATTTATGTTTTTTTTTTCTCAATTTCTTATAGAGCGCTCGCCGACAATGATCGTCTGTCGATTAACATGCAGCTATTAGTCGTTAATGCCAAGATCACGGCAGGGGGCGGCAATACGTACGAACCGACGCGGCGACGCATCGCATCGGTACCCGCGCGAGTTCAGCCATGACAGCGTTTAATATTACATCAATGGTTTCGCTGGCGGTTAACACAATAATTTCGAATTAAGAAATTATAATACCGAAAACACCTTTATTAAGTGTTAATGTTCTTATTAAAGAATCGGATAAGACTGTTTGGAGAGCTGCGCTTTTAAACCGACTTCAAAAAAAGAGGGAGTTTTCAATTCTACTATCATACCTTTTTTTAGATGAACCGAATTTATGATTTTTCATTTGATGTAGGTGCCTCTCATGTGGTTTTAAGGGTGGGGCAGCCGTTGTAACTATACTTGAGACCTTAGAACTTATCTCAAGGTGGGTGGCGCATTTTACGTTATACATGTCTATGGACTCCAGTAACCACTTAACACCAGGTGGGCTGTGAGATTGTCCACTCATCTAAGCAATAAAAAAAATTAAGTTTTCAGCAACTTTTGCAAATTATCCTAATTGTTAAAACTCTTTAAATTTATACAAGGTGAAGGTTCTCAGTTCAGTATGTAGGTATTTTATTAATGTGCTCTAAAAATACTTTTTGGTAGGTAAACGAGACTTACTCTTTTTCATCGTTGTAGCTCGGACGGAAATAATTATTATAGTTTCAAGACGATCCTGAAAAAAAAAACCCGGGAACGTTGCAATACTTACTCGTTCACAAGAAGTTAAATATTGAAGGGTTAAAGTCAAATATAAATATATCTACAAGAACGATAAGACAATACACATAATAGGTTTAAGAAAACCGAAGAAAACACCATAAATACACAATCTCTATTCAACAACGAATGCTACATAATGTTTTTATAGGGAGACCCTCTAGCTCATCTCAATAAAAAAATACCCGATAAATTATTTAAAACATTTTGTTTTATTAATATTTCGTTACATAGTTTAACTTCACAAAAGAACAATATTATTGTATGGTACTGTTGACATCTAGTGCTGAGTAGAAACAAAGATGTAGCGTAGCTGTTTATAATCAGTTATATAGATGGCGTTGTGTGCTTCAGTTTTTTCAACACGTTACGGAGTTAAACTCTTGACTCTTGAAGGTACAATTGGAAAATTTTATCTTCTAATGTGCTACTGCTTTATGTATGTAAAATTTATCTTTTATCGTTTTTAATGTTTAGAATAGTATATATCATTCCAAAAAGTCTCCTTTTTGGAACGCGAGGAACGAAGTTGTGTGAATTGTATTATTTTGTCTATTTAGTGTTTCTTCAGGTTTAAATATGTAACAACAGTGGTTTATTAACTGTTTAGAATCTGTGAACGTGCACAATTGTGGGAAAATAAAATAAAGCCGCTGGACGTACCTAGCTTTTCGGGATCCTCCAAAAAGTCCACTGAAACAGACTTAGTAAATGACCACCATTTTACTGAGATTATATTTCAACCCATATCAACTCCTCTCATTTCATTTCATTTCGCTCTATATTAACATGTTTCGTATAAATAAGAATACATATAAATCAAAATAAAACATGACTAAAAGGTCTTAGTTGCCAGATCATAAAATCCTTTAAAATTATATTACCTATGTTGTTGACAATTTTGTTACCTACGATGTTACCTTTGTTTCCAAGCCAGTAAAATTTATTAAAAAAAACAAAAAGTTACAATGTTACGAAATTATTCTGCATTTCAACATGATTATGTTTAATTTCATTATAAATATGATGGACCCTTTCATGTAACTGATAATTCTTTTTAAATTTTATTTACCTATGATTTTTAACCGTAATTACAACAAACGAATAAAAATGAATTCTATGAGGATACCGTTGCGAAAACATCCCATAAATTATTTAAAAGCGATTCACAACGTACTGAAGTTTCAAAAAAACGCACCTGTATGTCACTTTACCACAAGTGTCGATGTCGTTGATTCATTATCTTCACAAATTGTGCAAAGAACCAAAGAGAAAAATACGGTAAACATCCAAAATCATATGGTTGAAAATGGTTCTAAATCCACCAATCCTCCCATGACAGATGAAGAACGAGATAATTTAATAAAAGAATTAATGTCAAAAAACAGAAACAGACAGTTGGAAACTCTTGTAAAAGACATGAAAAATAAAAGACAGTTCATGAATGAGGAAACTCTAAAAAAGTTGTTCAAGCATTATAGTTTAGATGGGAAACCAGAGATGATAATAATACTCCAGAAGTATTGTGCAAATGTAGATCCTAATCTATATCAAAGAAATGTGGAATTTCTTCATTATTTAGCCAAAGCTCACTGCTTCAAAGGAAACTCAGAACGCGGTTTATCAATATTGACCCACTGTTACAGAAAGTATGAAGGACATAGAAGTTTTTACCGACTTATATTCAGAGAGTTAATACAAGATTCAGTATTGAATCGTTCTGAGGCCTCACTAATTGTATTTAAAAAGTATGTCTTAGACTTCAGTGAACAATGGAGCGATCATTATCCATTAATATGCTTTTGGTATATTTGTTGGTCCAGTAATTGGTTTTCAGATCAGATGCTTTCAAATGAATTACTTGAAACATCTGAGGCTTTACAGGATATTATCAGAGACAAGTAAGTCTATTTCATAACTTTTTGTCAATAACAAATAATAATTTACATTAATGGGTGTTTTTTTAATAATAAAAATAGTTATCGCACGGTTGAACTATTGATACCTACAATAAAGAAATGTATGAGTTCTTTTGCTCATCAGAAATTAAGAGTGGATCAGTACACACTGGCACCTCAAAGCCACAATAATAATAGAACATTTTTCTACTCTAGTTTTTAATTTAAATGTTCAGTAGGAGTAATAAGAAGGAAATATAAAAAAACAAATCACCAGTATCTCCAAAATATTCAGGCTCCCACTCATTATGTCACAGCGACAAATCACTTGTGAAAACCAAAAAAAGTACTATGTATAGAAAATAACATCCTATATTTATGTTTTGAATTGTAGCATCTAAATCGTTTGTATCTCAGTATTTTGAGGTACGAAATACCGTTATTTAGAGCTCGCTGTGGTCGATAGACAATTTCAGTTTGTCAAAGAACCATTATTACCATTTAATAGGAAATTCAATCTCTATTAACCAAGTGAATTATAGTTATTACAAAAATAGTAATTTGTAGTCATCGTGGCCTAACGGATAAGACGTCCGGTGCATTCGTGTTGAAGCGATGCACTGGTGTTCGAATCCCGCAGGCGGGTACCAATTTTTCTAATGAAATACGTACTCAACAAATGTTCACGATTGACTTCCACGGTGAAGGAATAACATCGTGTAATAAAAATGAAACCCGCAAAATTATAATTTGCGTAATTACTGGTGGTAGGACNAATTTCAGCGATTCTAAACGATAAGATTTTTTCATAAAGAGAGTTATTAAAAATATTAAAATTACTAAAAAAGCCACCTGGTGGGGGGTAGGGAGACTAATAATCGACCGTAGCGACGCCTGCTGGACCGGGCTTTAACTAAAGCAAAAATAAAAATGAGAGTTGCGCATCTATCTCTAATATATTAAGTGTATAATCTATGACCTATATTGTTGACAATTTTGTTAGCTTTGTTTCCAAGCCAGTAAAATTTATTAAAAAAAACAAAAAGTTACAATGTTACGAAATTATTCTGCATTTCAACGTGATTATGTTTAATTTCATTATAAATATGATGGACCCTATTCGTGTAACTGATAATTCTTTTTAAATTTTATTTACCTATGATTTTTAACCGTAATTACAACAAACGAATAAAAATGAATTCTATGAGGATATCGTTGCGAAAACATCCCTTATATTATTTAAAAGCGATTCACAACGTACTGAAGTTTCAAAAAAACGCACCTGTATGTCTCTTTACCACAAGTGTTGATGTCGTTGATTCATTATCTTCACAAATCGAGCAAAGAACCAAAGAGAAAAATACGGTAAACATCCAAAATCATACGGTTGAAAATAGCCCTAAATCCACCAATCCTCCCATGACAGATGAAGAACGAGATAATTTAATAAAAGAATTAATGTCAAAAAACAGAAACAGACAGTTGGAAACTCTTGTAAAAGACATGAAAAATAAAAGACAGTTCATGAATGAGGAAACTTTGAAAAAGTTGTTTAAGCATTATAGTTTGGATGGGAAGCCAGAAATGATAATAATACTCCAGAAGTATTGTGCAAATGTAGATCCTAATCTTTATCAAAGAAATGTGGAATTTCTTCATTACTTAGCTAAAGCTCATTGCTTCAAAGGAAACTCCGAACGCGGTTTATCAATATTGACTCACTGTTACAGAAAGTATGAAGGACATAGAAGTTTTTATCGGCTTATATTCAGAGAGTTAATTCAAGATTCAGTATTAAACCGTTCTGAGGCCTCACTAATTGTATTTAAAAAGTATGTCTTAGACTTCAGTGAACAATGGAGCGATCATTATCCATTAATATGCTTTTGGTATATTTGTTGGTCCAGTAATTGGTTTTCAGATCAGATGCTTTCAAATGAATTACTTGAAACATCTGAGGCTTTACAGGATATTATCAGAGACAAGTAAGTGTATTTTATAACTTTTTGTCAATAACAAATAATAATTTACATTAATGGGTGCTTTTTTAATAATAAAAATAGTTATCGCACGGTTGAACTATTGATACCTACAATGGAGAAATGTATCAGTTATTTTGCTCATCAGAAATTAAGAGTGGATCAGTACACACTGGCACCTTAAAGCCACAATAATAATAGAACAATTACTACTCTACTTTTAATTTAAATGTTCAATGAGAGAAATAAAAAGGAAATAGTTAGTATCCCAAAATATTCAGGCTCCCACTATAAACTGTAAAAATAGTTTTAATTTTGTTATAACTCATTATGTCACGGGGACAAATCACTCGTGAAAACCAAAGAAGGTACTTTATATAGAGAATAACATCCTATATTTAAGTTTTGAACTGTAGCATCTAAATCGTTTGTGTCTCAGTATTTTGAGGTATGAAATACCACTATTTACAGCTTGCTGTGGTCGATAGAGACAATTTCAGTTTGTCAAAGAACAATTATTACCATTTAATAAGAAATTCAACCTCTATTAACCAAGGGAATTATAGTTATATACAAAAATAACACAATTGGCATCTAACATGAAATTAATGATTATTTGGTGCATAATAGTAAATTAGGAGATTTTAAGTATCATAAAAGATCAAGTCTTTGTATATAGATTAAAAATCCCATTTTGTATGATCACACATATGAGTTGGACCTTTTTTTTTACTGCCCATGTAGGCAGACAAGCATACGTCCCACCTTATGGGGAGTTGTTACTGTCGCCCATAGACTTCAGCAATCCCAGGGGCAGAGCGAAGCCGCTGCCTACCAAGCTGAACTTATGAGTGAAGATTTCTCTAAGGCATACTATAGTATAATGGGACAATGACCTACTACCAGTAGATTGTGTTCTCTTGGAACATAGATGGCAATTATCTGAAAGATATGCAATAACTGCAATAAAGAAATTGAGAACTAATTTTTTTTATTTATTTTTTTATTGATTAGATGGTTGGACGAGCTCACAGCCCACCTGGTGTTAAGTGGTTACTGGAGCCCATAGACATCTACAACGTAAATGTGCCACCCACCTTGAGATATAAGTTGTAAGGTCTCAGTATAGTTAATTGCTTTAATAAGGGCCAATGTCACTCATAGACATAAAAAAAACATTTCGATGCACTATGTTATAAAAGCACTCTGAAAACAGCATAGAGTGGAGTTTATTTCAAAGTCAGTTGGTACTGGTCTGTTGGTCACTTGATGAGCCATCATTAGGTCATAGAAATGAATACTGTTTTAATGACTGTGTAATGAGATGATAATAAGAGTTAGGAAAATAATGATTTACAGTGGTGTGCCATGTGCATCCTGAGAAAACAAGTCAAAGAAGAGTTTTGCCAATTAAGAATAATATGCTCTCCTACCTACCTTTTCTTTTACCCTTCTAAGCCACTTAGCTTGAAAAGGTTCTAAAAACTAAATAAGTAATGTTTTTATTTTATTTCACATAAATGAATATAATATTTTGTAAATAAATCATCAAATATTTAATTGAGTTGAAATTTTGGAGGATTTTTGTTTGGCACGGCAGGGAAGGTTTTTGTCATAGTACCACTAAAGTACAATGCCATGAGTAGTTTTTACAAATCGATGCTACATTTAATTACAGCACAGCTTGACTTAAGTTTCCCAAGCTAACAATAATCAATCTTTCATTCATAAGCCTTGTTGTCTGAAGACTTTGTTGTATATTTCCAGGGCCATGGCGTTCAGCATTACTGTATTGAATAACGACTACAATGAAGATGCCGTTCTGAGACTCCTACAAAATCTATTGAAACATAAAATGATGGAAGAGTATTCGAAAGTATTACAAGTGCTTTTTAATTATAAATGTAAGTATAATATAAGTAAGTATTACCATCAATAATAACTATTTCAAGAGTGTTTTTTACTCTGTGAGGAGGTCATACCCCAAATAAGTGCACCCTCCTCCAATCTATCGCGCATTGCTGACCATTGTGATGCACCTGGCAAATAAGTGAATTTACTGTTAAAATAGCTTTTCTTTTTAATAAACCATATCTTCTATATAATTTCACATTCTGAATTAAATTAAATGCTTTTGAACAGAGTTTTAAGAAATATTTAAGGTACTTCTTAAATACACTAAGTAATTTCTACATGGGGTCCTCAGGTGAATTGAGTTTCCAATATTTTCGTAGCATAATATATAAACAGGTCAGTCGTTTATTGACACAACTCAGTATTTTCTTGCGAAACGAATATACTTCGATGAGGTATCTCGCTAGACACTAACTTTTACCTCAAGCAACTCTTCCTCAGAAATCCCTCGCAAATCCCTATCAGGGTCTCAGATAGATAACCGATCAGTTCCCTAGTTAGCTAGAGCACATTTAACATAACCTTCACATAAGGCTCAGCCCCGTTTGTCTACATATTAAGAGTTTTTTTTTTTCGAGCCTCTGGTCAATCCTCCTACCATGTCCCCGCACCTAGGGGGCCCGTATGTGGGACTTGACGATCTGCAGGTGTTGGGAGCAGACCGCGGGCCCAATGATGTTTTTAGGGCCCTACCGCACTAAACGACACCCCTGCCCTCTTACACCAGACATCCGGGGTCAGAACCCGCTAAGAGTACGCACCGGATGTGTTATCCTTTAGGCCACGACGACTTCAAGTCCGAGCCTGCCGGGTCGGAACGCGATATACCGCCTACCGGGTTGCTCTTCCACAGTATGTTCGGCGAAGATAACGCGGACCGCATCGCATGCCGCAGCCGCCGACGCATCGTCCTATCCTTTGGTGCCAGCGCGCTAGAGTGGCGGTAGCGTGCGGTGCAGTCTCAACTACCTCAGGTCGCCCCGTGACTATAACCGGGAGGAGACTGCCTATTCACAGGAGCTGGAGCTGGACGAACGCTCTCCTTCGACCCCCAGCCCAGCGGCTGCAGCACGGCGCCTAAAAGAAAAAAGAGCTCTCCCTTTCCGCCGCCACCTTTAGCGAGATGGTGAACTCGCAGAAGTCGAGCATCTCCTGCCAGGACTCGTCACTGCCGAGCATCGCGGCCACGACATTCGGAAGTGACAAGACCGGTCCTATTTTTGCAACGACAACGCGGCGCTGCTCCGCGAGAGCGTGGCAGTACGCGAGCATGTGCTCCGCTGCCGCTGCTGTGGTGGCACTTTGGCGTCAGCTCCCTCCGGGCGACGAGGTGCAGGTAGCGGCCGAAACAGCCGTGTCCCGTGAGCATGGGCGTCGCTCGGAAGGTGAGACGTCCTCAGTCGCGATTCACCTAACCCAAGAGACCGGGCGGATATCCTCGACTATCCGTCGCTCGTAGACGGGTCCGCCAGGCCGCGAGACCACGCCTCGGTAACGGCATGCCGAAATTAAAGCTTCCTCGCTCGCACTTCGGCCGTGCTGGGACGCGGCTCCCCCTGGAGCGGAGATTGCATCGTCACGCGTAGTCCGCAGCGAGTCCAGGTCCCTTCGAGCATACACACTGCCTCGAACGAGACAGTGCGGTATCCGCGAACCGTCCTGCCCGCAATGGCGCGCTGCAGACGTCGCAACGATAAGGCGTTGTCGCGGGTCAAGACTTGGTACCACACAGGACCCCCGTACAGCGACATCAACCGCCCAACCCCCGTGTATAGGCGGCGCACTACCGCGTCGGGCCCACCAATGTTCGGCAACGGTGAGCACGAAAACTTCAACGGCCGTCCAGTACGAGACCGAGGTACCGCAAACCAGTCGGATCGATCTCGACGCGGACGCCTCCGAACACGAGGTGGGCACCCTGAGGCGACCCCTCTCCGGGCCTCGTGAAACAACCACACATTAGGCGAAGGTAGCGTAACCCCTCGAGGTTACAAGCAATATATAAGCAAAACAAATATAAAAGTTAATCTATGTAAAGACCTCCATTTAACGAAATAAGTGTTGGATGTTAATTAGAAAACACTTAACAAGGTACGATGCGATTATGTAAGGATTTATTTAAATTGTTTACCTTTATTTTACTCTTACTGTTTCCGTGCTCGAATTTTGACTTCTTGTATCAAATGCTCTGGTCCAGCTCTGTAAAAGTCTATAACATTGATGTTATAGAATTAAGTGGTTTGCGTTGAGGAATATGTCAGGAATATACCATATTGAATACAAAAATCGCCTTTTACTTTGTCGCTAAAGTAATCGTATCTAGATTACAACAAACATAATGTAATTTGGCTTTAATGTTACAGCAACCAAATTTCGTGTTTTTTTCAACAGCGAAGCGATTCACGTCCAATGCAGATACTTTTTCACAAGTATGAAATGTATATCAATATATTATAGTAATGTGGTTTTTACTGGTGGTAGGACCTCTTGTGAGTCCGCACGGGTAGGTACCACCGCCCCGCCTATTTCTGCCGTGAAGCAGTAATGCGTTTCGGTTTGAAGGGTGGGACAGCCGTTGTGACTATACTGAGACCTTAGAACTATATCTCAAGGTGTGTGGCGCATTTACGTTGTAGATGTCTATGGGTTCCAGTAACCACTTAACACCAGGTGGGCTGTGAGCTCGTCCATCCATCTAAGCAATAAAAAATAAAATAAAAAAATGTACGGCAGACAAGGGTACTGACTATCAGATTGGGTGTGTGGGTATCGTTTTTCGTGGACATCAATAAACCAATGGAGTAAAGCCGAGCTGCGGTTTACCGTTCGAACTCTCAAACCGAAGTTTGAAGACGAACCTGTCGTAGGGCTTAGGAAACACCATAATAGGAAGTTCATTCCGGAGTGAAAAGTCACTACAAGTCGTCGTCAGTGGCTCAAAACTGTAGGAATGAACTGTGTTCCGATGGTGCGATAGAAAAGAAGAGAATAAGCGAGGATAGAAAATGGGGGGCTCATTTCTACTACTACATTCATACTAGATTTATGCGAACTTATTGTATCATTACGTATCGTGTCTTTTTTCCCTCGAAAGATTAGTCAAAGAAATTTATTTGAAATGTCAGAGCGATTTACCGGCTATCGATCCTACTCCACAACACAATCAATCTAAAATAAAATCAATCGGAAAATAAACAAAATTGATATAACTAAGAAAGGAACAACCAAACACGGGTTTTTTACTCTTATTAACATAATATATGCACCGTACCATCGACCCAGGTACTGAAATAAATTTTGTATTCGTTTTTACGAGTATTATGATACCAAACGAGATGGCTAAAGCCTGCGAATCTTTATTTTCCTTTTTAGAGTCGATATCGAATAAATTATTGTGTTACCAACAACGGAATCTTAAATTATGCGCCTTACCCAAGAGCTAGCAACAGAAAGAACACGTTAAAACATATTAAAACGCTACAAACAAATTATATAAGATTTTTTTAGTTTGTATGTATATTCCATAAAAGACATGCTTCGAAGCAGTAGCGGATTTGCAGTCTCTGCCGCCCTAGGCCCCAAGCCATCGGCCGCCCCTTTCTCAGCATCCACCATATTTCATAATGAAATTACTTTATTGCCAACTTTTATCTAAATAGATTTAGATTTTTGGGAAAAAAAAATAGCTTTATATCGCAAGAATATGGTACATAAGTTGTTACAACTACCTAGTTATTTGCTCTAACATAATCTGCCAACTTGGCATACTTGGTTATGATAACTTTTACACGAGTGTTATCAACTTTCAACACTTTATTGCGAGTTAAATATTTCAATATCTAATTAAACACAATTAATTTGTACGGAGCTACTTGTTATGTTTGTTGTATACTACTTTGTATGTAGCTTGCAACACTGGCATTTCGAGTCGCACTGGGGCGTCATCGGGCGCTATCGGAATTCCCGAACGCGCAGGTGTCACCTGACGTTAGTCAACAAGATTCGCACGCCGATTTAAGTATCACATAAAATCGTAATTTGAATAAAATTAGTATTACTATCGTCTAGTGCCTAGCGTCGTCTTCTCCTTTTTGTTAATATTTTAATATTGTACACATGCACCTAAAACATTATAAGTACTTCTTTATGAAATAGTCTGTTTGACTTATATATTATATATATATATATATACCTAGTCAGGTCATAAATTCTGTCACATGTTTAATGTAAAATAATTTAAACAAGTTTATTCATTATGTAACCATTCATATACCAAAATGAACTTAACAAAACATAGATTCTTATGACACTAAAGTTTATTCAAAATTACCTCCGTGATTTTGAATACAGGCCTTCAATCTGCGCGGCCAGTCGTCTATCGCAGCACGAACGAGGTCCATGTCAATATCGGCGGCTGCCTTAATCAAGGATGTCTTGAGTGACTCCAAATTGGGATGAGGCTTTGAGCACGCCTTTTCCTCCAAGTGTTGCCATATCTTGTAATCTAACGGATTCAAATCTGGACTGGAGGAGGGCCAGTCTTCGTGCCGGATGAAGTCGATTTCACGCGCCGCCAGCCAGTCTTGTGTGCTCTTCGCTCTATGAGCTGGCGCCGAATCTTGTTGGAATACCCAGTGCCTGTTATTGAACATGGTATGAGAAACAGGTTCCACAAGGTTCGTCAGGACTGTATTTTGATACACAACTGCATTCGTTTTTACACCTTTCTCACAAAAATGTACCTCTGTTAAGCCCCAATAAGAAACTCCCAACCATACCATGAGCGAGGATGGAAAATGACCTCGTTGGACACGCGGAATACGGTTGCTCGCTTCTTCACTACTGTGTGCGTACACCTTATCATTTTGTTTGTTGTAGCTCTCTTCTACGGTAAAAATTTTTTCATCCGAAAAAAGAATTTCCCGATATTTTTTTCCCGCGTACCGCTTCAACAAAGCGCGGCATCTCTTCAGTCTCAGGTCCATTAGACGAGCATTCAAACGATGTCCTGTTTTTCTTCGATATGCCCGAAGCCCTAAGTCTTCATTTAACACCCTTTTCACCGTGGTTCTGCTTAACCCCATCTGAAGGGCCAACAGTTTCTGCTTACGTTTGGGATTTCTTTGAATTCGCGCCTTCACAGCTTTTATCACTGCTGGAGTCCTAACAGACCGAGGGCGACCACTTCTTGACCTGTCATCTACACTAGAGTCTTCATTGTATCGTTTGATGGTACGATATACGAATCTTTTGGTTATATTCAAATTTTTCAGTAAGTTAAAAATTTGAATTGGCGCGTACCCGCAACGATGCAACGCAATAACTGCAACACGGTCTTCTTTAAGCGTCCACTCCATATTTAAAAATGAGTAAAATTCTAAACGTATACATTTTTATTTTCATGAACAATTCGAAATTCGAATTCAATAAACTTTTTTGCGGCCAGCATTCTAAAAGAAAAGTTTTTACTGTGTGACAATACTTATGACCTGACTAGTTATATATTCTGAGTGACAGTTTCCCGCTAATACAGAGAGCAAATAACAAACCACAGACCTGTGTTTTTAAATATACATAAGTAAATTTCATCGGATATCGCGGCTTTGTATATATTTATAAATTTCTACAAGCGAGCCGTTTTAGTCTACTGGACGCGTAATAAAAGCCCACGGATCACCTCTAACTGGTTGGATGGGTCCATATGCAGCACAGAACTATTCTAAGACTTGAAGTCGAAGTAGTACTTTTTTCCCTGCCTGAGCTGATAGCCTTGAGAGGCTATGTCATCGTAACTTTAATATAAATAGGTGAGCTTACGGGGCTCAAACTTGACGACATTGCTAACACTAACCCTAGCAAGAGTAGTGCTTCGCAGAATCTACCGGATTGGAAAAGTAGCCCACTGAGAATATCCGGCTAAAAACTCAGTAGCCTGTGTCTGAGCTAATTTACTCGCCGAGCCCTTCGTCGCAAACGATGGGTTCGACGAGAACGATGACCGGTGCTTGGGGTACTAACCAATAATTGGATTATAGCAGACACACTCGATCCTCGGCTTCAAATGGATGCGTCGTGCGTCTAACTGCCGTTGCGTTAGATTGCGGGCTTCCGAAATATGAACCTAAAACGTACAATACAATAAATTAAAACAACAAATATTTATGTTTGGTCGAGTAGCTATAGCTCAGTGGTTGATTGCCCTCTCGGCTTCGAGCGTATCTTCTTACACTCCGTATTTGTTTAATTCGTGTCGATCATACGCACACAAGTCGGACAACGTTTATCTAACCAATGACTTATGACAGTTGGCGCTTATCGAAATGTGCCCGTTACGAATTGTGAGTTCCTAGTTCTCGCGCTGCGATAATTTCGAGAACTGGAGCCAAAGCCGCTAGTTATAGTTTTAAAACTTAATATGAAGTCCTGTAGTATTTTAAAAGTATTCTTTTTGAATGATCGATGCATAATGGAAGACCAGTATGCGACTCACTTGGTTACCGGAGTCCTTAGATATCACAGCGTAACTGATGTCATCCACCTTAAGTAATCATTTTTGCTGTTTTCTTAAATAGACGAGCAAATCATCCCACTTAATGGTCAAAATGCTTAAAGCCACGGCACAGCCAACGAGGATCCTTACATACTTCGTTTGAACTCTAGGGACATCGTGAGGTGTCCTCATTCCGGAGCCGTATGGTATGTGACAAAAAATATACCCGAAACTACACTGGATGACCGAAGTGGTTCCGATTGGTAGCTTAACTAAGCTTAGAAGAAAATGACGGAATTAACTCATTATTCAACCATTACTCAGAGCGTTTCCTAAGAAATATACTGTACACTATACAACAGTTCCGAAGTATCTTCGTTGAAATTCGACAATCCGAACAGCGCTATTCTGTATGAAGTCATTACGACTGGATCCGTCTTCAATGCGCCCAACACGCATATGTGCATCTTCGATGGGTTGAATTCCAATATTTTCAATTCGCCCCAAATACAGATCCACCGGAAGGAATTTTCAAACATCGAGTTTTCCAAGAGAAACTGGTGGCAAGTATGTTGCGCGTCCCCGTGCTATTATACTATGGCAATATATATGGCATTGATACGGGAGAGTACCGAAATACAAGGAACGCATCGCACGATCATGGACAAAAAGTTCTTTATAACAAATTCTCTTAAATTTCACACCCCTAAAAATGTTTCCAATATGAGATTTTAGGGCTTCGTCAAATTTACTCGGGTTACTGTTGTAAAATTATCGGTAATACCAATATACCTAGTCAGGTCATAAATTCTGTCACATGTTTAATGTAAAATAATTGAAACAAGTTTATTCATTATGTAACCATTCATATACCAAAATGAACTTAACAAAACATAGATTCTTATAACACTAAAGTTTATTCAAAATGACCTCCGTGATTTTGAATACAGGCCTTCAATTTGCGCGGCCAGTCGTCTATCGCAGCACGAACAAGAGCTCTAAGAGAGCAACAAGACTCATGGAAATCGTATTTAAAAAAAATGCTATTTGCCTTCACGATTTTTACCATCGATACGAACGTACTGTTCTTTTCCATTAGGCTCAACGGAACATATACTATAAGTATCTTAATCAATATTGAAATAGTACAAAGTAATAATACAGTGAACTGAGTTTCATTCTTCAAACTTCTTCAAACGAGGCTTGCGGAGATTACTTAACTGTAGGCAGCGGCTTGGCTCTGCCCCTGGTATTGCTGACGTCCATGAGCGACGGTGACCATCAGGTGGGCGTATGCTCGTCTGCTTACAATGGCAATAAAAAAAAAAAAGTTTATTAAGCATAATAATAGATAACGAATACTTAATTTGCTTAGTTTGTGACCTCATAAGCTCACCTCTTTATTATTACGAATTCATAAAATTAGCGTTGTGTTGCTATACTGTACATAAAGCAAATTTAGAATTTTATGAATACACGTGTCTTGTGAATATTCGAAGAAAGTATTCTTTACCGCGTGAGTATTTGTGAAAGTAATTTAGATTGTGTTCGTTCGGTCTTGAACTTATGATTTTCTCACACGACATGCAATGATGCTATCTTATGAGCTAAATAAATAAAATAATAGTAATTTAAGACAATATACAACAGTATAATGATACAACAGAAATACTCGTACAATGAAATATATAAACGATATAACAATAATTTAAGATAAAACGCAATACCCTAAAAAGTAATTTATTGCGTTGGACGTTTAAACATGGTATATTTTGCGTATCCTGGCAACCGTTATCATCTCGTTTTTTACTATCGCACCGCCCGACACCGGAGTAGAGTTCATCCATACTACCTGGAGGCACTGCGGTCATCCACAGTGCGTTTCCAAAGGTCTTTTTTACCACGTACCATCCGGCTTTGGAATGAGCTCCCCTCCACGGTGTTTCCCGAACGCTATGACATGCCCTTCTTCAAACGAGGCTTCTGGAGAGTATTAAGTGGTAGGTAGCGGCATGGCTAAGCCCCTGGCATTGCTGACGTCCATGGGCGACGGTAACCACTCACCATCAGGCGGGCTGCATGCTCGTCTGCCTACAAGAGCAATAAATAAATAAAAACCAATGCTCCGAGGCCTCAAAAACGTATTATTGACGCATGTCACATTCTTCAAAGCGAAATGACTGTAATAACTTAACGCTAGTAATTCGTAGTGATCGTGGAGAATCCACTGATGTAGGAAATTAATTAAACCAGTTTAAGTTTACAACACCACCATTTTAGAGAATGAAATCTTTAAATATAGAATTCGTTTTGTTTTTGAAGATAAAAACTGTTTTTGCATTATTGATAACTTAACCTTCGCCCCTCATATCATCACATTTTTATGTTATTCAATGAATTAAATGAAAATACAGCATATTATTAAAATAGTTATCAAAAGGGCAAGCTGTATGTTCGAAGCCAATAATTGCTACAGTAACATCTCAGATCGCAGTACACTCAACTGAGCTAAGACAGATCACTAAAATCTTTGAACGTCGCCCTAGCCGTTATCATTTTTCTCGAAGTTATAAAAGGTCGAATGTTTTTTTTTAAGGATAATTATTTTGTTTTGTTTCAGTGAAAAATCGAGACGTGCGCGGTTGTACCGAAATCGTTCGTAATTGTCAAAGTTTAGGTATATCTCTGTCGTCCGATCAACAAGGTAGATATATCACGTTGCTTATAAATGGCAGCGAAGATAAACCAGAAAAATTGATTCCAGATAAAACGAAACTATTTAAATTTAAATTTTAGTTTCCTAATCAGTGCTATTTGTTTAAAATAATATGTATTTATGTATATAAGCGGTAATGTTATTTGTAACGTAAGGTCACGTAAAAAAAGTGATGTTTTTAAAAAAAATGTAAATAATGAATGTTTTTATTAAAAATGGTGGTGATAAGTTGACGCCAATCGTTGTATTTAAATGTAAATAAAAATTGTTCATAAAATCTGATGTTGTTTTTTATCTATATATTAATACGTGAAGCAAAAACTTTGTATCCATTTTTACGAAAATTGCGCGGACGGAGGTGTATGAAATTTTCCACACTTATAGAGAAGAAGTGCACAATGCTAATGTTTTTTTTAAATAATGCATAAAAGATACATTAAATCAATAAAGAAAACATTACACACACTACATCCCATGTATTTGACGCACACACGCATACATACCTACTATTTACTGTCAAACTTTTATTCTTTACGTCTGTGGTCAAATTGAGAATAGATTAAATATTGTTTGTCTTTATTAATATTTTTTTATAGTGTAGCCTTGGTGAAATTTGTGATTATAGAAGTATAAAATACAATCATAATAGTGTACAAACTTACAATTCCAATTAATTATAGTCGAATTTCGACTACCGCGGGACCTCTAGTTTATTTTTAATGTACTTTTCTTTGGTTAAGCGGTTAGTGACCCGGTGTACTTACTTAATCCACAGATTCGAGTCCGATTCGACGACATTTTTGTGTAGTTGTTGTAACTAACATATTGTATATCCGGCACTCATAATGCAGTATTATGAGTGCCGGATATATAATGCGTAATTACTGGTAGTAGGACCTCTTATGAGTCCGCGCGGGTAGGTACCGTCACCCTGCCTATTTTTGCCGCGAAGCAGCAATGCGTTTCGGTTTGAAGGGTGGGGCAGCCGTTGTAACTATACTTGAGACTTTAGAACTTATATCTCAAGGTGGGTGGCGCATTTACGTTGTAGATGTCTATGGGCTCCAGTAACCACTTAACACCAGGTGGGCTGTGAGCTCGTCCACCCATCTAAGCAATAAAAATAAATAAAAGTATGTGTAACATGCAGCCAGGGTAGGAATTATCAGTGGCATCTGAATGGAATTCATGACGAGACTATTTTTAGCAGATTTATCAAACTTGAGTCTGATTGGCTTTTATAATCGTATTTATAAGTATGATTTTATTATTCTGAAAAAAGGATCATGGGCAGTTTAAATTGTTCTAACATGCTTTGAATCACGATGCCTTAAAAGAAAAGATTTACTATTATTATTGCTGTCGATGGGCCATTGGACCGACTAAATTTCTCGCTATATCTTCTCAGTGGGTTGTGATTCTGATCCGGTAGTATATTTAGCGAAACACTGCTCTTGCTAGGACTATTTTTAGCAGTCTCTCAGACAGCCTAGTGCTCACCGATCCATCCCAGCGTAGTTGGAGTAGCCCCTTAAACTATCAGCAAATAGGGAAAAAATAGATGTTCTGACGAGGAACTGGCTTTTCTAATGCCAAGTGGTTAAAGGAACTAACGAGTAACCAAATGCTTCCACCAGTAGAGATATGAGTTATACCACACAACAGTTGCGGCAATCTTAACAATACCATTTCAGAAACCTTCGTTTTTGATAGAGCATTATACTAATTTATATATAAATAAAAATCATACTACTATTCCATCGACAGATTAATGTTGTTTCTGCTTAATAAAGTATTCACTCATCCCTTATAACATTTTACGCTACTCTATAACTGAACTGAACTCTAGCCCATTCTCCTCGCAAATCTTTTGCTTTCATCCGTTTGCTACCAAACTTCACAGGATCACACGGTACGCCAATCTAAAGATTTCCTGGAAAGTTCATCAAAATTGTTTCAGCCGTTTCGGAGTCTATAGGGAACATAGACATATCGACATATATAATATACATAATATATAAATATAATTCTTGTCATAAAAATCAATTCAATTCATTAAAATTGTCGTTAATGTTAAGAAATTAACAGCTTCAAACAAACAACCTTTGATCAATGAACGAGAAACTATCCTACCAAAAAATGCATTCCTAAAAATTAATTTATAATTTTACAAAATTAAACTCGCGTTATCTTATTATTGGAAAAGTATCCTTGATGGGGCGACATACGCGTGGTGTATCATGAAAATAGCGTTGACCGCTTGTATTCTTTTTCATTTCACCTATTCCAATAAAGCTATAAATGGATAGTTAATACCTTAAATTTCTTCTTGCGGAATAAGACATCGTCTCGTATGCGGGTACTTTGATATGTGCGCTCGTACCGAGGCCGACCGGACGGATTGAAGAGATTCAATTAGATTTGCTTGGGCGTATAGTCCGACTGGAGCGTATCTTCTGAACAGGTAATCAAGTTACTGAACTCGATGTCAGATATCCTATAATATACCATCGTCTGTAGATATATAACTTATAACTAACTAACTGGGCCAGGCCCAGCCAGAGAGATCACAAAGTGACCGCCGCCTACATCGTAATATTAGATTATAATCTCACATTGAAACAACGCCCATCCAGGTCTCCAAAGCGCAACAAATAATTTCTTTTTTTTTTTTTTTTTTTTTTTTTTATNCACTTTGTCGGCAAATGTACCACGAACACAAAAATAACTAAAACGAAACAAATAAAAGCTTCCAGGAAAAACACTTGGTCGGCAGATGTATCACGATCACAGGCCGCGCGAACAATGGCCGGGCTAACAAAAGCCGGGCGAACAAAGACCGGGCGAACGAGTGGTCGATGAGCACGTCCGCACGTGACGGGTGCCTCTATCGGAATGTCAAATAATTTCTTCGTAGCAGAAAGACCGAAGTTGTCGTGGCCTAAAGGATAAGACGTCCGGTGCATTCGTATCTAGCGATGCATTTATGTTCGAATCCCGCCGGTGGGTACCAATTTTTCTAATGAAATACGTACTCAACAAATGTTCACGATTGACTTCCATGGTGAAGGAATAACATCGTGTAATAAAAACCAAACCCGCAAAATTATAATTTGCGTTATTACTGGTGGTAGGACCTCTTGTGAGTCCGCATGGGTAGGTACCAACACTGCCTATTTCTGCCGTGAAGCAGTAATGTGTTTCGGTTTGAAGGGTGGGGTAGCCGTTGTAACTACTAAGACCTTAGAACACATATCTTAAGGTAGGTGGCGGCATTTACGCTGTCGATGTCTATGGGCTCCCGTAACCACTTAACACCAAGTGGGCTGTGAGCTCTTCCACTCATATAAGCAATAAAAAATATATAGAACAAATCAATTAACAAACAAAAAACATGTCACATCGATTGCTCACTCAATCATTACCTACACATTATTCTGTCAATCCAGTCAAACTCAGCATCTACACCACTATCTACACGTATATAATTTAAATGTCGGAGTTTCTAGCTGTGAAAATTTTTAAATCTTTTGTGACGTGGTTGTCAAATATTTATAGGTAATACGTTCAGATTTGTTTTTTTCATACCCGTATTATGAGTTTCGATAGCTTTGGAAGGTTTTGAAAACACTTTTTTTTTTTTCAAAATAGTAGGTGCTTTTTCAGAAGTATAAAACTAGAAGAAGAATAAAAGCGTAAAAGTATTACATAGTTGGTTGTCGAAAAAAGAAAATAAACATAATAAATTTCTAAATAAAGATTTAAAAAAAGAAAAAACTATCATAATTTGTCAGTATCTATCATGAATTTACTTCCTCGATGCTCCCGGGGGGTACAGAAAAACTTTTCTAATTTAATTACTGTTGACCACATTTTATACTAAATATTTGTAAGTAACACGAAGTTCATCGGGTCATCTAGTACCTACTTATCATATAGGCGACCTCTACATCTGTTTTGACAGCAGTCACGGAAATCACGTCATCTTCACGATGTCAATGTCGTCAAACCTAATTTAAAACATTAATGCCGGATGACTTCCGCCTTTTAAACAATAAGGATTCTACTAATAATAACTGGTTTTGTAATATCGTCAAAAATTGTCGACTAATGTAATTAATCTTGTATAGGAAGAGGATTCAGGATTGAATTTTTAACGGGCTCATTATGTGTCTAAACTTAGTGTAATTTCGATAACAGTTTTGTTTAGACATGATTAGCCATTTAAATTTGCCCCACTTATGTCCAGCTTGATGTTAATAATGTTATTGTAATGTTCAAGTGAATATTTAAATGATGGGCCGTTTTTAATGCACGTATGAATGTGTTCATGGCCCAACTGATGCTAAGCAATTAACCGAACTACGTTGTGCCACCATATTTAAGTCTCAATTGTATTTTATACGCGACTGCTTCGCGATAGAAATAGGCAGTGGGTAAAACAAATACAATAATAGCCCCCTGTAATTATAGGGCGTAAATGAAGCCTTTATGAATACCAAGCGAAGCCTCTGAAATGTTACCGAAAGACAGTTTCGTGAAATATGAACAAGTCGTTCTTCAAAGGTGGTTTGCGGAGAGTACTTACTCAGCGATATGTAGCTACTTGGCTGTATTATTCGCATTGCTGACGATGATTATTTTCTTACCCACTACTAGTAATGTCGAAGGGCTAAACTAGCTTTACCGAACTTCTAGGTGAGTTCACGGGGCTCAGTCAGGAGACTGCTAATACTAGCCCTAGAAAAAGCAGTGCTTCGCTGAATTTACCACCGGATCGGAATCACGACCCACTTAGTAGATTCGGCGAGAGACTCAGTGGGCATTGATGTCCATGAGCAACACTAATATCTCAGTACTAGGTAGCCTGGGCTATATGATCACTTATCTACTAAAGCAATAAAAAACTCCCGAATAACAACATTCGGAATGATGAAACTAGGAATAAACAAATGCTCTATGAAAAATCTTCCTTTTGCGTCACTAAGCGATGATAACTATGTTACTTAAAAATGTGTTCTCCATAAACATGACTTTATCAGTTACTCATTAAATTTAAAATTATAACTATGTTACCATATAATATAAATATGTGACTTGCGTATTATTACTGATAATTCCAATTAATAGAAAAACCAACATCTTTAAAGATTTATTAGATAAACGCGTTCTTTACGCGGTAATTAAAATGGAGAAAAAAATATATTAATTTCCGGTAGTGACAAATATTTGACTCGTCACTGATTATGGAATCAAATATTTGAGTTAAATTCTAATAATAATAATAATACGTTAGGTTGAATGAGTTATGAACCATGCATTATTGCATCCATGCGTCATATTTAAAATCCTGAATATTTGTTAAATTATATACGTTTTTTATTATTGAAACATTGACTTCGTCGTGATCTAGATTTGCCAGTAAGGTCAATGAACTAGCAAACTTCGGGTTATCTCCAACACAACAGTAATTACTGTTTATTAGAATAAATCATTGCTTAATTTTACTTTTTTCAAATCCACTGTTGCTAGTTTTTCAAGCGTTGATAGTTAGACATAATTTCCAAAAAGAAACTTTATTAATTTTCCACTACTTAGTATCGATGCTACCGGAACGTTATTATTATTATTATTAATATTATAAAGAGGAAAGATTTGTTTGTTTGTTTGTATTGAATAGGCTCCAAAACTACTGAACCGATTTGAAAAATTCTTTGACTGTTTGGAAGCTACACTATCCCCGAGTGACATAGGCTATATTCTTTTTTTTTTAATTAGGGATGCTTACTAAAACTCCAATAATGTAACCAAAGGTGTAAAAAATTTAACTAAAATATTCTTTACATCGCGTGCGCTGCGAAAACTATTGATGATAGAATAAAATAATCTACTATGGCTTTGTAGAACACATTATTATTTACAAAAAGCCGGAACGGGCCGCTAGTGATCTTATAAATTATAAAACTCCATCACAAAGAGCCACATGAAGGTTGTCATCAAATGATAATGTTTAATTTATGAATTATTTCATTAACATTTCCGTAGACTGTTTCGTGCTTGTTGCGTAATTTATTTTATTTTTATTTATATTTGATTGCGTAGTAACATTATTAGTGCGTTGACTTATCGTAGCGAAGCTATTAAATATGGTATTTATTGGGTCTAAGAGAATGAATAATGAATTAAATGAATTATTTAAAAATGACTAGTAGGTATTCGTCGAATGATCGAAATTCGAACATTACCTACTGATAACTCAATGTTTAGATTTGGTTTCTATTGTTTCGTTTAATAAAATAAAAATAGATTTTTTGATAACACGAAACTGTTTTAAACAAATAAATTTGAACACAAACATCAGAAAAATGTTACTTAGCTTTTATTTGCTGATGCTTATGTATGAAAATTGGTTCTAACGTGTTCTAAAATCGGATATGTGTACGTATGATCTAAAATAAACATTAGAACAAATTTAAAGTGATATTCGCTAAATATTCATCGGAAATTATGATTATTAAGACATAAATTTTATATACAATTAATATTTTGTGTGAGATGTAACTGAGAGACTGAGGTCTCTTAACAGAAGTGATAAACTCAATTTTATAAACATTTATGTACCTACATTGTACGTAGCATAGAAAAAATTGGAAATTACTGTATCCTCTCGGCGTGTAGCTAGCTGTAACTGCTATTCTTAACGAACCAAAGTAGCTGAAATGGAAACTATGTCTCAAATAAATGTATTTCACTACATTAAAGGTCAAGGAAATTGATTGATAATTAAAAAGCACGATATCAATACAAATCTTAATTTTATTGAGATTTTCTAATATTACAGATAGTTTTTTTAATCTTAAACATAATAAATATATTAAACGATATTCAAAAACGGGTAATCTCACTTTCTTTCTTCGTTTCCTGTTTTCTTTTGGCCTCTCTCGCTTCCTTCGAGCGCAAGACGTACAAAATTCTGTAAATAAACAATAATAAATGATTGAACAAAAATGATTAAATTTCAATTGAAATTTCGACAATGACCTTGTTTCGGACGCTAAGCAAAATTTCCTTTAAAACTATTACAGATACTGACGATATTCTTTGTCATCATACTACGTATTATGTAGTGCTGTTTTGAATATCAGGTTTTCTTGAGTTATTTACGAAACTAAACCATTTTTACGGCTCTGTCTTATGTCTATTGCAGTGATTCTCAACCCTTTTTGTTGTTGCGGCACATATTTAACGATTTTAAAATTTGGCGGCACACAAAAAAAAAAGAAAAATTATTTACTAACTACAACACACTGCATAAATAGTTTATCAAAAAATTTTAATATACGAAATAAACTAAAATATACTATAATTTTTTTTTGTGGATTTAAATATGTATTCATGTTTAAAATATTTTTCTTTTCAAATGATATAATTTAATAATATTAACATTATTATATATTCGCTAGATTTGGCGGCACACAAAAGTGCCGCGGAACAGTGGTTGAGAATCACTGGTCTATTGTTTTCATCGTACTATCCCTTCAATATCCGACGGCAACACGTCTCATATACTTTACGGTTACTGTAATCATGTAGTTAAAGGTCGAACCGTTGTTATATAAATCATGACTTGTTTTCATCTACGTTGCTGTACCTATCTATGTTCAAAAAACGATGTGTAAAAAAAAGCAAAGGGAACGCTATTTCATCTTCTTTTTTTTTTTCTTTTTTGATTCGATACACATTAAATAAACAAAAAGCCGCGGCTGTGAATCTCACGCCGTGTTTGAAATGTTAACTGAATATATTATGAAATCTAAATAATAGATATAAATTTTATATATAAACGATATCTCCGCATGGTACCATCCAGTCCGGTTTGAGCCCCGCGAGCTCATCTACACGTCAAGGCGAAGCTGAAATAGCCTCTCAAGACTATCAGTATAGGTAAAATAAATAAGTACCATCCAACCATGGTTGTAGGCAAATGAGCTTACGGCCAACCTCTTGGTGACCAATGGCTATCGCTCATGGATAATATTAGTAATGTTACAGGCACAGCCAAGTCGCTGCCTACCATTCATTGAAACTACATGCAAGGGATCTTTCGTACATATGTATGTAAATGATACTATGACGTGAACTTTTCCTGATTCTTCAACAACAATGTGTTGTAAAAATCGCATAAATGGTACAGAACAACATGGAGGACAAAAATACAATGAAACATTCGTTTTTGTTTTGGTAGCTACATTAGAATATTTTTAGAATATAAAATAAAAATATTCTAAAATTAATTAATTATTAATTATTTTATTTTAGTAATTTAGCACATTTTTGTCGTTAAGCCTTTTTCATTTTCTTGTAATTTATTTTAATGACCCATACAATCATTAATCTAGGCACTACCAACAAAGCTTATTTAAATATGATGATTCAGTAACCACAATTATAGCTAGCCGTAGCTACATTTTTTTTTTATTTACGTTAAAAAAAAAAATTGGTTTGATAAAAACATTCCAATCTCCTTTAGTCCCATTAAAGGTTCAAAATTAGACAAACATAAATAGAAAATGGCAGTTCAAGGCTTAGTTTATTAGAAATCGAATGGTTTGTGATGAAAATTCATAGGAAGGGCGAACTCTCACGTCGTGCACAAGGTCTCTTTTTGCAAAGCTGTCGCAATAATGTTCGACGCTACAATTCATTATTTACGTGAGAGTATGCAATCATTTATTTTGATATAGTACAATTGTAATTTTAACTGTAAGACGTATCACGTCTTATCACGACCTATCACCTCGTCTTTTGCGTTGGTCTCGGGAAAGACCAAAAGAGAATGATAGTATTATATATTTTTTTTATGATTGAAGAATTACTGGAGGCCCGGAGGCCTTTCCAGTTTCACCAGGACAGGTGGGCGAGCAAAGGCTCAGCCAGGAGGAAGCAGACCTAACAACTCAAAACCAGCTGTTTCGTGAATGAATCTACTACCGGATCGGAATCGCGACCCGCTGAGAAGATCCGGCGAGAAACTCAGCGGGCTGATGCATGGGTTAGGTTGCACGTCGAACTCTTTGCCGAAGGATGAGATAGCCGTGTGTCAATTGTGATTTTAATGTTGAATATCGAGGTAAGCCGCGGTCTTCACTGTGCAATAATTGAATGACGTCAAGTCTAACACCGAGATCTTACACAATTTTTATTTTTAATTAACCAAACGGAACCCAAGATGGCCGTTATGTCGAATTAATAAAAATTACCTACAGAATTATGGGTATTTTTAAGTTAACATTTTTAAAGGTTTATATTTTGTTCAACAAGTTTACGAAAGCTTGTTGTAAATTCTGTCTCTAAGACAAAAATACTTGTCGCAAGATTCAAGATTTGCTATTGAGTTACCTTCTAAAATGTTTTTTAAATCTGTTCGAATGAAACAACTAGGTATTTTATTGTTACGTCCGTAAACGATATTTTCATTACCTCCCTATCGAAGAATATAGGTCATTGACTCATGTATTGCTAAATTCTCTGAACTCAGAGTGTTCTTTTAAACTCTTCGAGTAAAAAATCTGATGCGATTTCGTATTGAGAGCGCAAATAAAAACAGTTTGATTTACTTGGTGTAAATTTTGTGCAATGTATAATAATATATTATCTATTTAAGGTAATTTTGTACTTTAATTGGTAGTATGTGACTGCGTTGCGATTTGACCAAAAATTATATTTATATTCCTAATGAAATACGTACTTAAAAAATGTTCACGATTGACTTCATCGAATAACATCGTGTAATAAAAATCAAACCCGCGTAATTACTGGTGGTAGGACCTTTTGTGAGTCCGCATGGGTAGGTACCACCACCCTGCCTATTTCTGCCGTAAAACAGTAATGCGTTTCGGTTTGAAGGGTGGGGTAACGGTTGAACTGTACTGAGACCTTACAACTTATATCTCAAGGTGAGTGGCGCATTCACGTTGTAGATATCTATGGGCTCTAGTAACCGCTTAACACCAGGTGGGCTGTGAGCTCGTCCACACATGTATCCAATAAAAATAAAAACTATGATGAGCGTTCAACGGTGCATAAGATCAAAAAGTACTAGCTGTAACCGAACCCTTCGCTGGGCATTTAAAATTAACATCATTATTTCTCGCCCCCACAAAGATTCTCATCATTAGCGCCCCCTCAACTGGTGTAGGGAGTCCAACACTCATATAAATATTAGTCTATCCATTAAGTACATGTATTTTCTGCATGAATACCAAGTTTCAAGTCAATCGGATTCATGGTTCAGTAGTTATAACGGAACATCCGTAAAAACCACTGTAGATTTGTATTCGAGTTTCTTACTTACATTAGTATCACAGTTGCGGGCAGAGCTAGCGCGGTGCTGATCAGGTAAAAACCACCAGAGTACGTACTCATAGTCTTTTTATACACGTATCCGTACAACGGAGAGTAGATCACAGGAACTAGCGCCTCTGATATGCTGATTAGAGAGCTCGTTTTACCTGTAACAAATACGAAATGACTCAACCCGCTAGGAAAAAAAAAGCATGGAGAGCAGTTTGCAGCGTAAAAATTGTCCGGAAAATTATTAATGTGCTTATAAAGCAACTGTGTTGGTGACATTACAATGAGCGTCGGTGAGCATGAAACATGCAATAAATTCAACCTTCGTAGCTTAAAAATGAAAGATTCTAGAAAGAACTGAATTTATCTACTGGTGGTAGGACCTCTTGTGAGGCCGCACGGGTAGGTACCACCACCCCACCTATTTCTGCCGTGAAGCAATAATGCGTTTCGGTTTGAAGGGTGGGGTAGCTGTTGTAACTATACTGAGACCTTAGAACTTATATCTCAAGGTGGGTGGCGCATTTACATTGTAGATGTCTATGGGCTCCAGTAACCACTTAACACCGGGTGGGCTGTGAGCTCGTCCACCCATCTAAGCAATAAAAAAGAAATATTATCAGCATTCACGTTGATGATAAACTTTTCAAAATGAAATTTGACTAAGTTCATTAATTGTTTTGTTATTGATAGTACCGTCATCGCCCACAAACTTGTAGTAGATAATTCAATTACATATACATTAGGAAAACATTTCGGTCTCGTTCGATGCTTTTTTTAAATGATTGAATTGTAACCATACGGTAATTCCATCGATACATGCTATGAAATTAAAATTAATATTGTAATAGGTACTAGCTGACACGGCAGACTTCGTAGTGCCTCAATTGATAAATAAAAGACCTAAGCTTTTGTATAAAATAAACTTAAAATAAACAAAAGACGGGGGACACATCAAGGGAAAAACAAAATTGTTAATTTTATTTAATTCCGGGCATTTTTATATTTAACTACCTTTTAAACCTTCTCTGGACTTCCACAAATAATTCAAGACCAAAATTAGCCAAATCGGTCCAGCCGTTCTCGAGTTTTAGCGAGACTAACGAACAGCAATTCATTTTTATATATATTATAGATTAATTAATTAATATTGTACATAGTTTTACCTTCTACGTAATAAATAAAACTAATACGATAACCATGTTTTTAACAAATAACGGCTAACACGGTCACGGCTTAAATAAAATAGTATTTAACTAAATCTAAATGTATATGTTATTTCCTCATTTGAACACAATAAGTATAATGTGCGCAGTTTGGAATACGCTCACAGCAACTAGTGTACTATTAAATGCTTATTGTGAATATAAATCAAGTTTTATCTAAAGCTTGTGGCGAGTGCGAGTAATGTCTACAATTTGGCGGGATAGAAGCCCGAGACACAACATACACTGGAGTAGGGGTGATTTCAATAATTCAATTGAAATTTCCATCATAAAACAAATGGATAGAATACGGAATGAATATGTTAGAGGAAGTCTGAAAGTGGCACCTGTGACAGAGAAGCTGAGAAGTGCGCGTTTGGGATGGTATGGACATGTGATGAGACGAAATGAAAATGAGGTTAGTAAGAGAGTGTTAACTATGAATGTGGAAGGATATAGAGGAAGAGGTAGACCTAAGAAGAAATGGATGGATTGCGTGAAAGACGATATGGGTAAGCGGGGAGTGAGTGAAGAAATAGTATATTATAGAAGAGTATGGGAGGAGAAAACATGTTGTACCGACCCCAGGTGACTGGGAGAAGGGCTGGATAATGATGATGATGATGAAAACAATAAGAACAAACAAGAACTATCTTCACAAACCACTCGCTCACAGCGGCACAATGTGATACATAAGCAATTTGTATATTAAAATTGTTAAGATGCTCAGTCAATTCAGCACTGTTCCTAGTCGAAACCGTCGCTTGCGACGAAGGGCTTGACGAGCGAATTAACTCATAGACACAGCCCACTGAGTTTCTCGCCGGATCTTCTCAGTGGCTCGCGTTTCGATCCGGTGGTAGATTCTGCGAAGCACTGCTCTCGGTAGGGCCAGTGTTAGCAACACTCCGGCTTGAGCCCCGTGAGCTCATCTACACGTCAAGGAGAAGCTGAAATAGCCTCTCAAGGCTATCAGCAAAAGTAGGGGAAAAAAGAATAGAAGACATACAACATACAATACATTTCTGCCATATACCTCAATATGGTTGACCGCATTCACAGTTTGATGCCTATGAGCACCGGTTACAACAATATCACGCTCTTAACAATACGTATTAGGAGGTACTACATTAGAAATCTTACTTGCAACGGTCCATTAATTCATTCCATATACCTATAGTATAATGTGTGAATTAATATATTTATGTGACGTGACTATGCCGCTGTTTAAATACTGTAGGTAGGTATCAATTTTGATGAGGATGTGCTCCCGAATGACTCCGATGACGAAAGAATAACATCTATACATATAAATAAAATTGGAGTATCAGTTTGTAATATTGAAATAACCGCTTTTTACTACATGCTTATGACTAATATATACACCAAAATAACATTTTTTACAATTTTTGTCTATCTCTCTGTCTCTCTGTTTGTTCCGGTTAATTTCTGGAACGGCTAGACCGATTTTGACGAGACTTTCACTGATAGGTAGCTAATGATAAAAGTAGTAACGTAGGCTACATTTTTTAGACTAGCTTCGTCCCGCGGCGTCACGCGGTACAACAATAACCGCGGTTAACATCGCGGGACTCGGCTATCAATAATAACATTTAATGTTTCCGAAGCAAAGCGAGAGCGGGTCGCTAGTCGTGTCGTAATAAAAATACGCACTCGCACTTTTATTTTATATTCGTAAATACTGGTGGTAGGGCGTATTGTAGACACACACGGGTACGACCATCTTGTCTATTTCTGCTAAGAAGCAGTCACCCATTTCACTGTTTCACTCTGTAAGTAAGAGCGCATATTATTACTACTTTATTACTGGCGGTAGGACCTCTTGTGAGTCCGCACGGGTAGGTACAACCACCCTGCCTGTTTCTGCCGTAAAAGCAGTAATGCGTTTCGGTTTGAAGGGTGGGGGAGCCGTTGTAACTATACATGAACTTAGAACTTATATCTCGAGGTGGGTGGCGCATTTACGTTATAGATGTCTATGAGCTCCAGTAACCACATAACTGGGCTGGGATCTCGTCCACCCATCTAAGCAACAAATAAAAAAAAATGATAGTTCACGATTGTTTCACATCAGAAATAGTCAAGATGGCGGAGCATTTTTTTATTTTTTTATTGCTTAAATGTGTGGACGAGCTCACACCCCACCTGGTGTTAAGTGGTTACTGGAGCCCATAGACATCTACAACGTAAATGCACCGCCCACCTTGAGATATAAGTTCTAAGATCTCAGTATGTTTACAACGTCTGCCCCACCCTTCAAACCGAAACGCATTACTGCTTCTAACGTCTAAAGTATAGTTACAACGGTTACCTATGCATACGAAAAAACTCTTCTTCCTTACCTAATCATTGGTAGCCTAAGGAGCTATTCTAAGTTCTCGCGGATAGGTAGGTGAGCTCACGGGCTCAACCTGAGAGAATTTCTAACAGTGGCCCTCGCAAAAGCAGTGCTTTCGTGAATCTACTACTGGATTAGAATCGCGACTCACAAAAAAAGATCCGGCGAGACCCTCACTGGACGGTTTTCATCATTATCACGCGTATGTATACAATAGATGAATAAATAAATTAAAATTTTATGGAAAAATACTGTTAATAAAAAAAATCAATTAGATTTTAACCTATTATAAATGTAAAATCACATTTGTTATAGCGTATTTCTACTCTTGTGCTTAAAGAGCTATTAGTGACTACTATCTGTGATGAAAAAACACGTCATGACTCATGCTAACACGTAAATTTAGTTAATTAAATCACAATGTATATCAATTTCGATACAGGTTTGAATTCAATTGCAATCTTCGTAATGTGATAATGTAAATTACAAAATGAATAGTGATTTTCCATAAAGATGTTTGTCTTCATTTATGTGCGTGATTCTCATCTCAGCACAAAGATGATATAAATATAGGTCGAAATGTGTGTCGGCGCCTTGTGTTTGAAGGAAGCAATGCGGTTAGAAATTATATTTATTTCAAGGGCTAAAAATATTTATAAGTCGTAATTAACATTTTATTTGTCTGTAAACAAGTTAATGATGTGACTTCATTATAATTTTTCCATAAAACAAGCGACCCGATTCTTATTAATCAAAATAGATACATAATCACTTATATGATTTACGGCAGTGACTTATGAATCTCTTTTTGGTATGTTTACTGAAACTATTTTTTAGGCAAATAAGCCAGATTCGATTTCGATTCTCAATCGTTTCCTTATTTTTCAGGATCGTGACTCTTCTCTACTCTTCTCACTATTTCTCCATTTTCCTAAACTACCCATATATTTTTTTATATTTTGGCCCCGTGGTGTTAAGCGGTTATCGGAGCCCATAGACATCCACAACGTAAATTCCGCCACCCACCTTTAGTTATACGTTCTAAGGTCTCAGTATAGGTACAACGGCTGCCCCACTCTTCAAACCGAAACGCATTACTGCTTCACGGCAGAAATAGGCAGGGTGGTGGTTGGTACCAAGCCGTGTGGACTCACAAGAGGTCCTACCACCAGTAATTACGCAAATTATAATTTTGCGGGTTTGATTTTTACTACACGATGTTATTCCTTCACCGTAGAAGTCAATCGTGAACATTTGTTAAGTACGTATTTCATTAGAAAAATCGGTACTTGCCTGCGGGATTCGAACACCGGTGCATCGCTAGATACGAATGCACCGGACGTCTTATCCTTTAGGCCACGACGACTTAAAATCTCTATCTTCATATCTCTTGCCTCGTGGAGAAATTCGTTGACCAGCGTTTCTAGCTCCAAGTCATCTGTTCAGACCACTGGTTTGGGCTTAACTGTCTATCTAGGCCTTTCACTGCTCTTAATTTGCAAATTTAAATTTAATACAATCAATTAAATTGAAAACAATTAAAAATACAAAACTATAAAAAAAATATGCACCTCACAATAGACTTCGATGAAATTCATAAAAAAAAAAAATTCCAGGTTTCGCTGTCGGCACTCTGTCGAGTGTGACGATGACTTCAAGATGGATCATGATTAGACAGATATGTTGCAACGTCGGTCATCGAGGTATTTCCCAAACCGATTTCAATACGAAAACGTAACCGCTTCCATAAATAGTTTCCAGTGCCTGTCCAACCGTAACGAGCCGTCTGAACGAAAATCGTATTGAGTATTTTGAGTCGAATTGTTTGTGGTGCCGATAAGAGTGTCGTGATATTTCAACTAGGTCATGAGTTTATTTAGATTCGTATTGTTATTTTTATATCAAGGAATAATCCGTCCATTATTTCGATTCGTTATTTAATAATGTTTAATGAGTATAGGAATTCAAAGCTCTGCTGGTTTAGTTTTTATCGGAGTTCACAGCGTGAATACTGCCATTCCTCTTGGAACGATTGAGTTCAAATTCTAATAGAGGATCGAAATGAGTTGAACTTTAGTACCGGAGTAGAGTTCATCCATACTACCTGGAGCCACTGCGATCATCCAGAGGTCTTTTTTGCCACGTACCATCCGGCTATGGAATGAGCTCCCCTCCACGGTGTTTCCCGAGCGCTATGACATGTCCTTCTTCAAACGAGGCTTGTGGAGAGTATTAAGCGGTAGGCAGCGGCGTGGCTCTGCCCCTAGCATTGCTAAAGTCCATGGGCGACGATAACCGCTCACCATCAGGTGGGCCGTATGCTCGTTTGCCTACAAGGGTAATAAAAAAAAAAAACTTCCCTCATATTGGGACTGTCAATTGCTTTATAGCACAAACAAGGTATACAATACATACGTAATTATCCTTTTGTGTTTTAATGAGAACCTCACAGTATATGACGGGGTAAGACGTGCAAAAACGTCGCCTGTTTCTTTTACGGATTATACAATTCCTATGTTTGCGGTTCCTTAACTAGAGCGAACTGATTTATGGTTCATAGATAAAGTCGCGTCATTGTAAATCGGTTAACACAAAATAAAAACGTGCAACAGATTGAAGCAGATCACTATGTTAATCCTAGATAAATTCAATTCAATATATAAATAACTACTTATAAAAAAAATGTTTCAAACTAGATTTAGAAAATTAAAAACCAATTGCACGCGCTTTGTAGATTGCTTTATTGGAAAATTGAAGAAAGAAATCGAAAACGAATTTGTTGAATTAAATAAAAATTTAATCGATTTTCCGCAACCGAAGAAATGCTTCAAATTTCAAATGCTTTTTATTTGCAGCGAAGGTCAAATAACTATTTGCTCCTGTGTGAATTGTGAGATTTTTATAAAAATAATCATCTACTGCAAATATATACAGGAATTAGATATTGTATTGTCATTAGCAGAGACACTAGTATTTTTAAACAGAGTTTTTCTTTCTGCGTTATTTACTGCGTATTATTAATACGACGATTAGAACAAAAAATAATATGCCAAGAGTGATTTTTAATTAATAATTGACTTCCTAATTTGACCTCTTTAGGACAATAAGTTAAGTTATTATTCAATCAAAACAAACACACCTGTTATCATTAGAACAATAGGATATAGTTTTCCATCGCGGCATTTTCCTTTGCAATGGAAACTATTTGTAAACTAAAGTGAGCAATAAATTTGAATTTACTTTAGAATTATTTAGGGATACATAATAACAACATGTTTATATTTTGATTGTGCACCGGTTGCAAGCCTATTGTCAATTTGTAGTGACACATGTAAATATTGGAATCTTTGCTTAGTACTTTTCCAGTATCTAGGCGTATTATGTAACCATGTTGTTGTAAGCTATCATTTAGGCAAACACCATATTTAATCAAAGAAAGTTTTCATAATGTTATGACCTATGGTAATGAACAACAATGACTCTGGTTGTTGAGATATTTCTGTTCTATTTGTTCGCATGTTTCTTATCCGAATACAATGTTTGTTGGTGATTTAGCGAAATTTACGGGCTAGTACGATAAACATAAAAAAGGTGGCCCAAAATTAACGTAAAATAATTGACGTATTTCACGAAAATTTCAAACTTTGAACTATTCTCTTCACGACTACAACTTAGGCCGAAAAATTATTTTTTTACTGCTTAGATATGTGGACAAGCTCACAGCCCACCTGGTGTTAAGTGGTTACTGGAGCCCATAGACATCTACAAAGTAAATGCGCCACACACCTTGAGATATAGTTCTAAGGTCTCAGTATAGTCACAACGGCTGCCCCACCCTTCAAACCGAAACGCATTACTGCTTCACGGCAGAAATATTGTTCTTGAAAGGTTGTTCTTAACAATGTTAATGCTTGGAGCTGATTTTACTATTTAAAATAAACGTGATAACACGAAATCTGAGTACCCACACGCATTCATCTGTTTCGAGTTCAGAGCTTTTTTTATTTCATTAACGAAACTATGTACATAGTTCTGGCTAGATCGAACGTAAATTTTGAGAGTCCGTGAACCTAAAATCCTGTAAATGTGATTTTAATTTTGCCCGCCATTTAATATTGCTTTTAAGTAATTTGGCATGGTAAGTGTTTTATATATAGTATTAGACATGGTTTATTGTGGAGACGATTTTGATGTTTTTCGCAAAAAAACACTATTGAAAATTGAAAAAGGCGTTCCACAATGTTACTTGAAGCAATATTTTAAATTCTTTATATGCTTCAAGATGAATTTTTAATGTACAACAAACATGCACTTTGTTAATTTTTTATTGTGGTTTGATCATTGTATTGGTATCATTTGTATCATTGTATTTGTTTGATATTGAAAACAATTCAATAAGTAATAAACAAAATGTCCAGATGTGTGGCCATTTAGCGTAGAGTTCAATATATCAACAACTCGCGACCCGCCCTCGCTTCGCTTCGGAAACTGTAATTTATTTTTGATTTTTCCACTATTTAATGGATGTTATTATACATATAAACCTTTCTCTTCAATCACTCTATCTATTAAAAAAAACACATCAAAATTTGTTGCGTAGTTTTAAAGATTTAAGCATACATAGGGATATAGGGACAGAGAAAGTGACTTTGTTTTATACTATGTAGTGGTGATAAAAAAAAACGTACAAATATGTGTCAATGACTCTGAGGAGGTTATCATGGACATCGATATCTCAATAAAATAAAAAAATAAAAAAAAACAGTAAAACTCACCAACTTCGTCAGAATCGACAAGCTTAGAAGCGAGCGACCTCAGGGAAGTTGCACCGGCTGAACTGAACATGTCCAGGACCGGTCCAAGGAAGTAAACGGTCCTGTTCGGGGCCACCGCGTAGACAATACTCGCGAGGATTCTGCTGAAGCACGCGATCACTCCAATCATACTGTCCTCGAACTTCCATCTTTTGCTGAACAAGTATATTGTTATGAAGGAACCTGAACAAAAATTTGTAAAGTACAAGGTATTGGCTGCGCATTTAAAATGAACATTATTATTTATTTTCATTATTATTAAGGAGTCCAAAACTCATATAAATATTAGCTTATCCATTAAGTACATGTATTTTCTACACGGATACCAAGTTTCAAGTCAATCGGATGCATTGTTCAGTAGTTATAACGGAACATCCGTAAAAACCACTGTAGATTTATATATTAGTATAGATTGTTACACTGTTCGCTGGTTAGTTTTAAATCTAGCTAACTAACAAGTCCTTTTTGGAGAAATAATTCAGTCTTTTTTGCTGTATTATCAAGGCGGATTTATCGACTTCTAAGCGATTTTCCGTAAACACTTACCATCATCTTATAACATGAGATCGAAGTCAAAAATGTTATTAAATTACAATTTTTTCACTTTTCATACCAGAACTCATAACCGGTAGGAATTAAACGAGGATATTAGAACATATAGTATTAGCCTCATATTGCTATAAATACCGTCCGTCAGATATTTACGGGCTCTTTAATGTTATTATCATCGGTCTCAAATGGCAAAAATGTCTAATTGTAATAGCAAAATAAGACTGGTAAAATAAATGAAAACTGCTGACAATGTTTGTCTTTACCATGCTGAATGAAATTCGTACGGAATTGTACATAAATGAATGTTTGCTTACAAACGTTCTACACACAAATGTTTGCGGAGCACACGTTTGAATGTCAAATAAAATTTAGTTAAATAAGAAAAAAGGAAAAACGGTCTTGCAATAGTAAATAGGCAAACAAAATTCACGGCTTTTACGAGTAACATAAACATTCAAAGAATGACATGATCATACAAAAAAACAAAGACAAAATTTAACAAGATTACGAACAATGTTTGCGTTATCATTATATTGCAAATCTGGTTATTTCCTGAAAATAGGAATCACGGAAAAATACTACGAGTGTCCGACCACTTTGAAGGTTCAGTGAGAAATATCACTGAGAATAATACAAAAGGATACTGGCAAAAGTGTTCAAAGACACTTATTTATTCACGGCGGTATGTTTAGCGATATGTTTACTTTAAATAAAAATTGCGGTGACCGGTCTAAATACTTTTAGTACCTGTGCCACTTATTATAGAAAGGTTGGAAATAAATTTATTGAATACATTTTCACACTGGGCGTTTTTGTTATGTTACGAAACTGAAAACAACTATCGCCTTGGATTACAATGATCATAGCAATTCCGCAGCGTGCTTACGCTGTGTTGTATTTCGGCAAGATAATAAAAAAAAAGCTTCGGCAACCATGAATGTTGCTGGGAAATATGAGGGTGAGGGGTCAAGAGGAATAAGTTTCGTGTAAAGTATCAGAATATCTAGAGATATCTTTAAGCATTGCCTTCATCAAGCCCATAGCAGATCAGCTAAGAGAGACTCAGCAAATTGCACCAAATATATTACGATCCTCAGCAATGAGGGAAAGAATGAGGAGGAGATTAGGCGTTGATAGCAGACAAGAAAAATTAATTTGATTTTGAAAAATCGTCGTAACAAAATACTATGTCGTATAGAAAATTTATTATCAGCTAAGATTAGTGCAATACATACTTTCGTTTAACGTTTATTTTATTCCATTTGCAGTTTTAGACGGCTATATATATTTTGAGCCTCCTTATGTTTTTATATATCGTCTTCTCGCATTAAAGCTGTATAACCTCAAAACTTACTAATTTTACAGGAGAGTGTTTTAAAGACGTAACATGTGATATTTTTAATATTAATCATATTTGCAACATTTATTTTTTACCAGTTACGTTATCTGTCTTTCAAAGTAAGATTAAATTATGTATTAATTTTGTTAATAGTAGTCAAAACATATGAAAAGTAAAAAAAAAAAACTAAAACAAAATACGCTCTTTTGACCGTGTTTATGAGAAAAATACTGGCGATACCAAATGTTTACGCATATTAACTCAATTCCGAATATTTTTGGAAATTGTACACTTTTAATGCGAAAAGGCGATTATGTGTCTTAAGAAAACCACCGAAAATACTATTGCCAAACTGGAAAATTTTATTATTTACATACAACTTTTACAATTTGTACTCAACTGAAATTGACTTTTTAATACAAGATATCGCATCTCTTTCATCTCTTATCATCTTACCAGAGGCATATTTTTATCGTAAAAATGAAACCCTAAGTTAAACTTCTGTTTCTATGTGCAAAGAAATTTGATTTTTAATAGGTATGTTTTTTACTCTATTATTCTAGTATTCAGAAGTCGACGAATGTCACCTTAGTCGTCTGTGACCAGCAGATTAACCACCATTGCCAGAAAAACAGTCAGTAACAAAAGAGGAAATGTAATAAATAAAATAATTACTTGTGACGAACACGTACACGACGGACCATTTCGACAAAAGGGTAATTGTCGTTCTAAATTTATAATTAAACTCACCGATAATCCCAACAAAGACGGAGTATGCGAGGAACAAACTGTAGTCGATGTCCGTGAATTTGTGCTTGTATCGAGTGAACAACATTGTCAGCTGCGCTTCACCTTTATCCCAAACGAAACAGGTATTAGTCAATCTGATGCTACCGACCGGCGGCAATCTGCAAAGATTAAGGGTAATAGGCCCCTTTTCTTGTGTATAAGCCTACTACTATGGTGCTGCACCTTTTTTTTTTTCTTTTTTTTTCCACAGGACAAAATCGCCAGATCCCCACCCGCGCGGCGGGTATGTGGGAGTTGAACCTCACTAAAAACTCCTGCCGCTCACAACCGGCGCCTTACCTCGGACCGGGCCGGAGCCCAGTCGGGGCTATTGAGACGGCGGGACAGGGTTGACACAGAGCACATTACATCCATCCCTCCGATGGTGATGCACTTTAGAGCAATTTAAGCAAACTCTTAGATTTTCAAAATTACTTTTACGGCTAAATATCGCGTTTTTACTCTCATTATAATAATATATTATTTTGGACGTTCCGAATACATCACATTTTTCGTGATCACGGACTTATAGAATAGTAATATATACTATATATTTACACGATTTTAATATTTCAATTGCAACATTTTTTTTAAATGTATTGCAAAATTTAAAACTTTTTTTCCTATTTAAAGCTACTTAGTATTTAATAGAAGATTAAAACGTACTTTATGATATTTTCCCTTCATTTTAAGATTTCTAAAACATTACAAATATTTCAAAGCTAATTCATTAAGCATACTATATTAAAGTTTAAAGCATGTACACTATATTTTCTTGCTTTTTAAATTCGGTGCGATTTTTTTTCCAAGGAACTACGCACATCGACATATGTATATACATATACTCACAAACGGTAAACCAAAATCTCTATTCTTCCTATCCGGTAGTATGTGTACCACCGTCCTGCCTATTTCAGAGCAGCAGCAGCATTATTAATAAACATTACAATTGAGACTATAATCTCATCTTCAAAACTGATGTTTATGGGTTCTAAGACGCACTTCATGTGGTAGGATTTGAGCTCATTTACCCATCATGGCAAGCCACTACTACTAAGCTAAAAGCATAGTAACTCCACTGCAGGAAGTAGTAGGATGGTGGTATATACCATGGCTCGTAACACGTAAGCCGCAAGGGTAGCCACAGAAAATTCTTTTTCGAATTGTTAAAAAAAAACTGTCAACTTTCTTGTGGTTCTGAGCGATTAGCTGATAGTGCGTCTTAATCAACTTGTAAACAATCAAATTTAATTACAATTTTACTACGCCTATTCAATTATGCAGAATGCTTGTTGTTTCGTTAAATCGATGTTTTATTATGAAGGGAAATTGCACCTTTGCATTTTTCATGGACCGCTATTGCGAGAGAATGTTTGATGAAAAATTAGGAAAACATATATATGGATCTTCGAGAACGCTACTGACGTACTTGAAACCATAGACTAAATCGAATTTAGACATAATATTACGAATAAAAATGAATGTATTTTGAGCCATTTGAACATTTTGAACAGGTAGTANTTTTATTATGAAGGGAAATTGCACCTTTGCATTTTTCATGGACCGCTATTGCGAGAGAATGTTTGATGAAAAATTAGGAAAACATATATATGGATCTTCGAGAACGCTACTGACGTACTTGAAACCATAGACTAAATCGAATTTAGACATAATATTACGAATAAAAATGAATGTATTTTGAGCCATTTGAACATTTTGAACAGGTAGTATTATTATCCTTTGTATTTGTCTTGATAATTGTACCACTGTTAATTATACCATAAACCACCTACTGTTAATTTAAGACGGTGTACATATTGTAAATTACCTAAAATTATGCTTTATATACTATGCTTTAGTTCTATAAATTTGCTATTACAGAACAAATATGTACACACACATTATCGCTACTACTGTATAACAATACCTATTATGACACAAATAATAATTGAAAATATAATTAAAGATAAATCAAAAGGTTTTTACACAAATCTTACCACATACGAAATCAAAATAATTGTTTCTTGGCTTTCTTGTGTGTTGGCTTTCCAAAAGAGGAATACTGAGCTAAGAGAAAAGAAAAAAAACTAATACAAAAATTCTAAACGATTGCACGCGTTAATGAATTCGAGTATTGACTTGTTTTTTTTTTCATTGAAAATCTAAAACATATCAATGTTACGATTCAATTTTGAACGACAAAATGTACTTATTAAGGTAGAGGTCAACATCTCCTATCTTATAAGCCTTAATATCTTAGATACCATATCAATGTGATCACGACCTTGTTACGAATGCGAACGTAATTATCTTAAAATTTGTTGTAATACGATCTTAACACTTTGACTTCCGAATACCTGTAAATATGAAGTCGACTTTAATATTATAATTGTTTTATTATTGCTTAGATAGGTGGAACAACTCACAGCCTACCTGGTGTTAAGTAATTATCGGAGCCCTGAGATATTAACAATATAAAAGCCTTCTCCGACCTTAAGATATGAGTTCTAAGGTCTCAGTTTTATAGTACAAAGGCTGTTCCATTCTTCAGACCGAAACGCATTACTGTTTCACGGCAGATACAGGCAGGGTGGTGGTAATTACGCCTGTGAACGTTCTCCCAACAGTAATTGTGCAAATAATATTTTTTGCGGGTTTGGTTTTTATTACACGATGCTATTCCTTCGCCATGGGAGTCAATCGTGAACGGTTGTTAAGTACGTATTTCATTCGAAATATTAGTACCTGCCTCCGTGTTTCGCACACTGGCACAGTTGTATCGCCTGATGCGAATGCACTGGGCGCTTTATAATTTAGGCCACGTTAGCTTCAATTAATATTTTTCGGCAGTATTTCATTAGTAGATTGCCTAACACTAGTGTCCGCTGAAATGTGGATATTCAACAGAAATATATTAAATTAGGGACCACTGTAAATTACGGTGGGTATCTGTAGGAGAGTGAAGAACGCAAACTAAGACGTCATGGTCTTCGATTGGTACCAACTCTAGAACACTGCACACTGGATCATGTACCACAATAAACCAGAAATTATTCGTCCGTCTGTTCCGGAAGTATGTGCAAACTCTAACTAATTCAGAGGCCTTTTAGTTCCTGAAAACTGATTAGAATTGTTTTATTATTTTAAATGAATGTTAACATTGTAAACGCACAAGGCTAAAGCCAAGACGTGTCTTATAAAATAATTAAATGATATCCCAGAATTAAATTATTAACACTAGTGAAACAGGTTCCGAGGTAATAAATAGAAATAAAAACAGATATCAAGTTAAATTAGAAATACAATAATTAATTAAAACAAGACAGAGGAGAAAACGAGAGTCGTGAAACAATGAAAACATTTTTAAGCATTTTTATTTTTACATAAGCGACCCCAAGTAACGATTTACATTTACGACGAAATACATTCAAACATTACACACACATTACATGTATTTGACACACACACGCATGCATACTATTTGTTTGTTGTCAAAAATATTGTTATTGCTTAAAGTCTGTAGTCAAATTGTTTATCTTTAATATTATTTGTTTATAGTGTAGTCTTGGCGAAATCTGTGATTATAGAAGTTTAAAAGTCTGACAATAGAACCATAATAAAGTTCAAACTTATTATTAAAATTAATTATAGTCGAATTTCGACTACTGCGGGACTACTAGTATTAAAAATTAGATAAATAATGTTGGTATTTCTATCCAACATTCTTGTATTAAAGCTTGGCTATTTTTAAGTTGGTAACGCAATTGTTCCCCTTCTTTTCTTCCCCCTGAATGGTCTTCAAAACTATACGCGAATAAAAGTGTTCCGAGGTTTTATTAATAAATTAGCCCTAAAGATCAGCTCAGTCCNGACTACTGCGGGACTACTAGTATTAAAAATTAGATAAATAATGTTGGTATTTCTATCCAACATTCTTGTATTAAAGCTTGGCTATTTTTAAGTTGGTAACGCAATTGTTCCCCTTCTTTTCTTCCCCCTGAATGGTCTTCAAAACTATACGCGAATAAAAGTGTTCCGAGGTTTTATTAATAAATTAGCCCTAAAGATCAGCTCAGTGCTCTCGGATTCCTACAAATGATTCATACAAATTTATTCCCTGTACTTGTGACTCACAATAAAATTAACCTAATACTTTATTATCTAATCTCGCCTCAGGCAAGTGGTTTCAATGCAAAAGTGCCGCGTTGCATTAAAAAGTTACATAAATTATATGGATATATGTATCCAACTGAATCATTCAAAATATACTTAACCTTTAACATAGTAATATACATTTACACATAAAGGTATATTGTTTTAATTATTTAAAGTTTTTACAATAGAGACCCCACTTTATAAATTATAGGTTGGGGAAAAAGTTTCTTCGCATCTTTTAAGAAAAATCACTTTTTTTTTTTTAATAAATTTTATTTACGTTTAACTAAAGTATGTCGGTACCATTTTGTTCGATATCTTTTTGCCATCTTGTAGGTAGGGACATGATCCCATTGCTATAGAAATTTTGGGGTTTCTGATCAAAATTTCGCGACAGTTGGTTTTAACAGTCCTCTCGTGATGTTAACCTGACACTGCCTAAAGAATTCTGAAGAGACTGAAACAGGTGGAAATCTGAAGGTGCAAAGTCAGGACTATACGGCGGATACATTAACACCTCCCAGCCAAGGTCTCTTAATTTTTGCTGAGTGATATGTGTGAGGTCTAGCGTTATCATAATGAAAAACCACACTCCTTCTGTTGATTAATTCCGGCCGCTTTCTCTCAACTTCTTGCTTTAATCTCATCAGTTGTTCGCAGTGGAGTTCAGAATCGATGGTCCTGCCTGGTGGTAACAGCTCATAATGAATAATACCCTTTCAGTCCCACCACACACACAGCATCACCTTGTTGCGAGTTAACCCGGGCTTCGCCACAGTCTGTGAAGCCTGACCGGCCTTTGACCACGACCTTTTTCGCACGTTCTTGTAGTACGTGATCCACTTTTCATCATCAGTTATCAGTTTATATAAAAATGGTTCGGCTTCATTACGTCGTAATAAAGAATAACAAATGAGTACACGGTTCATTATGTTTCTTTCAGTGAGCTTGTGAGGTACCCAAATATCGGGCTTTTTTGTGTACCCAGTTTTTTTCAAATGCGCCAAAACTATTTTGTGGTCAATTCCCAGTTCTGCAGCTACGTCGTAACCACTGATATGCCGATCTTGCTCCACTTTTGCAAAAATATCATCCATTTTATCCGTAATAGGGCGACCAGAGCGACGTGCATCTTTGTCATCAAAATTTCCGGATTGAAAACGCTTAAACCAAATTTGTGCTACTCTTACAGACACTGCACTAGGTCCATAAACATTGCAAATGCAAATCGCATAATTTTCACGGCTTGCGTTGCATTTTTACATTTTTTGTAGTAAAATTTTAAAATGTATCGAATTTCTTCATTAGATTCACTCATCTTGATAGTACGAAAAATAAATAAAAATCACACATTTTCCTAATTTGAGTTTGGAATTATCTTCTTTAAATTTAAACTTTTAATTATACCAAAACCAGCCAGATACAAACAGTATATAGCCAAAGAGATTTTATTACAAGTTCATACATACTATAACGCGAAAACACTTTTTCTCCAACCTATTATTATGTATGTCGTCGCCAAATTTTTAAAATCTAATTTTGCTATCGTTATTTCTAGTATTGTTATTTCAGTTAAGAGAAGCAACATTGGTTAAGTTTCAAGAGAGGCTACCGGGAACTCGTAAACATCGGATAACGTCACCCTTGACATGAGGTCGAAATGTCAATTGTAATCTATAACGGGTTCCACACTTTTTTTCCCCTACCTAATCTCTGGCCGCCTAAGAGGCTATTCCAGTTACGCGCGGACGAGTCGATGAGCCGGATCCCACTCCATATTGGCTGTATGTTATTACACATATTTGCTTGCGTTTCGCCCTTCCTACACGACAGCCGCCTATTACTTAAGATACGCCGTGGAAGAATTACACTAGGTTTTTGAATTATAATAAATTATTTTAAATATCCGTTTAATAGTTAAGGGTTGGGAAGCGAAGTCGTCGTGGCCTAAAGGATAAGATGTCCGGTGCATTCGTATGTAGCGATGCACCGGTGTTCGAATCCCGCAGGCGGGTACCAATTTTTCTAATGAAATACGTACTTAACAAATGTTCACGATTGACTTCCACGGTGAAGGAATAACATCATGTAATAAAAATGAAACCCGCAAAATTATAATTTGCGTAATTACTGGTGGTAGGACCTCTGTGAGTCCACGCGGGTGGGTACCACCACCCCGCCTATTTCTGCCGTGAAGCAGTAATTCGTTTCGGTTTGAAGGGTGGGGTAGCCGTTGTAACTATACTGAGACCTTAGAACTTATATCTCAAGGTGGGTGGCGCATTTACATTGTAGATGTCTATAGGCTCCAGTAACTACTTAACACCAGGTGGGCTGTGAGCTCGTCCACCAATCTAAGTAATAAAAAAAAGCGAGCTCACGATTCACTTAGGGTTAAACTGTTACTAGAGTCTATTGATATTATAATTATTACAGCGTCTGTCTTACGTTTTACGCAAATAGGATGACAGTACAACACGCGTACGGGCTTGCGACATATCAAAATATTATCGTCTTTTTTGTCGTGTATTGACCGTAAATCGTAAAACAATACGTAGTATTCAATTACGTACGCGCTCCAAAAGTCCTTATGTCGCAATTCTAATACCTCTACCTTTATTTTCATTTTTTTCTCTCTACCTTGAAACGTGAAGAAGAATTTTAGATAGCATTAGAACATTTAAGAAGTCGTCGTGGCCTAAAAGGATAAGACGTCCAGTGTATTCGTGTTGAGCGATGCACCGGTTTTCGAATCCCAGGCGCATACCAAATTTTCTAATGAAATACGTATTCAACAAACGTTCTCGATTGACTTCCACGGTGAAGGAATAACATCGTGCAATAAAAATCAAACCTGCAAATTTTAATTTACGTAATTACTGGTGGTAGGACCTCTTGTGAGTCAGCGCGGGTAGATACCACCACCCCGCGTATTTCTGTCGTGAAGCAATAATGCGTTTCGGTTTGAAGGGTAGGACAGCCGTTGTAAATAAAATTGTGACCAAATTATATCTCAAGGTGGGTGGCGTATTTACGTCGTAGATGTCCATGGGCTCCAGTAACCACCTAACACCAGGTGGGCTGTGAGCTCGTCCACCCATCTAAGTAATAAAAAAAAACATCTTTCGTAGACCAATCAATACGTTTTAGCTCACCAGCCTTGTTCAAGGAGATTGTACTTCAATTAATACAAAAAGTAATTTTTCAATTGAGAAAGAAATACGCACGCCCGTTTGTTTGTCTTATCGCTGAATTTAATGTTTTGTAATCAATTGAATTGCCAAATTACTTTGTTTGTTTGCTAGTTAGTTAAGCTCTCACCATGAAAGTTTAAGACGTGATTCGGCCGTCGTCCTTGAGACGTGACGTTTTTAATCACATCAGATTTTTTAAGTTATACTTCTTTAGGCGCGTTATGAAAATTTGATGAGAGTGAAATTTTACGATGCGCGCGCACCGTGACACAAAATTAACAGAATGAAGCCCACTAAATCGCTCATTACAATACGACCGACGTAACTTGGCGAGTCTGAATATAGCCGCAGGTGAACTTTCCGAACCGTACCGAGAATTACCGAATTTATACGATGTCAAGAAAAGGGATGTCCAATATGCATGTTTGAGGATGTTGTTTAATCGATTTTTTTCAAATTGATTAAAATTTAATTAAAAAAAAGAAATAAATTTAATAAAAATAAAGTATAGCTTCTTACGCGTGTACATAAGTACACGCACTCTTTTTTTTTCTTTTTTCTTTTTTCCTACCTAAGCTGATAGCCTTGAGAGGCTATATCAGCGTAGCCTTAACTAGTAGGTGAGCTCACGGGGCTCAAACCTGATGACGTTGCTAACACGAACCCTAGCAAGAGCCGTGCTTCGCAGAATCTACCACCGGATCGGAAACGCGGCCCACTGAGAAGATTAATAGACCACACTGTTCAAATCGTCACCTATGACAACTTGGTTACAGAAACATACATTAAAGAACGGTGTTATCGTAAATGCAATTCTTGAAAACCTGTGTAACGATTTGTCCTGATGTTATATTGAATAATAGCTGTTTCACTCTTCGAGCCAGAACACTGGTGTTTCACGTCAAAAATAAGCAGTATTTTTTGTCACTCCAATAGCCTCTTTATCGCAAATTAAAAAACATTGATGCATTAGGCGTAAAAGCGCTAATAGATATTAATCGTATAATTAATCGATTTAAATTGAAATAATCAGAAGCAACCTTCAAGTTTAGTGTGTATGTAAATTAATCATCATAAATTAAAAATTCAACTTAGGAAGTCAATAAAATAATTATGTTTTTCACTGAAAATTTTAAGTGATTTCAATGCGTAGTTTTTATATTATTATTTTTTTTCGTAATTTTTTTCATGTGCTGAATAGTGTAATTAAGGTAACCAGTGGCCCCGCAGTAGTCGAGATTCGACTATAATTAATTGAAATTATAAGTTTAAACATTATTATGGTTCTATTGTGAAACACTATTATATTTCGATAATATTATCACAGTATTCGCCAAAACTGCACTATAGATCAATAATATTAATGACAAACAATATTAATCTATTTTCAATTTGACCACAGACTTTAAACAATAACAAAAGTTTCCCAATTGACAGTAAACAAAGAGTATATTTTTATGTATGTGTAGTGTAAAATACATGGTAGTGTGTGCACGATTGACTTCCACGGTAAAGGAATAACATCGTGTAGTAAAAATTAAGCCCGTAAGATTATAATTTGCGTAATTACTGGTGATAGGATGCCTTGTGAATCCGCACGTGTGGGTACCACCACTCAGCTTATTTCTACCATGAAGCTGTAATGCGTTTCGGTTTGAAGATTGGAGCAGCTGTTATCTATATATTAATACGTGAAGCAAAAGCTTTGTATCTCTTTTTACGAAAATTGCGCGGACGGAGGAGTATGAAATTTTCCACACTTATAGAGAATATAGAGAAGAAGTGCACAATGCTAATATTTTTTTTAAATAATGCAAATAAGATATATTAAATCAATAAAGAAAACATTACACACACTACATACCATGTATTTGACGCACACACGCATGCTCACTATTTATTGTCAAACTTTTGTTCTTGACGTCTGTGGTCAAATTGAGAATAGATTAAATATTGTTTGTCTTTATTAATATTTTTTTATAATGTAACCTTGGCGAAATTTGTGATTATAGAAGTATAAAATACAATCATAATAGTGTACAAACTTACAATTCCAATTAATTATTTAGTCGAATTTCGACTAATGCGGGACCTCTAGTACTGTAAAAACTGAAACCCTAGAACTCATGTCTCGAGATGGGTGGTAGCATTTACATTGTAGATGGGCTTTTCACTTCATAAATCAACAAACAATCATCACTACTCGAAACCTGTGTAAAACTGCTAAAACTAATTCCCTTTTTTTTAAATCGCGTAGGTATACGTATGAGCAAGTTCACGGGGTGCCTGCCTCCACTCACCTTGAGTCATGAGATCGCAATCTCAATTGTATAATATAAAATCAGTCACATTCCTCATACTGTATCGCATCATTTTATTCAGTATTTTTACGAAAATTTCTAAGCGGATAGCTAATACGATCGGTAACAAAAATTACAGTTTCAAAAATTTCCAAACACGAATTCAGGGTTATTAATTACAAAACAATTTTATAAAATTAAGTAACAACAAATGGGTTTATTAAGCAAAAGAAAATAATTTCCTAATTCGGCCACGACTCGCAACTAGTATCTAGTAATTATTAATATATTATTTCGTAATTCTTCATTTGTCACGTACGATTTATACGTGAGACACACTAAAAACTCTAGTTTGAATTATAACGCTTTAATATCAATTATTGAATGCTTCATTTGATAAACCACGATTCTGAATAGAATATTGTTTATATAACTTTTATCGGTTCAACTATCGATAATTTAGTCAAAGTTTTATTAGAATTATTTCATGCCAGGCTTATCAAGGGTTAGGTCAAGCAAAAAAATGTTTAGAGATAAATGTCGTTAAATATTATTGCGTAGATAGTAAATGTAATTTGATGGTTGGTTGCTAANACTGATCGCGCGTTTCTCTCATTATTGTATTTTCATATATTTGTTAGTCGTTTGTTTTGTGTCTCGTTAATTTGTTAATAATCTGTAGTGTATCGTGTTGTCGTAATATAGAACTATTTCTCGTATTGTTTCGTTTAATTTTTTATATCCAGTAAACTCCAGTCGTGCGTCGGAGCGGACACACACACTTTTTTTTGTCCTTCTAGGCAGATGAGTATACGGCCCACCTGATGGTGAGTGGCTACCGTCGCCCATGGACTTCAGTATTGCCAGGGGCAGAGCCAAGCCGCTGCCTAAGGTTAAGTACTCTCCACAAGCCTCGTTTGAAGAAGAATATGAACTCTACTCCGGTGGCGGGCGGTGCGATGCTAAAAACAAGATGATGGCATTGTACCGCCACAGTATCATCTCAAACAATTCCTCAGAGTACTCCCCATGGAACATACTTTACAAAATACAGAGGGAACCGAAGTCCCACCGCAGACCCAGAGGTTCCAAACGATCCGTGAGAATGGGATTATTGACAATCCGAACGTAAACTAACATAACAATATGCTGTTGGAAATACTTTTTTTTAAATAATAAGCAAACATAAAGCATGTTTGTTTTTCATGTTAATTTAGTTGCGTAAATTAATTTACCTAGCCGTTGGTGTGATCAAATAACCGCCCTAACTGGGCTGCCAGTTGCAACCGCCATTCGAGAAGCTGAGGACCGGACGAGATGGAAACAGCTCACGAGACAGGCCACGGTCAAGTTTCAGGGACACGACCTTCAGCAATGAAGAAAGCGACGAAGAAGAAGTTGCGTAATAAATATCCTACTGCTTCTGAATTCTTAAAATTAATAATTAAAATCACGGTGACTATTAATTAATTTACTGCATTTAAAAGTAATTTCATAATTTTCATATTTAATAATTTAAGTCGTCGTGGCCTAACGGATAAGACGTCCGGTGCATTCGTGTTGAAGCGATGCACCGGTGTTCGAATCCCGCAGGCGGGTACCAATTTTTCTAATGAAATACGTACTCAACAAATGTTCACGATTGACTTCCACGGTGAAGGAATAACATCGTGTAATAAAAATGAAACCCGCAAAATTATAATTTGCGTAATTACTGGTGGTAGGACCTCTTGTGAGTCCGCACGGGTAGGTACCACCGCCCCGCCTATTTCTGCCGTGAAGCAGTAATGCGTTTCGGTTTGAAGGGTGGGGCAGCCGTTGTGACTATACTGAGACCTTAGAACTATATCTCAAGGTGTGTGGCGCATTTACGTTGTAGATGTCTATGGGCTCCAGTAACCACTTAACATCAGGTGGGCTGTGAGNGAATAACCGCCCTAACTGGGCTGCCAGTCGCAACCGCCATTCGAGAAGCTGAGGACCGGACGAGATGGAAACAGCTCACGAGACAGGCCACGGTCAAGTTTCAGGGACACGACCTTCAGCAATGAAGAAAGCGACGAAGAAGAAGTTGCGTAATAAATATCCTACTGCTTCTGAATTCTTAAAATTAATAATTAAAATCACGGTGACTATTAATTAATTTACTGCATTTAAAAGTAATTTCATAATTTTAATATTTAATAATTTAGGGAATTCAAACAAGTATTATTCTCCATCCTTTTACTTAATTCATATATTATGTTCTATGCACGACCATTACTATGAACGCAGCATTGACTAAATTTTTTTGTTTATTTATTAATATAGAAATAATAATAATAACACCGTGTTTAATATCTATAAATGTATTTTACATTTAAACGTATAAGTATATATCAGTATCTGATTTGAATTTGATTGAAATTTTAAATTGGGGCCAAATCACCATCTGTGAGTTCTCAACGATTATTTACTATTTAAAAAGTATTAACATTCTCATATCCCAACAATTATATTAAAAAGATGAAGCTTTTAAGCTAGATTGAATTTAAAAGTGTTTACATTACCTTCTTTATTTTACTGATATGTGTTCTATTTTTTTAAGTTTATCCAATCTACTAAGTCCTGCCTACGATGCTGTTATGGATAAGGATGTCCTGTACTATTGTATTCTTGATCTCCTTTTTTCAAGAAAAGTAACAATTTGAGGTTTTTGATAGTATCAATATAAAATTGACTAAAAGTATAAAAACGTTTGATTTTGGTACTAGTGATCGGCTTTTGTAATCACCAGGCCACGAGGCCCGTGAACTAGTCTTATTAGTGGTAGTACTAAGCCCGGTAGTACTGAGCATAGTAGTACTGATCCTATTAGTACTGAGCGGCTATGAGTTCGGCTATTGTCTAAAGGAATAGAAGAACGAACGATATAACTAGGCGATTTTTACTGGGATTACTGCAGGGTGAGAAGAGCACACTCTCAAAGGCCGCCTTCTGTTCCTGCAAGATGGCGCATTGGCAGAAGTCTAGTACCGTCCGCTACGCCTCGATGCTATCAAGCATTGCAGCCATTACGTGTGCAGTAACAAGTTAGAACGTTACGCGGATAGAACATGGCCACGCCTCTATCACACGGGACTAACCGCGTGCGTAAGTTCCTCCAAATGTGCAGGTTGCATCCCCAATATTGGCAACCTGCATTTGATTTAGCTTCAAACCAGTGTAAGTGCTTCTCGAAGCAACCACCATCGGTCAGCAACTACACTAATTGAAAGATGAGACGACCGTGGTTTCAATTTAGGTCCAAGTCTTTAGGACTGGGTGACTCGCCTCGACGGTGCGTAGACCGTCGAAGGATCGACCGATCGCGTATCTGCAGTACGACATTAGGCTCTTCGTGCATAGATAATAATAGAGCGGGAATGGGCTAAGTCACTACCTCTGTCTGCAGGATTAGGATGGTGTCCCTACCTGCTTCCAATGGGCTGCTGCCATAGCTGTAGCAGCTTCGCAACTTGTATTATTAAAAACTACTACATCCGGTAGATTTTGTAGAAGCCAAAGACCAAAGGCTAAAGGGGTCGCCAAACGATAAGCAGCGGCGTTTTCTGAGTATTTAAGCAAAATACTGTGAACACCGACCGGTATTTACTGGTGTTAATAAGTGAATACGCCTTCTTTTTTTTATTGCCTAGATGTGTGGACGAGCTCACAACCCACCTGGTGTTAAGTGGTTACTGGAACCCATAGACATCTACAACGTAAATGCGCCACACACCTTGCCACGAAGCATCATTCATTGAAGTTCATGGGTAGAAAGACCCTAAAATACAATCGAAGTTCCAACTCCACGTCTCAAGGCATCTGTCGGCATTCACGTGATCTGAACGATGAGCTTCGGTAACCAGTAACCACTTAACACCGGCTAGGCGATGAGATCGTCTGTCCTTGAAAATGATATCAATTAGAGAGCTAGGCATGCAAATAACGTGAGAATATCGCTAATGCGATTTAATGTACTATAACCAAGATCGTAGGCTTTTTAACTACACTAGTACGTTTCTCTATCTCAGTATGAAGTTTAACACGTGAATGGAATAAAGCAACATAAAATATCCAATCCAATATTATGATTGTATGTGGTAAAATATGCGGTTAAAACATACGATTTCGTTTCATTGTTTTTCTGCGTAGAACAATGTTTAATAATTTCGAAAAATAAAATTAATTTATTGTATTTTAATCTAATTTATTGAAACAAGCACAATAAGCTGTAATAAATAAATTCAAAAATATTTACCTAATAGCGGTCCAACGATGAGCATGTAACAAATTAATATTAAGATGACTTGTACGCGGTGGGTTCCCTCTCTCGCTTTAAAGCCCACTTTTACCGTTGCTACGAGGTCTGACAATGAGAACAAAGATACACACTCAAGCTTCGTACCGTCAACTGTTTTCTTCTTTTTCTCTTTTATTCTCAACAGAATATAAATGAAGCCGAACATGTAAATGAAGCAAGCGGTCACGAAAACCGCCTTGTAACCGAAGTTGCTTGTCATTATCCCGCTTAGAGCAAGACCGACGGGCTTGCTCAGTGTCAATACGGCTGTTACTATCCCTATACGAAAAGTCCTTTCTGATTCACTTGTGATATCAGAGATATAACTATAAACCGCCATCGTCATGGCAACGCGGCCACCAGCCAGTGCAGGCAAGAGACCTTCCAGAAGTGCAGTCTCATTCATACCGACTTGCCGGAAGAATACCGCACTCAACATGACGCCGATCGCAGATATTAATTTTCCGAGAATAGGCACGATCATGAAGGCCTTTCTGTTGCCTGTGCGGTCGCTCCAGGCCCCTATAAATAGGGCTAGGATGCCTGGCGGTGCCGTTTGCAGGGGTGAACTCCAACTACTCATCGTAGTGACCATTCTTTGAACTTTTTTTTCTTGTTCTGTGTAGTTCTGAGTGCGTCCTTGCATTATATGCCTGCAAGTTTCCTCGTCGTACTGCAGGTTCACTAGGCACGATTTTTCGAGGCACATATTTTGAACCGCCAGCCCGGCTAGCACACTCGGTAATACGTAACATATCACAAACGGTTCGACGGTGATTTTCGTTCGCAACCGCCATATTTTCTTTAGAGATTCCTTTAAATCGCGCGATAGTTTATTTTCGGTGTTGATTTCTTTACTGTATTGTTTATTGCACTTGCAGGGTTCGACACTAACAACTTTTTCGCCGGGCACTTCGACCCGCAGCGTCATTTTGATTATCGTTCACTGTTCGTTGCATTTATTTTATTTTGTTCATGTTATTTAAAACACGCGAGTAAATTTATTTAGGGTAGATAAAATTATAAAGAAATTTACTCTGTAATTGCGATCTTTTTGATGTTATAATATTATTATTTTTTTTACAATTTATTTTGCAAGACAGTGTACAGTGCATGTAGGAGCGCGTGCGGCGATGCTGTGTTGCGCGCAGTACGGCTGCCACGAACAACGTTGTCTTTGTAACTGGCTATCAGTTGTTCGTTGGAACTATTTAATTTGTTCTTTATCGATTCATCACGTGGCCACTTTTGATTCTTATTCTCGTGTTTACTGATTTAGTGTATAAATTTTATATAAAATTTACAAATTCATCTCTATATAATATCTATATATATATAAAAATGAATTGCTGTTCCTTAGTCTCGCTAAAACTCGAGAACGGCTGGACCAATTTGGCTAATTTTGGTCTTGAATTATTTGTGGAAGTCCAGAGAAGGTTTAAAAGGTAGATAAATATAAAAATGCCCGGAATTAAATAAAAATAACAATTTTATTTTTCCTTTGATGTGTCCCCCGTCCTTTTGTTTGTTTTATTTTATTTTATACAAAACTTTAGGTCTTTTATTTATCGATTGAGGCACTACGAAGTCTGGCAGGTCAGCTAGTTTAATATAAATTGATTAAAAAAATGTTTATAATTCAATTCTATGTCTTTTGTCTCGTGTTGCATATAACAAAAACACAACTATATATTGCATATAACTATAAGAAAACACATGAAATCATTTATTTCGTTTCAGATTAAAACATTTATTGCGTTGGTTGTTTTATATGTTCAACATTTATTTTTAAATCAAGGACTTTACGGTAAGAATGTTTAAATGAAAACAAATTTAATTAAAATTACTTTTACAATTGAATATCCCGTTTGTTTTTTTTTATTCTAAAATAATTTGCTACGTTTGGAAAGGTGTCAGTTCTTGTGGTCACAGACGATCGACAAAATATTCAAATTTCGACGAAGCATGAATGTAAAATTTTATTATTAGGAGTGTAAACCATAATAGTACGTAGTTTTCCTTGTGTCTAAGGTTCGCGAAAACAAAAAAACAAATACTAAAAATAACTTAACAATTTATTGGCTCTAATTCGATTTATAGATTTATTTTAGTTACTCTGTATGGTTAAACAAGCTCACTAGTCACCTTATTTTATATGGCTACTGGAGGCACTAAAGATCAAAATACTAACTTATATACCAATCTTGGCCTGGTGAGATCAAAATCTAAAAGGATGATTTATTAGTAAAATCAAATTAGCTGAATAAATGTTTAGAATTAAGTGAAACGTGCTTAGTTTATAAACAAGCAGTAGAATTAATAGTACAGCTGATGTTTTTAATATTACTAGAGGTCCCGCAGTAGTCGAAATTCGACTATATAGGTAATTAATTGGAATTGTAAGTTTGTACACTATTATAATTGTATTTTATACTTCTATAATCACAAATTTCGCCAAGACCACACTATAAAAAATATTAACAAAGACAAACAATATTTAGTCTATTCTCAATTTGAAAACAGACGTCAAGAACAAAGTTTGACAATAAATAGTATGCATGCGTGTGTGCGTCAAATACATGGTATGTAGTGTGTGTAATGTTTTCTTTATTGATTTAATGTATATTTTATGAATTATTTAAAAAAAATATTAGCATTGTGCACTTCTTCTCTATATTCTCTATAAGTGTGGAAAATTTCATAACCCTCCGTCCCCACAATTTTCGTAAAAAGGGATACAAAGTTTTTGCTTCACGTATTAATATATATATATTATATTATTATTAGATTAACGCGTACTATATAAGAAACTAATAAACGTATACATTTTTTAAATTATATTCTTATCATCAAAACCGATTCAGCAAAGTCACTCTTTTTCTCGTTCAAGTCAACAAATTTCTGCATACACGCGAATTCTATAAATAAAGTTCAGACAAAGACGAATGAACCAAACGGCCGTTTTTAAAAATACTCTCGGTCACGTTAATAATCTAAATGAATCTTTGGGGTTTTCGCGTAACAACCGTATGTATATTCAACTCAATATTTTGCTTCAAATTATATTCTATTCTGAAAGTGAAATTGGTTTTCGATCAATATAATGAAGCTAACCCCAACCGCGCTTTCTTGTGTCTTTATTTTTGATATAAATAGCTTCTCTATTTTAATCAAACTTTGTTAAACATTCTGAGGATTTAATTTTTATAAGTAGAGCTCCAATTATTTTTCAGAAGTACAAGTAGGCTTCGATACTCCATATAACATCAGCTATCTGCCAGTTAAAGTCCCTTCAATAGCCTAAAATTTAAATTCCCTCTAAAAAATCAAACTACAACATATAATACTGAATGCTCTACTTTTTTAAACTGTAAAACGTGCAAAAGGTCGTATCTTTTTCTCATATTACATCACGTAGTACTGCGGTCCAATTTTACCTAAAAGTCGGTCAAGATTTTCAATGAAAGTTGCGTAATACGTAAGTACTAGTAAATTGTTTTTCTATTGATAAACATTTGTGAATGGATCTATTATGAAATGTTCAAGGAGCATTGTAATCGATGTCAGCTATATACGTCAGCTAATTATTTTACTTAAGGGTAAAAAACTTAATTAATTTCAAATGTTTTCATAAATTCCTTATTAATACAAATAGCAAAACAAAATTGGTAAACCGTGCGAAACATCGAAAAGAAGAAAGAAAAAAAATGAAATGTAAGAATCCAAAAAGTAACATATCATCCACTCAAAATGTTAATACAGTGCTTATTTTATTATCCTTTAGGCCACAACGACTTCTTATGACAATTCGCTTGGAAGGAACTCTTCCAACTTCCATCCTCCGTTGGGAGAGGGCCGAAAATCCATTGAAATTTTGAAATTTGTCGTTATCACCAAAACTTCATATCGTCACTTTTAGCAGGCTTCACTTTCATATTTCAATGTTGTTTACTATATCCTATTATAGTCCTATGTCTACAAATATTTTTCAACTAATATACTTCAACACGCAATGAATGACATTATTAACGATTTGATTTGGGATTTTGAAATGAAGCGAGTGACAGATATAGAATTTACTGGTGAATATTTACTGGTGGTAGGACCTCTTGTGAGTCCGCGTGGGTAGGTACCACCGCCCTGCATATTTCTGCCTATTTCTACGTTGTAGATGTCCATGGGTTCCAGTAACCACTTAACACCAGGTGGGCTGTATCCTCGTCCAGCCATCTAAGCAATAAAAAAAAAGAACATACTGTACAAAATACAAAGAGAACTGAAAGTCCTTCCGCAGAATCAAAAGATCGAAACAAACCATCAGAATAGAATTGTTGATAAACTGAACTGCCCTCTTCTGTATGGAATCAAATGGAAGTAGCTGGTATAATACTGCTGTACTTTCACCGATAAATCCCTTAGTCGTCATTTATGACACCCACGGGAAGATATGGTTTGGTGCTATTTTAGGCGATTACACGGCATAGGCAAATGAGTGAAAAAAAATACTATACCTCTGTCAATGTAAAAAAAAAACAATAAACGGGCTTTTAGTGTGGGACGCCTTAAGAATAAATATGGAAAATGTTGCAGAATGAGGAGATTGCGATAAAGAAACAACAAAAAGGATGCGTATTGCGAAAACTTTCCGATTTTGTTATGAATATTAAAAGTCGTCGTGGTGGTCTAAAGAATAAGACGTCCAGTGCATTCGTATCTAGTGATGCTACGGTGTTCGAATCCCGCAGGCGGGTACCAAAATTTCTTATGAAATACGTATTTTACAAATATTTAAGATTGACTTCCACGGTGAAGGAATAGCATCATCATCATCATCAACATCAGCCTTTATCTGCCCACTGCTGGACATAGGCCTTCCCCAATGCCTTCCACATAATGCGGTCCTCCGCCTTCCGCATCCAACGACTTCCCGCCGTGCGCACTAAGTCGTCAGTCCACCTGGTTGGAGGACGCCCCACGCTCCTTGTACCCATCCGTGGCCTCCATTCGAGGACTTTCCTCCCCCATCTGGCGTCGCTGGCTCGACAGATGTGTCTGGCCCATTGCCACTTCAGCCTGCTAGCTTTGAGAGCTATGTCGTCGACTTTGGTTCTCCGTCGAATTTCTTCGTTCCGGATTTTGTCCCTTAGAGAAATACCTAGCATAGCTCTCTCCATCGCCCGCTGTGCGACTCTTAACTTATGGGCCAGCCCTGCCGTCAGTGTCCAGGTTTACGCGCCGTAGGTCATAGCATCGTGTAATAAAAATTAAGCCCGAAAAATTATAATTTGCGTAATTACTGGTGGTAGGACCTCTTGTGAGTCCACACGGCTAGGTGCCACCACCCCGCCTATTTCTATCATGAAGCAGTAATGCGTTTCGGCTTGAAGGGTGGGGCAGCCATTATAACTACACTGAGACCTTAGAACTTACATCTCAAGGTGGGTGGCGCATTTACGTTGTAAATGTGTATGGGTTCCAGTAACCACTTAACACCAAGTGGACTGTGAGCTCGTCTGCCTACATAGGCAATCGTGTGTAGATGTCTGCAACTCTTCAATACCGTCGCTACCACTGTACATCTGGGTATAAGTGGCCACAGTAGCGGAGATAATGATAGTTCCTTTACGATGACTAGATCACCCGTCTTCAAGGGCTCTGCAGATGTTTTACACTATTTAGATTTTTTTTGTAATCATGAGATGTATTCTTGAGAGAATCTTTTCCAGAAATGTTGTTTGAGATATTCTATTCTGCGAAACCTCTGCAGACTGGTTATATTGGTACTATCTGGTACTTGAGGATGTGGCGCAAACATCAGTGATCGTTCGAAAAGGAAATGAGCTTGGAGTTCATGGAGTGAAAGCAGATGGGTCATCCGATACAGGAGTTAATTAGTTAATTAGGGGAGGTCTCGAATTTATAATCGCTTCTATTTGTGTCAAACATGTTGCCATTTCTTCAAAAGTGTGCGCTTAAAATGATATTTTGTGGATTTTACTGCTGACTCCCAAATACCTCCGAAATGTGGAGTGTAGGCAGCGATAAATGAAAATTTAATACTTGAATCGAAATGACTAAGTACTAAATCTTGTGACAGAAATCGAGCCCTCGAAATCGTTGAAGGCTCCTTCAAAGGTTGTGCCATTGTCTGAGAAAATATTGCATGGTTTTCCTCTCCAAGCAATAAAACGGCTAAGAGCAGCCAGAAAGGCTTCTTTTGTCATATCTGAAACGTGCGAAACGTGCGTCTGAACGTCTGAAAGTGTCAAGGTGAACAGCTCTCGTATCGAGACAAACACATACACATTTAAATGATTTTTATAAGTTTGCATCCCCTGCAATCACCTATCATGATTGGCCCCGCATAGTTGATTCCAGTGTCTAAGAATGGAAATTCAAGATGTAAACGTTGTTCTGGAAGATTAACCATCACAGGTTGAAGTGTTGCCTATATTCGACAGCATCTGATGCATTGATGACATGTTTTCTTTGCTGAATATCTTCCGTCAATGGATCAGTAGGAATGCTTGCTAACAAAAGCTGAGGGCCAGCATGTTTTAATGTTTTATGAAACATGTTGAAAGTAAGTTGAGTTATTTTATGTGAGTTTGATACAAGGATATGATGTTTAATATTATAGTCATAAAATAAGTTGTTGAGCCTGCCTCCTACTTTTATCAATTTGTTTTTTTTTGTTTGATGTTTTCATTTCTGCTTAAACGGTTTTCTAAGGAAAGAAATCGACGTTTAGCTAATGTACAAAAGTCAACTAGTGCATTTGGTGTTTCCTTTATAAGTATGTTTACTGCATAACGTCCGTTTTTGTTACGGGATGTGGTTATGATAAATATTTGTTCACAGGCTCTTTCAACTGCTGTTAATGTATTTTTTGTAGCAATAGAATCTAACTCCCAGAATCGAGTTACATCTTTAGGTATGTTATTGACTGGTATACATGATTGTTGTAGGTGGCTGTGCTGAGGCACTGACCCAGAAATTAACCAGACTGATTTTCAATCACATAATATGATCAAATTCCTACCCATGTGGATACGATCCGTGCCTATGTTGTCACAAAATCTTCAGGTCTTTCATATCTTTTTATTTTTTTATATTGCTTAGATGGGTGGACGAGCTCACAGCCCACCTGGTGTTAAGTGGCTACTGGAGCCCATAGACATCTACAACGTAAATGCGCCACCCACTTTGATATGAGTTCTAAGGTTTCATGTATAGTTACAACCTGCAAACCGAAACGTATTACTGCTTCACGGCAGAAATAGGCAGGGTGAGGTACCTACCCATGCGGACTCACAAGAGGCCCTACCACCAGTAAGTATTGTTGAATGTTGTTGAATTGATACAGAAATGAAGGAATGTTGAATCAAATTGTGACATGTGATGAAAAGTGGATTCTTTACGATAACCGTAAGCGAAAAATGCAAAATCAAGTATAGTTAGTTACAACGGCTGCCCCACCCTTCAAACCGAAACGAATTACTGCTTCACGGCAGAAATAGGCTTCATGGCATAGGAAACAGGCTTCGTCACAGTTTGATATTTTTGTATTAATGCCCGTTACTTTTGATTTTATTTTATAAGTAGATAAATTTCGCTTTTTAATTAAGTCTTTGGATATGAAATTTGCTGTACTTCCATTATCCAACAGCACTCGTGCGGTGTACTGAATTCCTTTGAACTCCTCCGCTTTTTTTTATTGCTCATGTAGGCAGACGAGCATACGGCCCTACTGATGGTGAGTAGTTACCGTCACCCACGGACTTCAGCAATGCCAGGGGCAGAGCCAAGCTGCTGCCTACCGAACTTGAACACTTGGACAAGGGCCGTTGAAAGTAATGTAAGACGACTATCAGTAATGTACTAAGTTGAAAAATCAAGACAATTTGGCAATGACTCACTATTTTCAGTTGAATGTTCATCTGAGAGAGCAATGATTGCATTATATGGATTAAGTTCATTGTGAACATGCAATATTTTTTTTTTTTTTTTTTTTTTTCCACTTTCTTTGTTACTTTATTGTTTTGTTTTTACTGTCCCTTGGTTATTTTTATTGATCTTAAGTTTTACCCTGTCTCTTTCTCTTCTTTTGTTTCCGTTCATTGTTTTATTTTACACGCTTTTCTATTCTTCTTCGCCTGTGGTTTTATTTTGTTTTATTTGGTTTTATTTTCATCTTCTTTCCCTCTCATACCCAATTCTAAGCTCTGACACCCGGCGAGAGAATGAATGGCTGGTGGGGGACCAGTCGTTAGGGTGTCCCAGGGAACCGTACCCCGGGTTAAAAAAATAAATAAAAATTTATGTAATGGCCAGTTTAAAAAAGTTATTACCCCAGGAGGGTACCTCCCGCTCAGCGGGAGGAGAATCCCTCCGTGTGGCCGACTCGTCGGACGCACGCTGCCCCGCGTATTCTGGGGGGGGCAAAAACTGCCTAGACGTCAGGTCCGGGAAGGACGGAGTTCAAAAGAAGAAAATTATGTCCGAGAAGGACCCTGAAGTAAGCTCCTTAAGAGCCGATGTCGTGTCGGACAACGATATGGCCACAGTTGGTTCGGCCCAGTCGTCGACCCATTCGTCGCCGACACGACGACG